>OY757931.1:76685328-76745328 GCA_963585895.1 Sepioteuthis lessoniana | reverse complement strand
TACTAACACCCTCAATCTGGCTGTACATGATCTCATTGAAATTAAAAGACAATGACTTTGTGGCAATACCCATCAATACAATAAAAACTTCCTCAGAAAAGGGAAGGGCAGCAATAGATGGACCCCGAAAAAAAAAAAATCAGCGTATATAGATATTGTCTGGTCTAAAGGAATGTTAGTAAAAAGAGAGACAGCATCAAAAGAGACCAAAAATTAGGACTCAATACAAACGGGAAGTTGACGAATGATAGAGGAAAATGTAAAAGAGTCCTTAACGCAACACCCGGAATAAAATTCTAAAACAGGGTTAAGGACCAACCATTTAGCCAAAGAGTGCTGAGCAGAATGGCAAGTGGAAAGAATAGGCCGCAGAGGAATATCCGATTTATGAATATTTGGTAATCCATACATTCTCAGTCTCTGCGAACCGCCTGGACGAATAAATTCATAGACCTCCTTCGATATCAGTTTACTCAAGAAAACACTTTTGTAATTTATTTTCTAGTTTCTGAGTATCATCAAAAGACAAGTCCACAAGTTTTAGGAACTTGTTAGTATCTTCCAGAATAGCATCCATTTTGCTTACATAATTTGCTCTAGTAAAATAACCACGCTAGCACCTTTATCAGGTCTGGTGAGAATAATATCGGTGTTCATTTTTAATTGTTTTGTTGATTCAAAATGCACCTTCTGTCACAAGAAACTTTGTGAATCGACTGTGGTATTAGTAAAAGTCTGAGCCAAATCGGCCAGAAAAGCTTTTAAGTAAGCAATATTAGCAGCAGGAGTCAGAGGATGTCTCTTTAACTGCAAGTACAACAACTCAATCTCGTCATATACATCAGCCGAATTAGTACCTCGGTGGGGAACAGAAAATTAAGCCCCCTTGATAGCACACATTTTTCACTATCTGACAAAACATATGAAGACAAATTAAAAAATATGTCTGTCTGTAGTTACAGTTGAACCACATTTCTTTTTAATCAAGTGGTTCAAAAATTGCTGGGTTCTATTCAATAACTTACTCTTTGACCGAGCAGAAGTATGCTCATGGGAGAAGGAAAATTTATGATTACCATACCTAATTTTCCAATTAGTAGACGAAACGCCAATATAAGATTTCCTATCATTTATGTTCTCTTTTAGATAAATAATAGCTTGATATACTATATTATCAAAATTATTGCTCTGTATTATAGTTACATTGAGCTCTTTACCAGGAAAATTTAAATATCCACTTATGAATAATTTCTTGTCCTGATGGAGTTACTCCCAATTTCGGTTTAACTGGACCAAACAATACTCACATATATATATATATATATACTTTTATCATTAGATAGATAGATAGATAGATAGATAGGTGTCTTTGCGTGTGTCTATTTTTGTGCGTGTCTGAGAGTGTGTGTTTGTGCCAGTGTATGTAGGTGGGCGTGTGCATGAGCAAAAACTAACGAATTTCTTTATATAAGCTTTGAAAACGTCTGTCAACTAGAGACGTATTTCGACGAACCACTATGCAACTGTCCCGGTGCCAAATTAGAAAAAAGTACAAGTTGAATTACAATGATAAAGAGTAGTGTAGCGTCGTCCACAATATCCAAGGTCGATTTCATTCAATGACAAAAGAGTTTCGAATACAAGAAATACATCCTGAAAATTGTGTATCAATCTACGTCTGATTAAATCGCAGTTTTAGTAAGTGAATGTAAGCAGTGGCCTGCGAAGGAAATTTTAATTCGTTTTCCACCAGCCCAAACCAGTTCTGGATTAATCCGAACTATTTGGCCGGGGGTATTATTCGAACGTTTTCTTTGTTCACGTCGTGTTAACCCCGTAACGGGACCTGGATTTATCAATAAGCTTCTTCCACAAGAAACGTTGCCTACAGCGATCTTTTTTTCTTTCCTTTCCTTTTCTTTTCAACTTTTTTTACTTTTCGAAGTATTTGATATTTAATTTTATTTATTTATTTATATTCGTTTGTCGATATACTAATATTACAATTGATTTTTTCACGAGAAAGAAATAGTAGGAAAACAGAGAGGATAGATAGATAGATAGATAGATAGATAGATATCTGTCAAAAGAGAAAAGAACAGAAAATAAGATGATCGCTAAATAAAAGAGGAAAAAAATGAAAATATGCAAAAGAAATATATATATATATATATATATATATATATATATATATATATATATATATATATATATATATATATATACAAAAGAGAGAATATGAGAGAGAAAGAGAGAGATTAAGAGAGCGAGAGAGTTCTTATTAGATACGAACAGATAACCGTGAAAAGATTAAGATAGATTTGTCGATAGTTATTAAAAGAATGAGATATATAATTATGAACAAACTGGGATAGATAGATAGATAGATAGATATGAAGAGAATACGATAGACATGTACAGACACGTGAATTGATAGATAATGAACTGGGATAGATAGATAGATAGATAGATAGAAACCGGGGAATACATTGAGAGAGTGAGAGAAGAGGCGAGGGAGTAAGGACCAGAAGGCGTTTCTGTTTCTGACACGTGCATCAAGAAATGCCTGTTACGTATTCCATTGTCCCATTCAGAATATTTTGACATCGTGATTTGTTGGTTCTTCCTTCTTTCTCGAAATAAAAAAATGGATTTCTACCTGTGTGAATAAAACACGTGCACATATCCCCACTAACATCACTTTACGGAGGGTCTAGAATACCCACAACCCCAACTCACTGCTTTTTTGTAAGATTGACAAATATCTATCATAGAACTGCTTTTACAAGCAAGCTAATATATCTATTTGATAACGTAGGTACACGTCATTCAGAAGCAAGAAAAGAAAAATAAGATCTATATATGTTCATCCAAAAATAAGAATTCTAAATTTCACATATTTTGTTTTAGTAAGGAATGATATTAATCTGTATCACCAAAACCTTTTGAAAATATTAATTACTCTTTCATTTTTTTTTGTTCTCTTTTATGAGGGGATTATTGGATTAGACCAGTTTATCATTATAGATGATATTATTTATTAAAATAAACTTTACAGTTTATATAAATCTAAAATTCCTGAAGGAGTAGAGGGAACACAATGTCATTTTCAAACAGCTTAGAACTGTTTTCCTTTTTCTAAACTGGTTGTGGTGAGGCGGTACCATAGCTGATGAGTATTTCCAATCCGTGGTCATTGGAAGTTTAAAACATTGATATCGAAGAGGTCAGTCTTAAATTTACCCACAGCAGGGTGTGGCAGATGGATTCACACGTTTTACAAGAAAGTACATTTACAGTGAAATGAAAAGCCAAAGCAAACAGTCCCATTGTCCTTAATTGGAATCATTTTTGAGATGAGGCTTTTTAATCTGAGAATTAATTTTTATTTATTTATTTATTGCGGACTTTTCCCCCTCATCTTGGTAGTTTTTTGTGTTGTTTCTTCTATCACTACGTTTCGGCCAAATTCCTCAGGCCTTCGTCATGTGATTTACTGCGACCTCGGATAGGAATGCTGAGTCTTGTAACCGTATCCCCAATAATTACTGCCTTCCATAGTTGTTGTCTATCGCCCCACGTTTTTGACCAAGTTTTTGGTAGTTTTTTGTGTTGTTTCTTCTTTCACGTAGTGAAAACTACCAAGATGAGGGGGAAAAGTCTGCAATAAATAAATAAATAAAAATTAATTCTCAGATTAAAAAGCCTCATCTCAAAAATGATTCCAATTAAGGGCTATATACAAAAATTCGGTACGGACCCGATTCTGGAAGACCAGATAAGGATTTATGAGACCAAAAAATCCATCCTTGATCGCCCTTCGGGGCCCGTGGCGCAGCGGATAGAGGCGGTGAGTCTCTTCGGTTCCAGCATTGTCAGAAGATAGCGGTTTCAAATCCAACCAGAGGTTTACTTGGTCAAAAACGTGGGGCGATAGACAACAACTATGGAAGGCAGGGCAGTAATTACTGGGGATACGGTTACAAGACTCAGCATTCCTATCCGAGGTCGCGGTAAATCACCTGAAGAAGGCCAGAGGGAATTTTGCCGAAACGTAGTGAAAGAAGAAACAACACAAAAAACTACCAAGATGAGGAGGAAAAGTCCACAATAAATAAATAAATAAAATTAATTCTCAGATCAAACAGACCCATTTGTGAGTATTTGTTCCAGCGTATATATATATATATATATATAGTTACGATAATTACTAAGTGAGTCGGGATTAGGTACCCTGATGAGCCGCTTAGGCAAAACTATAGTAGGTTAGTTCCTGACTCACTAGGTAATTATCGGTACTATTTTGCTCTACTTAGTATTGAGCACTTTTTGCATTGTAGCTTAGCAGCCCTAACGGTGTTTTTTTTTTTTGACCAACCAATTGCGTGTCTTTTGATTTTTTTCAATTAATATGACAAGGTTGGCCTTTTCTTTTTTTTTTCCAATATATATTCTTTTCCCAGTATATATATATATATATATATATATATCCTCTTGAAAGGGATTGGTTGTATATTCTCATCTTCAAATCACTTGCCGGTTTTTTTTCTTTACAATAAGGGCCATTATTTAATATATATATATATATATATATATATATATATATATATATATTCAGGGAAAATGTACATTGTAAGGCAGTATTCGCTAATACTTGCAGAAAATTAAAATTACAGTTAAGGCTATCTTAAATGATCTTAATTACAGATCAATACGTGCACAGCTTCGTAGGTAACAAGCGCGTCAGCACTGTATGAACATATAAAATACATCCTCTATTATAGTTAAAACAGACGTGCACCAATCCCATAAACCCATATAGAAATTTAACACAGTCAACAAGCGCTGTGTAAAACACCATCAGCTCCACTGTAGAAAGGTTTGGTTTTGGTTTGGTTTGTTGGATTTTATGGCATATCAACCTTTGTAGGTCATTTAAAGCCATACCCATTTTTATGCAAATAATCAGTTGTATTTAAAACAATTCAGTTTAGCATGAATACACAGTTTGATTGTCAAAAACATTTCAATTTCAAACTATTCGAGCAGTTACATCTAATAATTCAGTTAAGCGTGAATACAGTTTTAATGTCGAAAAACAGTTCTATTTCAAATAATTCAGTTAAGCATAAGCACGCAGTTTAAATGGAAGTACAGTTTTATTGTCAAAACATTTCTATTTCAAGCTATTCAGTTTAATCAAACAGTTCAGTTTAGCATAAGTATGCTGTTAGTTCTATTTAACCCATAGATAGGGCCCTATCAAGTGCTAACACTCCGGGGTAGAGTGGACCTGGGAGCGATGGCAATAAAGGGGTAATCCGTTTTCCTCAAAGTTCCAGCACTGCTGGAAACTTACCATCAGATTGTTTAGTGTCATACCCAGGACACTCGTTAAGGGGGGTTCTTACCCCTCTGAAGAGAAGCAGTCGGTGTATCCTACAGCCCCAGCCGACTGGGTAACACTGTTGAAAGATAAGAGACGCAAATGAGTGAAGAGTCCAAGAGATTAGGAAGACTACTCTGAGATTCATTCTCCCTGAAAGTGGTATAACCTATTATGGTTCGAGTATGGGTCAAATTGAATTGCTTATTTTATTTAAATACTCGAACACATTTAGTTGTGTGCAAACAAATGAATAATTCTTACTAGAATAAGCAGTATTGCATATCCATGTTTACCAACCCCTCCGGTCGGGCAGGCTATATCACAAGGTCCAATTTTAAGCAGAGTTTAACAGGTTTGAATTCAGAGTTTTCCTTCTCCTAGACTGAAGAACCCACTCTCCCCTAATATTTACCCACAGCTGGAGGGTATTAACAAATGCAATGTCTCGTCAAGGATTTGAACTCGTGTCGTCGTGTCCATTTCCTACGACGATAACCATTACACCACGGGCACCTCCTTTAGTATTGCATATCAATGCTCAAAATTTCTCCCGAGTGATTATTATTAATATTGAAAATTTTTATTAGTGTTAATTAGCAATACTTTAAACTCTATAACTTTGTCCAACTAATTTACCTACAAACACACACACACACACACACACACACATATATATATATATATATATATATATATATATATATATATATATATAAAAGTTCTAGTCGAAACGAATACCATCCTGCCATTCATTATTCCAAATGATATGATATCCGATTAAAGTTATAAAAAATGCAGCTAGATTCTAGGTACCAATCACGTGTGACTGTTAAAATGTTATAATACCCATTGTAGAACTGAGAACGCTTCTTAGAGTTTACCAACTAGCATTTTGGCCTAGATATGCTTGAAGGTCTTGTTTTCAGACAATCGAATTAATTTAAGCGGAAACAAAATGATACTTTTTATCAATGTCAAAACCCGGCATGGTGGATACAAGTACATGTTCATTCACTGATAAATATGAGAAATCACAGACCTATTCTTCTTTTTCTGCAGATTGAACCTCATGATAATGGAAAAGAACAGGAACGGCGTTAAAATCTATTAAGTAGTTGAATGTCAGTTCGATACCCCTTATGCTGTGACGAATTAGTTTCTGCTTGACTATTCTAGCAAGATAATTCACACTGTTAACGAAATAAAGATAACTAATTTAAGAAGGATATTCTAGCAGTTACATGCCACTGGAGTCCTCTGGTTATAATACTATTGGAATTGTATGGCACTTGATCAAAAATGGAAAAGAATGGCATTCTCTTTCACTGATGTACGTTTAAAATTCAAGTAAGCATGGTAATCTCTTCGGAGTATGAAAACAACATATTTATGATTGATTGTTATCAACGGCTTGCTAAAACCTCTACAGTTATTTTATGCAAAGAGGTTAAGGAATTGATTTCATTGCACGTTGAAATTTACATCGTTTTATAAATGTGTCTTAAGACTTATTATTTTCTTACATAGTATTAACACCAATCATTTTTTGACAAGTAGGGTAAGGTCGTAAAATATACCGTGTGCACATCTGGAGAGAGGTAAGACCCACCAACAAGTGTTCTGGATATGATACAAAACAATCTGATGGTGAGGCTCCAGTAATGCTGGAGCTTTGGGGAATGCGGAGTACTCCTCCATTGCCATCGCTCCCAGTTTCACTCTGGCCTGGAGTGGTAGCACCTGATAAGGTCCTATCTATGAGTCAAATTGAACTAAACCGTGGTTTCAAGAGTTGACTGCTTTTGCATTTAAACGGAGTATTTATGCTAAACTGAATAGTTTAAGATTGAAAAGTTTTCACATGTAAACAGTGTTGGTACTTATGCATTTATGTTACCGCAAAAAAGCCGAACTTTCCCGAGACTTCCCGGAAAGGATCAGAATATACCGAAACGCCTAGCTAATCAAATTTAAGATATAATAATTCAATCAATTTGTTTACTAAGTTACAAATAAGTGTAAACATGAATTTATCGCGGCTAAGCGAAAATCTACAATCTGCAGGATTTGTGATCCAATTCTCCCAAGAAAAAAAAATTATTGGGAAAATTAAAAGTTGCCTGATATGTGAGCATCCTTGCCACCTATTAAAATGAGGAAAATGTATGCCTGGAGATGCTGTAACACCAAAAGCAGGACCTGGATTATTATTGAATTGTTAGGTGAAAGTACAGAATAGTTACGAAACACCCACCTCCCCATGGTAAGAATGGATTTCTAAATTAACACGTTATTACTTCTGCACGGTACAATAAGTGCATAAATACGAAAAAAATTATTTAAAAAGAAAAAAAAATTATACACAAACCCCTACAAAAAATAGATAGAATAAAAATTCAAACTATTTTTTCATAATGAAAATTACCATACATTGTTGATTTATTCTTTTTCTCCTGAAAGGTTGTTTACATTATCCATTAAAAATTGTCTTTTTCTCTTTCTTTTTTTTTAATTTGATCTTCATGCGTTTTGTCAACAAATTGGTTGACTTATTTTATCATCTGCTTGCTTAAATTCCGTTCCGGAATATTTCAATTCTTTCCGTTATCGGCCCGAAAATGCTCGGGAAAGTTCGGCTTTTTTGCAGTAACATAGATGCAGAAGTACCTAAGTGTTTTTACATTTAACCCTATATATTGCTCAGTCGACTGGAGTTGTAGAATAGACCGTTGGCATCTCTGCAGAGGGGTTAGAAACCCCAACCAGTGTCCTGGATATGACACTAAACAATCTCATGGTGAGGTTCAAGTTATGCCGGAGGTTAGGGTTGTATGGAGCACCCCTTCATTGCCATCACACCCAGGTTCACTCTGACTCGTGTGTGGTAACACCTGATAGGATCCTATCTATGACTCCAAGAGCTGGTTATATGTATAAAAATGTATTTATTTGATAACCTACAAAGGCTGATATACCATAAAGCCCAATCAACCAAACAAGCATTTTTAAACATATATGTTTGAATGATAGATAGGATTCTGGCATGTAGTACCACTCCCAATCAGCGTTGACGTGGATGTAATGCTAATGAAAGGAAAAAAAATGTTCCCAGATTTCTAGAATTGGAGTCTCACATTTGTCATACCCATCACACGAAAGTAACTCAGGTAGTATTGCTGGGAAAATATAATGGAAAACAGTTAGTTATCTTATGGTAATATTTGTCTCGATTTTTATTTAATGAAATGAGAATGACAAAGTCTGCTGTCTTTCACTTTCACTTTCTCTTTCCAACTAATGCTTTGGGAAAGGCACCAATCTATGTATCCTCCCCGTTGAAATTTTTGGATATTGAGGAATTTTTGTTTTCTGATTTTATTTGGCAATCGGTCTATGAGAAAGAAAAATCTCTGAACACAAAAATCACTTCGTTTAGTACTCTTTCTTTCTTTCCTTCTTTCTTTCTTTCCTTCTTTCTTTCTTTCTTTTACACCTCCTTTTTTTCTTTTACTTCTTTTATCTTTCTTTCTTGAATCTTCGATTCTCCTTCAGTTTCTATTATCGTTCTAATTCTGTACTTTACTTTTTTTTAAACTATTGTACCTATATTTATATCATGATTCTTGTCATAAACCCTACTTATGAACATTTATGAGTATGCCCTATTCCTCATAAACACGTTCGACACTATTGTGAGGGTTTCAAAATATACTAAGTAGAACCCACTAGCAGTGGTTACCTTCTTCACGCCATTGGAAAGTATTGTACTTCGTTAATGTTTTAAAGATTTTCATTTTCATTTCCTACGTCCGTTTTGTTTTGTTTTTTCTATTTTTTTCTCATTCAAAACCTTATTATATAGTTATTAAAGTTTTCTCGAGAATCGGGGAGAGTAAAGCACAACATTCAGAACGAATGTTTACCGCACAAAATTATGTTGCTCTTCCCTTAGTCTTTTCGATCTCCTTCGATTTTCAAAGTATCTAATAACTTTTCTCGTTTAAAGAGTAAGTTATTGAATAGAAACCAACAATTCTTGAATATATTTAATTAAAATGAAATATGGTTCAACTATAACTACTGACAAACATATTTTGAATTATTCATCCTATGTTTTGTGGGATAGTGAGAAGTTTGTCCTATCAAGGGGGCTTAATTTTGGTGTTACTCACTCGCCCTGGGGTACTAGCTCGGCTGCTGTATTTGTCGAGAGAGAATTTGCAGTTGAAGAGACATTCTCTTGCTCCTTTTGGTAATACTGCATATTTGTGGGGCTCGTTTGGCTGACTTTGTTTAGTCTTTTGTTAACAGCACAGTCGATTCTCAATGTTACTTGTGGCAGAAAGTGCATTTTGAATCGGCATAACAACTGAAAATGAACACCGATATTGTTCTTACTAGACCCGATAAAGGTACTGGCGTGGTTATTTTAAATAGAGAAAACTATGCAAGCAAAATGGATGCTATTCTGGAAGATACGAACAAGTTCCTAAAACTTGGGGACTTGTCTTTTGATGATACTCAGAAACTAGAAAATAAATTACAAAAGCGTTTTCTTGAGTTATTCAGAAGTAAACTGATATCAAAGGAGGTCTATGAATTTATTCGTTCAGGTGATTCGCAGAGACCAAGAATGTATGGATTGCTAAAAATTCATAAACCGGGTATTCCTCTGCGACCTATTTCTATGTACCATTCTGCCCAGCACTCTTTGGATAAATGGTTGGTTGAAGTCATTTACCCTGTTTTAGAATTTTATTCCTGGTGCTGTGTGAAGGACTCTTTTACATTTTCCTCCATTATCCGTCGTCTTCCCGTATATATTGAGTCCAAATTTTTGGTCTCCTTTGATGTTGTCTCATTATTCCCGAACGTTCCTTTGGATGAGACAATATCTATATGCGCTGATTTTTTTGTATCATGGTGCATCTACTGTCGCCCCTCCCTTTCCTGGGGAAGTTTTTATTGAATTGATGGGTAGTGCCTCAAAGTCAATGTCTTTTAGTTTCAATGAGATCATGTACCACCAGATTGAGGGTGTTAGTATGGGTTCCTCTCTTGGCTCCATTCTGGCTTATATTTTTGTTGGGTTCCAAGAAAGACATCTGTTCGAAAGGTTTCCTAAGCCGTTCATTTACTTACGTTACTTGGATGATACGTTTGTTTCCATTTGATCACGTAACGATGCTTTATCATTTTTTGATAAATTGAATCAGCTACACTCTTCGTTAATATTTACCATGGAAGAGGGAAATAATGGTGAACTGCCATTTTTAGATGTGTTACTTGAAAGACGTGATTCTTCTTTCCTCACATCAGTTTATAGGAAACCTACATTTACTGGGCTATATCTGAGTTGGCATTCTTTTGCACCTAGATCTGGGGAAAATTAATTTAATCAGATGTCTTTCCTATAGAGCTTTAAGTATATCCAGTGATTGCAAGATTGAATAAGAACTAAGGGTTATCAAGGATATATTTATTAACAACGGGTATCCCGAGAAGGTCATCGATGATAATATAAAGTTTACAGAGACTATGGTTCTAAAATAAGAACAAACCCTTCGGTCCTCCGCAATGTCCTGTTTACTTTAGACTTCTTTGGGTGGGTTCTACCGGCCAGTCCTTTGCTGAGAGGTTTGCCTCTTCTGTGTATCGCTGTTGTCATCCGATTAATTTAAGACTAATATTCACTACGAGGCCGGGCTTTAATTCAACACATAAGGACAAGTTGCCTATCTTTAAACAAAGTGTTTTAATATATAAATTTGTATGTCGATGTAGTTGAACATATATAAGCAGGACTTGTCAACACCTAGAAGTGAGAATTGAACAGCGTATACTAAGAGTTATTTTATCAAAAAGCCGACAAATATCCGGTCATTCTCAGGCAATGAGTTCGGTTATTAGTGAGCATTTGCTTACCATAAATAGTTGCAGGACTAGCTATGAAGATGACTGCTTCTGTTCTGCATAGAGCCAGCGACAAAATTCACGTTAGTGTCTTAGAGGCGATTTATATTGTTATAAATCGCCCCGCTCTGTGCAGCCAGATAAGAAGTCATACTTTAAATATTTTTAGGGAACTATTGGAAATTGGGGTGAATGGAATATTTTAAATTTTTTTCACCCCGTCTCTTCAATCCAATTACTTGAAAATTCAGTATGTCATTAATATACATTTTATGAGATGACAGACTAATTTTTTATGATTTCAGGTTTAAATTATCAGCTACAGCAGCAATTGGAATACACCCTACTAAAGTCTGATTGGCACAGTTGGTGAATTTCTAAAATGCAATCTGGACGTGAGGACACTTTAGATGAACGATATGCAATAGAATTTTGTTTTAAACTAGGAAAAAAGGCCACAGACACGTATGGAATGATTCATACTATTTTGGACCATCTTGCATGAATCGAGCATTAGTTTTTCAGTGGCATAAGGGATTAAAAAAGGCAGGGAGTCTGGGAGGGATGATGAGAGGTGTGGGAGGATTAAGGAAGTCAGAACACCAGAGTTGATTGGTCAAATAAAGAATTTCATGTATACGGACCTTCGTGTGTCTACAGAGACAATAAGTGCACAGTTTGATGTCGGTATGGGAACTGTACACACAATTATTCGCGAGCAACTGATAGTTCGGAAGATTTGCACGGAGCTTGTCCGAAGGGGGCTCAGTGAAGATCAGATGGGAAGACGTTGTCATTACAGCAGGGAGATGATCGAGCTAATCAATTCAGATCCTGCTGTTATTGATGCTCTGGTGACCTCTGCTAAAAGCTGGATCTACTGCTATGTGCCAGAGACCAAGAGACAGATTTCCCCGGGGAAGTATGCAAATCCACCCACAAACATTTGATGATCCTTTTTTTTTACAGCACTGATATGATCTATATGCAATGGGATCCCACTGGACAGACACTGTTGAGTTTTTAAGGGAGTTCAGGAAGAGATTCCGTCTGAAGAGGCCTGAACTTTTCAAATCAGGTCAGTGGCATTTCCACCAGGACAATGTACCAGTCCACAACTCCATCCTTCTTTACAGACTATTTGACCTAGATGGGCAGCAAGACATTTTCTTACCCCACCCTATAGTCAAGACCTTTCTCCCTGGGACTTTAGGTGCTCGTCCCTGGTTCTCCAGCAGTGTCCTGCGTGTCTGGTTCGTCTAACTTGGATATTTTTCGTGATAGGAGGCAGATGGCCGTACAGTTGGTGTCCTGCGGGGTGTTGCCGCCAGGACATATTCAAGAATTGCTCGAAGCCTAACCATAATAGGCAAATTATATACAAATGACTTTTGATAGATTAGGGAACACATAAACTACTTTGTAATTGTAGAGTTAAAGATGAATGCCTCATGGATGGAAAATGTAATATGGAATATGTAGTATAATAGGCGAGCATTTTCTCCAAGTTCTGGCGGCAACACCCCACAAGACACCGACTATACGGCCACCTGCATCCTGTCACGAAAACTATCCAAGTTAGACGAACCAGACTCGCAGGACACTGCTGAAGAAGCAAGGACGAGCTCGTAAGTGACGGACTCCAATGGACTCCCGCATATGGCCAAGCAAAAGCACGACGACCAGCTCGAACGTACATACAGCAGCTATGTGAGGATACGGGATGTAGCCCTGAAGACCTGCCAGAAGCGATGAATGATAGGGAGAAGTGGCGAGAAAGGGTCAGGGATATCCATGCTAGCGGCTTGACATGATGATGATGATGATGATGATATATAGAAATATACGCTCTTAACTGTAAATGTAGATGCTATAATCATAAACAATCTCTTACAAATTCGTTGGTTAATAATCAAACAGCTCTATCTAAGTATCATTGGACTCTAAAAGACCGTGGATTAATCCGATAAATAAAATAGAAATGTAATAAAAATTCTCGACGGCAAATAGTTTAAATGGTAGACATAAATTAAGCTTCGAAGAAAAAAAAATTAAAATACAAAGACATTAAACATCTACTAAATAAAATGAATTAATTAATATTCAAATGTAGACTGAGAAACAGGTTTAAATTAAAATAATATTGTGAATACTTAAGATGAATAGAAGTTAAAATACCAATTTTGATATGTAACGGATAAATTCTAAGCAGAGATTACAATAATAGTAATAATATTACAAGTTAAAGATTAATGTAATAATAAATTAAATATTATAAACTCGATTATAGTAAAGAATTTGGTTCCTTTTCTTTTTTAGGGATTGAACAACCTACATCAAATAATTAAAATATTTAATGGAACTAATCACACTTGGAAGAAGTTAAACGAATGTGTAGTTAATAATACATTAAATACCCACAAAAAGGAGCAAAATTTATAAGGAGCCCCCTAATCAATTAAAATGTAAACAAAAGAAATTACGATATCCGATTCATGATAATAATTAAACAGTATATAGTCCGAAGATATATTAGATATTAATATATCAGACAAAATTGTTATGATATTAACGAATAACTGAAAGACTTGGGGATTTAACGACATCTAAATCCTTTTAATAAGAATAATTATATAATTTATACAAATACTGCATTGTACGAAGTCGCCTTTAAAGCTAGATGCAAATAGTTTATTGTCGTAATACAGGAGCTTTTAAAAATGTATTAGATTATATAATTTTGCTCTTAAATATGAAAAAATGTGAAAATTTGAATAGTTGAATTATAATAAAATAAGAGGTCATAAGAAATTAAACAAATGACGATTAGTTAGACCTAATAACGTCAACTAAATTTTATCAGATTATTGTTTTGATGTATCACAGTTTAGTATAACCGTAGTACAACTGAATTATTAAGTATTGGGTTTATATATAAGAAAAATATGTTCGAATTTTTTAAATAAAATTCTAAAAATTTTTAATTTATGATAAAGTTTCTTTTCCTGGAATAACTGTGTTTATTATGTCTATTAAATTTGTTAGCCGTCTGATGAGCCAATCTGTAAATAAAGTTGGCGACCGTATTCGAGGGAGACCAGAAGGCTCCCTTTTCAATAGCTACTACACCGAGTTGTAGGAGAGGGTGCTACTCCGTTCCCTGGATTGGTCTACTTTACCCTCAATACATACCTTATATTGCTGAGTGTTAAGCAAGGAGGTATCAAGTACCATTTTTAAAGTCTTTGGTTTGACGTGACCAGGGATTGAAACAAGGTCTCCCGGACCATTGGTGAACACTCTACCCACTAAGACAATGAGACCAGATTCTCAAAGTAAATCTATAATAGCATAATATCTGTTGAGTTTTCATAACATTATATATATATATGTGTGTATGTGTGTGTGTGTTGTGTGTGCATATATATAGATGGAAGATAAAATTGTAGCATCTAGAAGGTGGCTCATATTTTGTCTCTGGTGTAGTATGTACATTGCATATGAATACTGTTGCTACTCTTATTTTTGAACCTGGGTTCATATTGATCTCTATATTTGATCAGTGACAATAATATCATCTATAATGCTCGTTGTAGTATTTTACACGTGCGTGTGTGTTTATATATATATATATATATATATATATATATAGACCTTTGCGTGTGGGTGGATGCTTCCTATCACAATGCGTGATTTACAAATAAAAGTTGTATGTCGGGCAGCCCATCATAATTTTAATATTATATAGGCTGAATATCACGTAGTCCAGAATGAAATGTTTTACTCTTGTCCAACGCAAACCATTTCTTAACCTGACACTCCTTTATTCACGAACTGACGTCAGGCTAGTTCTACCTTGACGTAAAGGGAACTTTTTCCCTGATATATGGACTGAGGTCAACTCATCTTTGCTTGCACTCGAACGAAGTGAACGGGTACATGAAAGAATTGTGGAAACGAAATGCCTTGCATCTGAAGGCTTCAGAATCGTTGCAAGATAATGAATTTTATTCCACCGAGAAATACTTGAAGTGAAATCAATTGGCCTATTATTCAATGGCCCAGTACCACGTATATGCCACGAGAAGGGATCAGTTATATTCGTGTCTGGAGAATAAAAAATTATCATCAGAAGAACGTGAACGCAGGTCACCAAGACCAAGCATTAAGTAAAATAATAATTACCCCAATATACATAAGTAACACTAAGAAATACTTGAGGGCTATTTTTTATGAAACGAAAAAAATTCCCAATCACAGGTGTTTGCGGAAATATAAAACGTTATACTTCTGACATATTCCTGAGTACGAAATTTATTTTTCATTGAAAATCCACAAATCTAATTCTAACTATATATATATATATATATATATATATATATATATACATATATATATATTAATTATTATTATATATATATATATATATATATATATATATATATATATATATATATATATATATATTCATCGCTTTAACCATTACACCACGAGGACACCCCAATATATATATATATATATATATATATATATATATATATATATATATATATATATATATATATATATATATATATATATATAGATATATATATATATATATATATATATATAGATATATATATATATAGATATATATATATATATATATCAGGAAAACTCTGAATTCAAAACCTGTTAAACTCCGCTTAAAAATTGACCTTGTGTCATATCCTGCCCGAGCGGAGGGGTTGGTAAATAGTACCTTTATATATATATATATATATATATATATATATATATATATATATATATATATAGTGTAATCAGATAGAAACTCAAATTTGGTTAAGTCGTCATTACTATATTCTCCGTCTCGTCAGATGACGGAGAGTATAGTAATATTCTCCGCTGAAATAAATTTGTAATGACGACTTAACCAAATGTGAGTTTCCATCCGATTACACTATATATGCTCTGAATGTGAATTTTATTATATCCCTGCGAATGAAGAAGGGATTAACGATAGTCATACATCGTGCACTTACATAGATTTATATGATATTCCTCATATATTCTTTAAAAAATAATCCACACCCACTATCTTTGGACGCTATTAACAGTATTGTTTTTTCTTCGGGTAAAATAGAATTTTGTATATGGTTAATATTTGTATTGTTAATAGTTTATTTAGATACCAAATCCAAAAGCTGATTTTGATTGGCGCTCTACATATATATATATATATATATATATATATATATATATATATATATATATATATATATGTTATTGTGTGTGTGTGTGTGTGTGTGTGTTAGACGTGCCGACGTGTGATCATCTGATAATAAGTGAAGCACTCACTCTCATTTTAAGCAGTTAGTCGAATGAATGATAAAGCTAACTACTTCTATTGAGGAGGAAATTTATCGGATTATTTCTAAAATTTAAATCTTAATTCCGTTATTCTAATCTCGGCAAATGTTTATTTTAAATCATCATATATATATATATATCTATTTCACTGTTTAATTGCTCTGAAATACTATCGCTAATTAATTGTACCCACACCTGAAATTATTTCTCAGTTAAATAGACAGCAACTATACGAGGACTATTTCGCAATATATAATTCTGCAATTAACCATAAATAAAACATTCCTAACATACCATCAGATCCCAAAATCAACGTTCCTAATTCTCTCTCTCTCTCTCTCTCTCTCTCTCTCTCTCTCTCTCTGAAAATATATTGTTTAGGGAAGTTCGCGGTGTTATGTTTACCGTCGTTGGAAATGAACTCAAATCCTTGTCGAGGTTCTTTGAATTTCACATAGCGCTAAAACTCTTGGAAAAAGTAATAATCTAAATAATTCTCATAGAATATGGATAGAATTTGGAAGTCAGGGCTCCTTTAACTTGGTATTGCAACTTGCCTATGAAAAGAAAAAACACTGAAGAAAAAACTAACAACGCTTGAATATTGACCTCGTGTCTCACCGTATACACATACGTAGGTGTTGAGTATATATATATATATATATATATATATATATATATATATATATATATATATATGGAGGGTGATCTTTTAAAAATAGCCTTCATCTAATTTTTTTTAAGCTTCTTGCATTTATATTTTTCTAATTCGCGATGAAAATATAATTTGTAAAAAGAGATCGATTCACACATGAATTTTGTTGTTTTCAATAAACTTAATTGTCCAGGTTATTCGGCAATTTGTAATCTTTATTGTTTAGTGCTCATTGGTTTTGTAATCGTTAGCAGACTTCCGTTAGTAATTTCGATTTTATTAGTGATCAGAAAGTGTACCTAATTAAAGTAAGCTTAGTAAATTGCTAACTTTCTTTAGGTTCTTTACCAACACCAAATATTTTCCCAAACATCTGATCATATTAGATTACTGAGCATTTTGCAGTTGATCTACAATTTTCCCAATTTAGTACTAAAAAATCAGTATTATTAATCCATCACAAAATATCAATTTTTTCTGATATTTTGATATTTTGAGAGAAAATGGACGACTCCAAATTTACTCTATGGTTCTAATAGAGGGGACTACAAGCCTCTCCATTATCAGAGAAATCATTTAACCTAAACCTTACCAGATTGCTTCCAGCAATTCACTTAAGTTTATTATGGCGACCATTGAACTGAAGTGAAAGAGTTTGGAAGAACTGAAAGTTTCAGTAATTGGACTAGTGATAATCTATTGACTCTAAATTAAGGATTGGCCAGTCGACGTTTTTGACTTGTAAATAACCTTTAATGTTAAAAAATATCCGAGACTGAAGGTGAATTTACCATCACAAAAATAAATAAAGTTGGAAACGTTCATTTTCTTCAGAATTTCTTGGAATTCAGGAACAATATTCCAGCATGTATTTGATTGTTCAGAGAACTTCTGAACTCTTGTATCCTCGTCGTTGATATGCGTCCGTTTCAGTAAAACGTGCGCATGGTTTGTTGTTTTTAGTTGACAATAAGCCTTTCAGAAATTAAAAAGAAAACTGATTTAAGGTTTGGAGATATGAATATGCTTATAAATTACCAGGAAAGGGTAAACTAAAAAAAAAAAAAAAGAAAATGCAAACGTTTGATGGTTTGGTTTCTTTGTTTAATGGCATATCAACCTTTGTGGGCTATTAATGCCAAAGCTATTCTCCTAGAAAAATAGTAGTGGTGCTATTCAACCCATAGCCGGGAGGATAAGGGGGTTTATACCTAGGGTATTTGCCCGAAAGAGAACGTAATAGCGCGACTGGAGTTCGAACTCGCTTTCTACGATTCCGCAGTCTATCGCTTTAAAATAATTACGAAAATTATTTGTTTCAAGAGGATAAAGCCAATATGTCTAAATTATGATTCTCGAAATAAGGCAATAAATTAAAAATGACTAAGATAGCCAAGCTCTGTTTTTTTTTCTTTATTAAGGGAATGAAACCGGCAGTTATCTCCCGCTACCTTGTTAAAAAAGTGTACCTAAAGATGTAATGACTGCAAAGGGAGATAAACAATAGGTAATCTAAACTATAGTGTAACATAACACTTCTTGGCTGGCTTATTTAGATGTCACTGATGTACAATTAATCTGTTCCAGTTGTTGTCAATACAAGTATTACCAAAGTAGAAACTCATATTGCATCCAACTTTTGATTGATCTTTGGAATGGTATTCATTGTCTGAGAATTGGAATATTTCAGCTGGTAAGCATCGAGGACCACTGATATCTCTTCAGGGGGTTAAGGTGGTGAAAAGGTCTTAGTTACATTCAATTTTTCTCATACAGCTTGAAGAACAGGAGTTGTGAGAGGTATGGTACCTCGACCGATATGACGAGTGGTCTACCATCGTTGTGAAAAGGAAAAAGGCGAGGCAGCATCTTGGTACACTGAAGAATGAATAGCTTTGCTTAAACGAACCTTATGGACACTGTCGTTGTTGTGGTTGTGTCCATAGTTCGAATTTACT
This sequence comes from Sepioteuthis lessoniana, assembly GCA_963585895.1. Lineage (NCBI taxonomy): Eukaryota > Metazoa > Mollusca > Cephalopoda > Myopsida > Loliginidae > Sepioteuthis > Sepioteuthis lessoniana. The sequence goes on along the minus strand of OY757931.1, from coordinate 76,726,058 downwards.
TTTCTATTTTTTGTTTGTGGAAGTACAATCACTCCGTTAGATTCAATATGAACCCTGCCGTATAGCATTTTCAATAGTTCTGGAAGCTGACACAGGAAGCCCGTTCAATATTCAAGCTGTCATTGTTTTCTTTATTGTGCTCCATGATATGCGTACGTTTTATGGAAACGTATGCATAGATTAATCCACGACCAAAACAATTAAAAATCTGAAGCAAAATTAGGGGTCACGAGCATGTTTATAAATCTCCAGGAAAGGATAAAACTAAAAAAATTACAAAATCCACATTGACAAAACTGAAGAACATAATAACAGACGTTAATTTCTTTATTTTAAGAGCCGACTTAAAGCGAAGATTAATTGGGTAAACACGTATTAAAGAAGGGATTCAACTAAAAAGATTCGATCATTTTAAATACAACAAAAATTCAACTACTTATGAAAGTCATGTGTTCTAAGAAATGCACTATTTCTGACCAATGATTCTCGAAAAAAGGACTAAATCATGAAAGATTAATATATCAAGACACTAGGATCTATTTTTATTAAGGAAATGAAACCGGAAGTAATTCCGCAGTAATTAGTCTAAAAAGTGCACACTACACTGCAATAGCAGCTTGGTTTGATAAACCACTGGAAAATTAAGCTCTCTAGCTACACGTTAATATGGGGAAGCTTAATAGTTACATTTCTTTTAATGCTATCCTAATCCTCAAATCTTATCCGAGAGGGAATATTTCTCATAAAGAATAATAAACTGCTGAACAGAACTAAAACTGGTAATTATGGAGTGTGCCACACTGGCACAATGATAAATTACTGAATAGAAAAAGAACAGGTTATTATGGAGTGAGCCACACAAGCGGAATACTCTGTTTAACCAAAAAGCTTTCTTTAAAATACTAACTCATCATCATCTTCCCGTCGTGCCATCATCACAGGTCACCCGGACACTTTCCCGCCACCCCTCTCTATCGTCCATCGATTCTGATAGGTCTTCAAGGCTATATCCCGTATCAGCACAGAGCTGTTGTATGTAGGTGCTAGCTTGACGTCCTACCTTTGCTCGTCCATGTGAGGGGGTCCACAGGAGTACGTCACTTATGAGTTCATCTCTACTTCTCCAGCTTTGTTCCGCATGCCTGGTTGTTATAACTGGGATTGTTTTCCTGATGGGTGGTAAGTGTCCGTACATCTGTTGCCTGTGGGGTGCTGCCTCCTGGTCCTGGAGGGATTATTGAACAAAAACATCATTAGACAGGTTTTACACTTACTTTTTCGAATTGGCACTGACTTATCTAAACTAGATCTAGTCGTTTACAAAGCTCTCTAGGCCTATAGACATGTCGTAGGATTTGAACCGGTCAGCTTTCCACGGGTCTTCATGTACATAAACAAGTCAAATGAATTAGAACCGATGCTTCCAACTTTTTACTTTTTTATGCCACTTCATGAAGAACTTGGAGATGGTTTGCCCACCACTAAGTATACTAAATCTGGTGTTAGGAAAAACATGCCAAAAATACAAAACAATCGTAGCAAATTTCATAGAGCCATAATTCAAAATATTCTAACATATAAATATAACAAACATGCACAGAAAACATTCAATAACACATCTTTACTAATGACCGTGGTGTAATGGTTATCGTCGTAGGAAATGGACACGGCGACACGAGTTCAAATCCGGGGCAAGAATGATTGCATCTCACATAGCACTAATACCCTTGGGAAAGGTATAAATCCAATTATTCTCCCTCCAGCTATAGGTAAATAGTAGGGAAGACTAGGTTCTTCAGCCTTGGGGTGGCAACTAGTCAGGGAGAAGGAAACCTCTGAATTCAAACCAGTTAAACCTCGCTTAAAAATTGACCCTGTGTCATATTCTGCCCGAGCGGAGGGGTTTGGTAAATTTGCGTCTTTTCTAATCCCAATTTAATCAAATTCTATTTAAGAAGATTAAAAACCAACGAAACTTTTAAAGATATGTCTTAAGTCATCTTTCTTACATTTTATTGAAGAATAACAAAAAAAAACACACGCATACATACAAAACTTTTTAAAATAGAGCTTAACTAATCTCACCTTAATAATATTTTATTTAAGAATATAAAAATGTAAATGAAAAATATTAACACTTTAAAAAGTATCCGGATAGTATCTGCCAAAAACTCTCTCACCATTATTTGAATCAAATGTAGTCAGCTGGTGGAGGAGTGTTTCGTGTAAGTGAATAGATCTCCATAAAAATTCAAATAAAATATTCTCGTTGAGAGATCGTGTCACATTGGCTGAAACAGATGCCAATGAAATTCCCAGGATAAATTCAACACAGACAAGAGTTATGAAGGAATTTAGTACCTTTGGTTGAAAACCTGCAATTATTCACTTAAAGAATTAATGGAAATTGGCCTAAGTGGAATTGACCAATGCCATCAAGAAACGCATCGTGATGTTTCGGTCTATAACACAAATGCGTTAATTGCTCTTCGGGGAGAAGTCAAAAAGTTCCAAAGCTCAAATCCGAAATAAGGAATAAATATTATTAATTGTAATGAAAATTTCGTAATAAATTATTCATGAAACTTTTAAGAATAATACAGTTAATCACAATGTGTGTATATGCGTTTGCATGTTTGTGTTAGTGTGAACTACTGTACACCTACCCACGGATGCAGATGTGTGGACAAATGAACACACACGTTACAATATAGGAGAAATGCCACGAGATGACCCACGCACTTACTATTAATGGAAAATATCCTACCTAGGACAATGGTGACTTAATGCAGATCCTCCCCTTGAAATATCCCGTATATATTTCAGCTTCTTGTTTATATTTACCCAGCCCCTCTCGGCAAAGACATAGGAGTACACAATGTCATTTTGGGATGAGTTAGTCACAAGCAATATTTAGAAAGTTTTTAGTTTCCACATTTTAGAAGATCAGTTACAGTAGATATTCTAAGGCACATTGCAATGAGGCGTTCTTAGTCTAACGGTTATCATCCTATAAAATTTGAAGATCTGAACATGTCAATGATGAGTGTGAAGTCATATATTCTTAATAATTGATAATAAAGAATTTGGCATTTTGTTGATGAATTTCATCTGACCCGAAGTTATCAGAATCGAAAGAGCCTAGGCTATTTCTTATAGATACATCTGCGTGATTAAAATCTGTATATGTGCAGATTGGGCTGTCTAAAAATACTATTTTCAGGGCGACAAACAAGATAGAATATAAAGAAAAAAACATTTTTATCGTATTTACCCTACCCCTCCGCTCTGGCAGGATATGACCCCAGGTCAATTTTTAAGCGAAGTTTAACAGGTTTGAATCCAGAGTTTTCCTTCTCCTAGACTAGTTGCCTCACCAAGGCTGAAGAACCTAGTCTGCCCTACTATTTACCCATAGCTGGAGGGAGAATAATTGGATTCATACCTTTCCCAAGGGTATTAGTGCTATGTGAAATGCAATCAGTCTCGTCGAAGTTTTGAACTCGTGTCGCCGTGTCCACTTTCTGTGACGATAACCATTACAACACGGGCAGCTCCAAGAAAACATGTTTATTAATGAATAAATGAACAAATAAAAAAATTGCGTTTTTTTAAGTATATTGTGTAAATTTCAAAGGTTTACTATGATGAGTAAGCCCAGTCGCTCTGATCTGCAGAATACTACACGGACTGCTTCTCTGAAAAGAAATGACCGCAGCCTAGTTAGCGTCCTGCATATGAAACTAAAAAACAGGACAGTGAGGCTCCAGTCCTAGATCTTTAGGAACTGTCATTACCCCCATGTCCACTTCGATCCCGAGTGTTAATACCTGTTAAAGCCCTCTCTATTGGTCAAATAGAAGTGTTTAATCATGTACCAGACATAAAGGTATTTAACTGAGCATAAACATAGTATTAAATTAAGCTATTAATATAATATAGCAATGATTAAAACTATTTCACTGTGTGCATATTGAAATATAAGATTTAGATAGCAATATTTGAAACCATTTAACGGTGTGGGAATAAATGATCGATTAAAATGTTACCTTCATATTATTCACTTAAAATTATAATATATGCATAAACAGGATTTTGTATTGAATAACCTGCAAATTTAATATTGTAATGTTACGGTGTTCAAATAGACGTTTATGCAGGTACGGTCTCAGTAGACGTTTGTACTACTACTAAACCACATAGACACGTGCACCGTCACGGTTCATGGCAGACCATTGTAGCGCTACGTCTTAAATGTCAATCAGACCCCTGTTGTAACCTACCCTGGAATGAAAAATAAAAGTGAAGAACACACAAAAACCCTGTTTTGGTTCGCTAATGCAAATGTTTATTCCCTATTATACTTTATAGTAATCGTCGAAAAGAGAGAAGCAGAATATGAACTGTGTAGCCTTTTTAGCTTGACAAAGAGAAATAAAACCTTGAATGGTTGGTTTTCCATAAATCACAATCAATTCACAAGCAACGAAAAGAATTGTTATCTTAACGCATTAAAAAATTTCACCTATTCCGTTAGTTGGCTGCTACGAGAACTAAGTTGGATTTTATAAGATTTTCAGTCAAGTTCACATCTCAGATGCCAAAATTCTTCCTTTATTGCATCATTCTCGAAATACCACTTGATCAATCCGTATTTTTAGCTAATAAAATATGATGGATATTGCGCTGAAAAAACTTTCTCAGTGATTTAGATCCTCACTGGATACATTACAGTACTTGTTCCGCACTAAGCTCAGTAAATGACAGCCGAATATTTTGCATTGTGGAATGCAAGTTCGATTCTCAATGGATGCCTCATATTTTTTACTTTGCATCTAACCAAACAAAGCTTACTATATAAGTGTTTTTATCTGACGTAAATATAACCGAGTTACTCTGAAATTGATTGTGAGATCGATTCTCCCTGGGTAATTGTTGCTCATGTCCAATTGGAAACCTGTGCTATGCTAACTAAACGCGCGGGAGTAGAGTAATATATTAATTAGCGAACTATCCTGTTTGATATGATTTAGATTCTCACTGAGTACTGGATACTTATGATCCCTGCCACGCTCACCTAAGACTACTAAATGAGCGTACCTTACGATATCTTATCATAAGCTATCCAATTTGGTTTTCAACCGGTGCAATAGAAAATGAGTCATTATTTGTCTTGTCTTCAATTAAACAAAACCAAAGAATTGATGATCTCAGTAAATATTTTGCATAAATACACACTGGTTCTCCTATATTACATTATGCTCGTACCGGCATAAAAAGAGTTCATTTATTGACTTCTTTTAAATGAGTAATCAAGCTAATTAATCCGAATCCAAGAAATTGAGAAGAAAAATTTTTTTCCGATTTTGAAATAAACATCAGCTTCAAATTATATGGCGAGTCAAGAGTTTGGAAATATTTTGTTACAAGTTAGTTTTTGGCTCGAATATCATTTGTTCGACTGGTGCCCAGATTCCAGCCGTAGGGGATATCCACTCTTTTTAGTAATATCGTGAATATTGATGCACTGACACTTTCTGCCTTGTTTCACTCAATGTGTGACTTGAAACCTGCTCAGATGAACGCGCAAAGTTGTCTAATTCAGACACTTAAGCTTTACCTGCTCAAACTTAGCCATTATACCAAGGAAATGACCAAAACATTTTGTTATATAATTGCGGAAGGATTTTTTTTTATATTATCAATTTTCGTTTTGTATATCTTATCTTTCGGTTTAGTTAGGCTGAGAACCTTTCGGCTTAGTGCAGGGGTTAGTTAGGTGCACTCATTGAGTGCAGGTGTTCACGTGCTCGCGGGGAGGATGTGACAATCACAGATGTCATGATAAAAACCCCAGATAGAAAATGAGACTGCGGATGTAAATGACGTCATGCCCCAAAGCGATGGGCTGAGGATTGTGGGATTTGAAAAAAAAACAAAAACAGTTAGTTGAAATTCGACGATAGAGGAATGTAGTCGATGTTTGATCTGGGCGAGGCCAGACCAGTTTGGATCTACGGGATGCCCGCGCGTTGGTTGATTCAATGAGTTGAGGGCTGACGATGTACGAACAGTCAGCATAGTAAAAAAATGTGTCTCTTTCTCCTCATGTCGGAAAACCTTAAACTCAAAAAAGTAGAAAAAAGTTTCGTACCTCAACCAAAAGAGAGTCGTCAAGTGTTTCGAGTGGTTTCGGATTCCTATACGTGTATGAATGATGTCTATTTCATATATTCATATTTTCATGACGAAAAGAGAATGAACAGTTTATCACAGGACGGTGATAAGATGATTAAAAAAACAATTTACCAGGGTTACAATAACTTCAATGACCAGTCTAGGTCAGGTGGGATTAGAATCATCGATTCCAAAACCATGTTCTAAACCAATTACATCAAAAAATTCAAACTGTTTCGTCGGGTTCTTGACTTCGGCTAAAGCATTAGGAGCTACAGTATTCTGCCTGAAGTTACCAATATATTGACAAACTTTTGAATCACCCTAGTAGGTTAGTTCGGAAGAAATGTTTCCTCATTTTAGTTTTCACTTAATACAGTGTTTAAGATGATTCACCACCGGTTTTTATCGAGTACCTGCTGTGCTATGAAATTTGAAAACTTGTTCTGAGGGAGCATACACACATGTTTTTTTTTTAATGTCTTTTTTATATTTGTTCGTTTTTTTACAGTCCATTATACAAACGTACCAAGTAGTGTTGTAGCGTTGTAACACTGCATCTAAGTTTTAGCTATTCGTAAAAAAAAATGTCATTTACAGAGAAGGAATATTTCTCTAGAAGATTCCCTGTAGGCTGGAATCTGGGCACCTGTCGAACAAAAAATAAAGAATACATTAAATGCTGACCGCTGTTCGTTTCTGCAAACCCATACGGACTCCATTTTAATAGCCTCAGTTTTTCTTAGATAAATAACTTATATATTAAGGCATACGTTATTTCAAGCTGTTTGTTTTTTTATATTACAGTTAATGTTTATTATACAAACTTACTGAAAAGGGAATTACACCGTGCTTAGATATATGGTGTCACAACAAACATATGAGTGCACCATGAATAAAATGAAACTCCAAGTAAATTTTGAAAGCAAAAGCTATTATGAACTGATGAAATTCTCCATTTAATAGTGATGGGTGTTTTTTTTTCTTTCTTTTTAAGTGATAATTTGGTTGATGATATTTTTCCAACTTCATTCACAAAATTGTTTTCATAAAAGAAAAAAGTTAAACAGTGAAAAGATATTGATTTAAACAAGAAGATTTGTAAGTATTACTGCGTGGCTTATACACTGGGACCCTAACGATACACCTAGAGAAAAAAAATTGATGGAAAATACAAGGATAATGAGAGCTGTTTTGAATACATTCTAGAAATAGTACCCTACAAAACAGCTGTACGGTCACATACCTCTCAACACATAAACCATGCAAGTAAAACGAATAAGACATGTGGGGCAATGTTGATAGGGCAAGGAGGAACTCTGCTAAATTCTTTCATGGACTCCAACACATAGACACATCACATGGTTCCACAAGTAAACACTTTCATTCATCAAGTATTTACGGACTCTAGGTGCCATTATTATGGCGTAGTAAGGTGATGGATCGAATCCGGCTGGATGTTACACCGGCTTTTGGTTTTAGTGCAAAATATAATTTTCCTCCATGGAGGAATATACCGATAGTTATACGATAATACAAATTCTGGACGAAACAGTTTGTCAATACCCCTTGGAAAGGTATGAATCCAATTATTCTATGGGGAAATATTAGGGCAGACTGTGTTATTTAGTGTTGGTCAGGCAACCAGTCTTGGAGAAAAAAAAAACTCATATATTATTAAACCTGTTCAACCCCACTTAAAATTGACCCTGTGACATATCCTGCCCATGTGACGAGGTGAATAAATCCATTTAATCCATAATTTTTAGTAGCCAGTAATTAACGAAAGATTAATGCCAATCCTACTATGATAAATAATACTGACTCCTACTGAGATAATTTTCGTTTGACAATATCGTCTTTTTGGAGAAGTCTTTCGATCGAAATAGACATTTATGGAAAAAATACATTCTCTAATCATCTTATACAGTTTTAGATATGAATATAGATAAAGTGTTGCTGAAACAGTGAGAATAATGAATATTTTTAATGAATAAATATACAGACTATTTCATTTTGTGGAGAAGTTTTTATTATTTTATACACGTGTTTCAGATTTTACGTTTATTAAGTCAAAGATTTAGGTGGCAAGTTCATTTTGATATATATATATATATATATATATATATATATATATATATATATATATATATAGTAAATTTCAGATGTTATTTAAATCTTATACTATTTCTTTAATTTAACAAACATTTGAAAACTGAAGTTTTCTAAGTGAAATTTAGAAATGTTTTCCTTATTAATTTTACAAATAATTTTTTCGTTAATTGAACAATGCTCATAAACTCTTTTCCAAGCTCATGGTTTGGATACATTACAATAAAATATTAAAATGCCGCATGGTCACATTCAATTTGAACCCTCAAAGGGTAAACACAAGTGAGCCATGAATCGAAAGAAATTTATTTTATTGCTCATTTCTGTCAACAAATGAGAAAAGTGAGAGAAATATTGTGCGGTTGAGTTTAGTTTCCGGAGACGAGATGCAGTTTGTCATGAAAAATGTCCCCATAGGATCCAATGAGAAATTTAATGTATTTCCCTCCCTGCCAAGTTACATGTGTGTGTACACATCATATACATCCATATATACATACGAATATATATATATATATATATATATATATATATATATATATATATATATACTTATCTGATGTACGCGCTGGGTGTTTGGCAGATAATATTAGCTTAGTTCCAAGGAACTTCCTACAGAGTAACACCTGCCTTCTCGTCCAATGTGAAAAGAGCTGGGTTGATTTCTCGGTACAAGAAGAGATTTCCGGCGCAACTAATAAATTTTGTCATTGCTCCTCTGGTGTACCGATTCCTGTGGAGTATGCCCCCCTAAATCGATGTCCCATTCTGGAATCGCAGAAAACTAACTCAGTATCCATATATATATATATATATATATATATATATATATATGGATACTGATTTAGTATATATATATATATATATATATATATATATGTATCATCACCCACTGATAAATATGGATCCGTACGTCACATTAAAGGCCGATTTGTAACAGGCCGATTGAAATTGAAACTAAAATCAATCAACAGATTGAAATTGAAACTAAAATCAATCAACAGATTGACCGCTAACGTAATTAAAAATTGAAAAACAGGCTTAACTTTAAGAATTACCTTTTTTTAACGTAGATAAATAATTTATAATTTCAAGAGAATTCATAAGAATCTATTTTAATTTCTAAATATGTTTTCAACACTAAAATGCAAGTTTACACTTTTGTTTTAAAAATGAAAACAATAAATAATTATCTATTAAGAGTGATCTCGCTTGAATTGTTTTCAATTGCGTAAGCGATGTTTTGTTTTTGAAACTCCATATTACATATTTTTGCTACCTTATTAATTGAATTTAGATATTGAATTTTAAAGTATTTTTGCGATATTTTTGTTTAACAATAAATGGTTAACAAATATGGGACCCTCTTGAAAATAGATTTTCCCAATATCGACAAATGAGTTGTGGTCATATTGGGTACTGAGAGAATATTGACCTGTCGGTCTCTTTTAAAACAAAACATCAACTTTTGGGGGAAAAACCTCAAGCCAGTTCAAAAGAATGACAAAATACTAAACATTTTGGCCCAGCATAAATCAGCAATAAATACGCTCTTTTTGTCACTAGACAGCAAAGAAGTAGCAAAGTACAATTTCTGGATATGTCACAAATAAATTAAATAAACATTTTCAATATGGCATATGTTTCCTGATCATGTTAGGCAACGATAGTAATTTGTATCATAGTTTTTGTATCACTGCATAATTTTTTTGAATTTTTGTTTGTTTGCCTAAAACACTTTATTATTTCATTTTTAATTTTCAGGAAAAAAAATTATGCATTTTTGCAAATCTTAATATTTTTCTGATAAAATATATATAATTGACAATAAAAGAAATCAGCTTGTTAAAAATCAGCTTGTAAATGTTACATATGGGGCCATATTTATCAGTTGGCAATATATATATATATATATATATATATATATATATATATATATATATATATATATATATATATATATATATATATATATATATATATATATATATATATATATATATATATATATATATATATATATATATATATATATATATATATATATATATATATATATATATATATATATATATATATATATATATATATATATATATATATATATATATATATATATATATATATATATATATATATATATATATATATATATATATATATATATATATATATATATATATATATATATATATATATATATATATATATATATATATATATATATATATATATATATATATACAACCAGGACATTGGCCCAGCGGTTAGAGTGTTCGCCAATGGCCCGGGAGACCTGGGTTCAATCGAGTCATACCAAAGACTTTAAAAATGGTACTTGATACCACCTTGCTTAACACTCAGCATTATAAGGTACGGTTCAAGGGTAAAGTGGAGCAATCCTGGGAATGGAGTAGCGCCCTCCCCTACACCTTGGTGTAGTAGCTATCGAAAAGGGAGCCTTCGGGTCACCCTCGACTATGGTCGCTAACTTTACTTACTTATATATATATATATATATATATATATATATATATATATATATATATCTTCTTATATGCTTTTCAATATATATATATATATATATATATATATACATTTGAATATTGATTTCTGATACAGAATTTATATATATATATATATATATATTTGGTCAAGTTCTAAATAATTTTCGTTTTTAAAAGCAAGATGTAATAACAGATTTGAAACATCCAATATATTAGATGCAACTGGAAATTACCTGATTAAAGAGTTCTTTCGTCGGTCAATCATATTTCACAAGTGAAAGTGTGGTTATCATAGTTTAATCTATAATCTCCGCCTCAAAAATGGTCAAACTAAAAGTGCATATTCGGCATGTAATGTTGTGAGAGTTTAATAACAAAACCAATGCAGAAACAGCCAAGCAAATTTATTGTGTTTATGACGAACATGTGATTACCGACTGTCAATTTACCAAAACATTTTCAAAGTTTCGTTCTGGAGATTCGACATTGATAGATAAACCCAGGCCAGGGTGCCCATCAAACTCCGACCAACATATTTGAAGAGAATTAATGGAATGCAATTCGAGCCAAAGTTCCCAAGAATTAGCGCTTGACCTCAGCACATCCCTATCTACAATCTGCCGTTGCTTGAGAAAGATTGGAAAAGTGAGCAAGCTGAGCGTTTTGCTTTTTCATACTCTTAGTGAGAAGAATAAGGAAAATCGCTTATCCATAGTGTCAATTCTTATTTTTTAGCTGATGAAAAATGGATCTTTTCTGAAAATGGATCCTCATGGAAGAAAAAGTCTCCTGTGTGTATAGTGGGATAACCACTTTTTATTCATTTTAAAACCACAATCTGGCATTCACAACAAACTCACACACTCTAGAGCTGCGCCGTGTGCTTTAAGATCAATGAAAACACAGTGTAATTGCCAATCAGAAAACGCCATGCTTCTCTCTACATAACACTCAGCCATATTCAGGAAGAAACAGACAAGGAAATGTTGAATTTTAGTTCGTCTGTTCTACCCGATGTAACATACTAACCAGCCATTAAACCAAGTTTTTGATTTTCGTTCTTAAAAATTCTCTGAATGTCTATAATTTTTCTAAAGAAAAGTGAAAACGTTTGAGAAAAAACTGCTGAACTCGAACCAGCTCCATGATGAATAGAAAGAGTTTACTCAAATTAATGTCGAATATAACGCCCGGTTAAATATATATATATATTGTTGAATTGTTAGCGGATAAACTATATTCTACTATATATATATATATATATATACATACACGGCTTCGAGCTGACAAATAAAAGAAGCAGAAGGTAACCCGCAAAAAACAATTACCGACGCCGACTACGCCGATGACATAGCGATTCTGGCAAATAAACCTAACCAAGCCGAAACACTACAGCATAGTTCGGAACGAGCCGCCGCAGGCATTGGCCTCCATGTCAATGCACACAAAACTGAATACATGTGATTTAATCAAACAGGTGACATTTCCACACCAGACGGAACCTCTCGCAAACTGGTAGACAAGTTCAGCTACCTAGGAAGCAGTGTCTCACCAACCGAAAAAGACATCGACACGCGGCTAACGAAGGCATGGACAGCTATCGATAAGCTATCAATCATATGGAAGTCAGACCTGACCGATGAAATGAAACGCAGTCTCTTCCAGCGGCCGTGTCAATACTGTTATATAGATGCACTGCTTGGACGCTAACAAAACGACTAGAGAAAAAGCTAGACGGCAATTACACAAGAATGCTGCGAGAAATTTTGAACAAGTCCAGAAGGTTACTGCCCTCAAAGCACCAACTATACGGCCACCTACCTCTCATTACGAAAACCATCCAATTTTGACGAACCAGACATGCATAACATTGCTGGAGAAGCAAGGACGAGCTCATAAGCGATGTACTCTTATGGACCCCCACATATGGCCGACAAAAAGCAGGATGACCCGCTCGAACATACATACAGCAGCTCTGTGGGGATACGGGATGTAGCCCTGAAGACCTGCCAGAGGCGATGAACGATTGGGAGAAGTGGCGAGAGAGGGTCCAGGATATTCGTGCTGGCGGTACGTCATGATGATGATGATGATGATGTTATATAGGTCTGTGTGTGTGTGTGCGTTAATATTGATATTATCTAATCCATATCCATCTATTATCAAGATTACATGATATATCTATCCCTCTTTATCAGAGTTGATTTACTTTCTATCTCTGTGTTTAATTCGACGATTTATTCACCAGTCTATAATTCTAAATATATAGAAACGGGAACATCAAATCGTTGATGATAAGGAATTTTATTTATTTTCTGTGAGAATTCGAATGAATCAGCAGACACAGAAGAAAACCGGTTTCTCTTAGATAGTATTTTGGTTTGAAATGATTCAAGATTCAACAATTCTCCGGCGTAAAATGAATTTTTTTGAATCTTTAAAAATGAACTTATGATTAGTTTCGAAATTATATTCGACCAAACTGTAATTTATGTCTGCTCTTTTTAAATCTATTTTTGCACATACGGCAAGATTCACCTATATATTTTTTACAATCCAGACAGACTAAATTTCCAACACCCCTGTTCTGGAATCAATATGGGTATTATCATTTTTATTATTAATCAAATTCGAATGTTGTTTCATTTTTTTACGATAATATTTGTAGGGTAACACGTTATGTAATGCATTATTAAAAATGTTTTGAATTTCTGGAGAACACTTACGCATATATATATATATGTATATATACGTGGTGCATTCAATAAGTTTCCAGACTTTTTTGTACAGGAATTAAAATTGTCGTAGACTCTTGAAAATTTGGTATGTTATTACTATACATCTTATGAGATGACTGACCAATTTTTATGATTTCAGGTTCAAATTATCAGCTATAGCAGGAATTGGAATACACCCTACTAAAGCCAGATTGTCATAGCTGGTAAATTTCAAAAATGCAATCTGGGCGTGAGGACACTTTAGAAGAACGATATGCAATAAAATTCTGATTTAAACTTAGAAAAAATCCCACGGAAAATTATGGAATGATTCAGACTGATTTTGGATAATCTTGCATGAGTCGAGCATCAGTTTTTGAGTGGCATAAGAGATTTAATGAAGGCAATGAGTCTGTCAGGAATGATGAGAGGTGTGGGAGGAGTAAGGAAGTCAGAACACCAGTGTTGATTGGTCAAAGGGTTAGGGTTAGGGTTACTATGTTGATGTTTTAAGGGAGTTGAGGAAGAGATCCCTAGGGAAGAGGCCAGCACTCTTAAAATTTGGTCTGTGACATTTCAACCAGGACAATGCACTAGTCCACTACTCCATCTTTGTCAAAGACTTTTTAACCAATATGGGCGCCAAAACAGTTTTTCAGCCTCCCTATTGTCCAGACCTGGCTCCCTGTGACTTTTGGTAATTCCCTAAGCTCAGAGGCTGTTCTTATGAGACAATTGAGGAGATGAAAGAGGCTGTGACGAAGGTCATTGACACGCTCACACAAGAGGACTTCCATAGGGCCTTCCAGAAGTTGGTGGAACGTTAAAAAAAAGAGCATTGCAGCCGGAGGAGATTACTTCGAAGGGGACTAGAATTTCATGCGTGCACTATCAATAGAAGTGCCCATACAAAAAAGTCTGTAAACTTATTTAATGATAATCGTATATATATATATATACATATATGTATAATGTAGATATTATTTTTCAATATTCATAATGTTATAAATACAAAAAATATACCTAACCTTGCTGTGACTATCCATACTTAACGTAAAGCTTGGCAGCTATGGGAGAAAAATGTTATTTTCGCCCTTGTATGAGATGGTTTAACTGATATTAATAACAAAAAAATGAATCTTACTTTTGATAAACAATCATAATGCATTCTGTAGATTAACTCACCACATACCAAACCAAAGTGCAATTCTGCAACGTATTATTCAGGGAAAAAAAACAACAGATCTGATATCTTTATAGAAAATGCCAACATTCTCTGAAAAAAAAGTTGCTAAGATGAAAATCTCTTGAAAATATTCCTTTGAGTGCAAAACCAATCGTAATCAACAAAATACCTGACGATTGAGTAGCTGTCAATTTTGAATCTCTTTAACACTTGCTGTAGAATGGATCCTTCGAACACGTGATAGGATATAGAGTTGAAAATATATTATCAATGAATGCTATGATAGATAATATCAAACTATATTAGGTCATTCTCACGATATCGGTAATGAATACAGCTTGTTTTTTGGTTTGTTTTTAGTTTAATGGTGTCTCAAATTTAGATGGTAAATTACTGCCAAATACATTATTGTCAAATATATAGAGCTGCTCAATTTAAGCCATATTTGAGGTGATGAGAGGGTTCATAATGTAATCATACGACCGGACTCACTAAGATGTGGAAGTCTTGCACGCTACGCGATATACCATGGCGATACCCGCTATCAAAATAACATTCAGATTTTTATGAATTTTGGTCATATATTTTACTAGTTCAATTGTATGGCTACACATCAAATTTATCAACTAAAGAAATTTTTTTTAATGTTTCAGAGATTAAACTTGTCTATTTAAAAAAAACAAAAAAAAACAGACATGTCTGAATTGTACAAAAGAAGTGGCGAGCAGGATATGACAGAAGTGAATAACTAAGCTAAATACATCTGGAGTTAATTCTCCTTCCCCTAGGCCGTTTGTCGTACTAAGGTTAAAAAAAAAAACTGTCAGTTCTTATACTTACTCATAATTGGTAGATAACAGTTGGATCCATACCTTTCCCAAAAGTACTATGGCTATATGAAATACAAACAATCTAGTCCAGGGTTTGAACGCAAGTGGACGTGCAAAAAATACAAAATATATAAAAAAGAAATAACAACAATATTTTAAAAAGATATTTTATTTATTTCTTTTTAAAGAAATAAAATAAATATCTCGCGAGATGTTGTCAGTGTATTCTACCGTGACAGCTGATTTTGCTAGGTTGATTGTATATATATATATATATATATAGCGTAAATGTTTTTTGTGATAAGAAAATGAATCCAGTTACTCGAGTACAAATCCTGAACGAATCTGATTCTTTTTCCTCTTGTGCCAATGCCCTTGCTTAAAGCAGAAATCAATCTCTTTTTAACTCAGCTATGAGAGTAAGACTGGATTATTTAACCTTTGTTATGCAAACAGTCTATGGGAAAGAGAAATCTGATTTCAAACCAGCTTTACTCGCTTATAAAACTCACTCTGACATATCCTGTTCGTGTCCTAGGGGTTTAGTTAATACTAAGTCTGTGTTTGTTATGAACTAACTAAGAGGACACGACAAAGTGGTTATTTATAACGTAAATTATAAAATGATAAAACCATCAGTTTATTTTTTAAGAAGTGATAGGCAATCTGACATTCAATATGTTCGCTTAAAATATTCAATGTTTATAAATGAGATGATCCAGTTATCTTTTTTTGCGCTGAAATTTAGTAAAATTAGTTTCACGGCAAATATTAACAAAGAATGAGATAAAAGAAAGAAAAATACAGATTAAAAAAATCCATGAACAATCGTAGTAAGATCATTATACTTGTTGTTTTAGATATAACGCAGAACAAGTACTTTATGACCTTTCTCAATTGTGGGCGAATTTCTAAGATTGGTATTTTTTATAAATCTAAATGACGAGGATAATCATTCTAATCTTTCATGTTTAGTTTCCAATGTATCAGTCCATATGTTCGCATGATTTATGTATATGAGAAAAATGTACATACGATATGGCCATTTTTATATGAATTATTCAACCGAATGAATGTCTCCATTGTGGTGACATTACAATTCGGTCGATGTATATACGGCATTTTGATTTTTGTTTTGGGAATAGAGGCGTCAGAACTATTCCTCATTACGTGCTTAAATGACGGCCTTTGATCGGTTTGTAGGTTTAAAAAAATCCTGCGGTATATATCTGTGTCTCCACTTATTAAAAGAAAAAAAAAGAAAACATAGATATACTAGTGTGAGTCAAATATTTTGGCAACGTCAGGTACAATTTGGTAGCTGTGGCTTCTTTTGCCGAGATCGTAAAAGTGATTATGTACTCTAGTCCGTATGATGTTCTGTTAACCTCCTGCTACTCACTGTGTGTTACTTACCAGATTTACTTCTCTGACTTGTAGCACGGCATCGGAATCCAAGGTTTTACTCTTCCTTACCATTCCCAATCGTCAAAGTTTTGCCACCCTCGTGATATTTCTTGAACAATCAACAGCATCTTCATTTTTCATACAATACATCTTTTGGTTGCTTCCCCATCATTATAGGCCAGTTCCAATATGTAACGTATAAGTTCTTGTATTTGACAACGTTGCACATTCATCGGCAATTTCCAAATCCGACATAAAGTGAAGTTATGCACTAGGTACCAGCGAACCGACTACAAACTACTAACTACTGTGTGTATACGTCACGGCCTGAAATGCTTCGGTCACATAATATACGAACTACAAACTAGTATGTTGCTAAATATTGCAAAAGTCCTGGGTCACTCTTGTAATTCTTCATATATAATATGCTGCTATAAGTAAATGAATTTTCTGAAGAGATTAAGAAAAAAAAAATTAGTCGACATTGTATATTGATTCCAGATTTTGATGAAGTTAGTGAAATCAGTGGTTGGTTAACTTGGTAAGCAAGTCCAACCCGGTTGTGGTTGATAAGGTATAAAAAAAAATCTCCACTTTATACGATACCCGACAAAGATTTTAAAGTAACTTACACCAAACTAAAACTTAAAAAAACAAAATACTCTCCACAAAATGGCAACTATCATAGAACCAAAATATCTCCACGAAACTCTACCAAGTAAAATAAATATTAAAAGAAAGACAATCAGATTCCTTTAAGACTAGTACGTAGTCAAGTCGAGTGGAGCTGTAGAATACGCTAACTGCGTTTCTTCAACAGGCTAAGATCACACCCAATGAGTGTCCTGGATATAACACTAAACCATATGATGGCTTTACTCCAGGAATGCGGGATGTTTGGGGAATGCAGAATACCAATTTATTGTCATCGCTCCCAGTTCTACTCCGGTCAGGAGTTGTAAGACCTGATAGGGTCCTATCTATGGCACAAATAGAACTGTTTGGCATTTAAACTGAGTGCAAACAAATTATTTATGCTAAATTGAATTGTTTAAAAAGAATTGTTTGATCTTTTAACTGTATGTAAAGGGAAACTGATGTAGCGATACATATCAATACTTGGAACCATTTAACTTTAACTTTAGCTTAATTGAATTGTTTTAAATACATTTTCATCATTTAACTGTGTGTAAACTAATTTTTGATGTTTAATTGAATTGTCAGTGAACTTGGAACTATTTAAATTTGTTAACTTATGCTTACAAATCATATATATCAAATATAAATGAATTAACTGTATTAGGCATTAAATTACGTACTTTATATGCCATAAAACCAAATCAAACTAAACCAAAGACCAATAGAAAAGAGAAAACCGGGACTCGGTTGAACATTTGCCATACCAAACTAGCACATTATTTCATGATAAAACTAAATTAAGTTCATATGGAACATTATATATAATAAAATTCATTTTGATGAAATTAAAAAATCTCACCCCACCTACTCGAAGAAAATTCTATACGAAAAAAGTATGATAGACCCATTTGAAACAATATATATATATATATATATATATATATATATATATATATATATATATATATATATATATATATATATATATCATTATCTACTTGCTGAATAAAAACAGGCTCCATCCAAAGACAAGGGTCCATACAACAAAACTTATAGATACACACACACTTAGATGTACAGATTCTCAACAAAAATACTGACTTCAACTGATTGCAATTACCGAATCCATACGACTATAATGAATATACAAATTGCAATATATTTATCAGAAATAATGATAGAGAATTAACTGAACAAGTAACAACGTATACCACATAGATCAAATAAATCAAAAACGTTTTCGGCATAAAGCCCCCCCCCCAGAGCCAGTAGTTAGATGATAAACAAGTTGACAAAGTCAAATAAATCGTTTAGTGCGCTCTGTAACAAGATATGCTTGATTTAGCATCCCAGATTATTTGCTGCGGTCACTGTCGACCGACCATCTCAGTTTTTAGGGGGGATTGCTAAACGATGTCACTCATCTGAGGCGGAAGTAGTTATACGATGACGAATTTAATCATTCTGCCTCTTTTGTCTTTTAGAATTAAGGGTGCAAAGAAATAATAATTCTACTGAACGGAGAACGAGGAATGAATCAAAGATATAAAAATTGTCATGTCTCAAAAAAAAAAAAAAAAAGAAACTATCCCTTATATTGTGCCAACTGGCCATTCCTTCTTGCTTATAAGGTCATATAAATTGAAAGGAGATGATAAAGCAGTGAAACCCAATCATTTTTGACTGGTTGTGTTTTTGTGCTTTTTCCCTCCCTACCAGGAAATTAAACATCACAGATATGATATTATTCAGTGACTATACCACACTTGAACAAAGCGAGATATGTACCACGACATCTAAGTCTCACAACAAATACGAGAGAAATTTTACGCAATTTTCAAATTGTTGTCCAAGCCAATAGTCCTCTTTGCTATCATCGTTTCGACAAGCCGCGGAAAGTTCTTGAAACAAATTAGAATAGAAAGGCAATTTTTTTAAAAAAATTTGTTAAACCTTTTAGAAACGTTAAAGAAAGCTTATAAACTATGTGCCAACCTTCTGAGTGAATCTCAAACAAACGTTTTATAAAATTAGATTTTGCTAATTGTTTTCCAAAAATATGAAGGGTGGAATACAACGAAAAATGTTAAATATCAAACAAAGTAAAGTAAAGAAAAAAAGAACAAATACATTTTATTTTCCTCTTTTTTATTTGTATGTTTATTGTTTAATCGTGAAATACTCAATAAGATGGATATGAATAAGACTGTCATTTCAGTTGTAGAGAAGTTGATAGAGAATGAATTACAATATGAAAACACAATTATTTTACTATCAAATGGAGAAAGAAAGAAGGAATGAAACAAAAAATATAATTACAAAGATCAATAAGAACTCATGATTTTAGATTTCAAGAAAAAATAGTTGAAACAGAAAGATCCAAAACGGACATGAAAGATAGAAAATATTTTTATAAAACACTTAAAAGGGAAATAAATTACAAAAAAAGTAAAATAATGAATTACAAAAAGCAAAAAGCAAAAACTAAATGAATGAATGAATGAATATCAGCAACGAAAGAAAGAAGGACATCGAAAAAGTCTTTAAATACGAAGAAACGAAGACAATGAAACAAGAAAAAAATAATTATGAAGTTATTTGAGAGACACAAACCAAAAACAGATAGAAAAGCAAGCAAACAAACAAACAAACAAATAAAAGCTGAAAAATACAAGCAACATTTGATGAAGACTTGAAAAATATCCAACTTTAAAAAATAAATGACATTTGATAAACTAGAAAAAAAGGAGACTATCAGAAAACAAAAGAAAACTGGAGACTGAAACAATGAAATACGGAAGAAAGAAACACGTATGCGAAAACTTAAAATATTGCGCTATCAAGAAACAATAATAGAGAAAAACTGACAAAATCTTGAAAGAAAGAAAGAAAGAAAGAAAGAAAGAAAGAAAGAAAGAAAGAAATTGCCAAACAAAAATCAAGAAAAATTAATTTTAAAAATCAAAAATAAGAAAGACAGAAAATGACGAGAGAAAAATATGAGAAAAAAAAAAGAAGAAAAGAAGGAAGGAAAGATTAAATAAAATGTTTGTAATTAAAAGATAGAAATTGAAAATCATATTAGCAAAAATGATTATAAGAACATTAAAAAACAAAGAAAAAATGTGATATAACGAAGGAAAAAGAAATAAAGAAAGAAAGAAAGAAAAACGAAAAAAGAAAGAAAGAAAGAAAGAAAAAAGAAAGAAAGAAAGAAAAAAGAAAAAAGAAAAAAGAAAGAAAGAAAGAAAGAAAAAAGAAAGAAAGAAAAAAGAAAAAAGAAAGAAAGAAAGAAAGAAAAAAGAAAAAAAGAAAGAAAGAAAGAAAGAAAAAAGAAAAGAAAGAAAAAGAATGAAAGAAAGAGAAAGAAAGAAAAAAGAAAGAAAGAAAAAAGAAAGAAATAAAGAAAGAAAGATAATGAAAGAAACAACAAAGCTAAAATAGAAGAGTAAGAAAAAAAAAAGCACGAAATATATAAAAGAGAACTTCCAGAGAACAAAAACAAAAACAAAAACAAATGCGCTAACAAATATACAAATAAACAAATAAATAGATAAAGAAACCAAAAAAAGAAGAAATGGGTAGAAACAAAGGAAAATGAATCAAAAAATAAAAACAATATAAAGTTCGCGAATAAAAGGACGAAAATTCGAGAAGGAAATAAGGAACGAAGAATTCATTATTTGAGAAAGTTCAATCAAGGCCATAAAATGTGAAGGAAGACAAATTGAATGACATCTTTGATTTGAAGCATTCTCATCTTGCTTTCCTTTGTAAATTTGCTTTTTTTTTTCCTTTTTTTTTCCTTTTTGGTTACTATTCTTTTTTTTTTTTCGTTCTTGGCGTTTCAATTATTGTCAGTTGTCTTTTCATCTCCCCTACCGACTCATTATGGTTGAAACGAGAGTTTTGGGGCTTGAAACCAAAGGACTTTCAATATGGAGGGCGGAAGACGAGGCCAAATGCTTAAAGTTCGGAGTATAGTCCTTTATAGTTTTTTTTTTTTGTTCATTTTGTTTCGGTTTTGCTCATTTCGAGAATGTTCTTATTGCATTTACTTTTATGTACCGCCTTCATTTTGCAATTCCGCCTACATGCCTTGATCTTTACCTGCTGAAATTATGAAGAGATTGAAAGACAGTCGGTCGTATCCAAGAGAAATAATAATAATAAGAAGAAGAAGAAGAATAATATTAATAATGAAGAAGAAGAAGAAGAAGAAGAAGGAGAAGAAGAAGAAGAAGAAGAACGAAAACAACAACAACAACAACAATAACATCAACAACAACAACAACAACAACAAGGAGATAAGTAAAAGGAAAAAGTAGGGAGTCTCTATCATGAAATTGCTAAAAGTGCTGGACAGTAGGTTTGAAGTAAGTGAGTTCGATCTCTAGCAGGGCTATGATGTTCAATTTCGAACTGATAGCCTCAATAAAGTTATCAGCTCCATTATATATATAGTTAAGGGTTAAACCATATCACTGCTATTCTACAAGGATGGCTTTGGTATTAGATAACCAATGAAAGTTGGTATGCCATTAAGCAAAGCTATAAAAATGAAGAGGTGAAAAATAAATGACGGAAAACGAACAAGAAGAAAAACAAGAAGAAAAACAAGCAAACATAGAAAAAGAAAACAATGACAAGAAGAAGAAGAAGAAGAAGAAGAAGAAGAAGAACAACAACAACAACAACAACAACAACAACAACAACAACAACGAGAAAAAGAAATAAAAGAGGAAAAGAAAAAACAATATGAACAAGAAACAAAATATTAGAATAAACAAAAACGAAAACGAACAATTTAGAAGTAATGAAAAGAAAAACAAATCGATAAAATAAAGAAGAAGAAAAATAACGACAAATGAAGAAGAAGAAGAAGAAGAAGAAGAAGAAGAAGAAGAAGAAGAAAAAAAAAATAACAGCATCATATTTATGCAATGTAGTAAATGTATAACTTTACAGATATTAAAATCGAAAACTTTTTCCAAAAAAGAACACAAAATGAATGAGTTAAATGCAAAATAAACTGTTGAAGGAATTCAACTCTTCTGACTTTATATTCTACTGAAAATATAACTATAACCAGCTCTACATGCAGTGATTAGTATCGCTTTTTTCATTAATTATTTCATTTTATACATCTCGTAAAGTACCACCAATATTTGTTACTAATAAAAAAGCCAATATTTTCATCAATGAATGGTCTTATGGCACTTTAAAGAAAGTTTAGAAAATAGCAAAAAATGCTATAAGGTAGAAAAGAAAATAATTCGAATAGCAAATTTTGACTCAGTAATAATCTTGTTGAGTCATCATTCTCATTGAATGTAATATTTTTGTCATTCAAATTATCCATTTGCCCAGTCGGCTGGGGCTGTAGAATACACTGACTGCACCTCTGCAGATATGTAAGACCCCAAACCCAAACGAGTGTCCTGTTATGACACTAAATAATCTGATGTTGAGGTTCCAGCAGTGCCGGAGCTTTGGGGAATGCGGAGCACCCCTTCATTGCCATCGCTCCCAGGTCCACTCTGGCCCGGAGTGGTAGCACCTGATAGGGCCCTATCTATGGGTTAAATAGAACTGACAGCATACTTATGCTAGACTGAATTCTTTGAGTAAACTGAATAGCTTGAAATAAATATTTTTGACAATTAAACCGCACTTATTTTTAAACTGCGTGCTTATGCTTAACATAATTATTTGAAATAAAACTGTTTTTCGACATTAAAACTGTATTTACACTTAACTGAATTGTTACACATAACTGCTTGAATAGTTTGAAATAAAAATGTTTTTGACAAATAAACTGTGTACTTATGCTAAACTGAATTGTTTTAAATAGAACAGATTATTTACATAAAAATGGATTTGGCGTTAAATAACCGACAAAGATTGATATGCCATAAACCCAACAACCAATCAAACAACCAACCAACCAACCAAATTATCCATACAATTATTTCATACAATCCTTACTTTAATTTTCAATGATGATCCACTCTATGTTATTGTCATCTTGTTCTATGATAAGTCAAGTTATATGAATGTATATATGCTCTATGATCGATCAGCATAGTAAAGTGATATCCTATTATAGCAGTGGCCCAGTTGGCTTGGGGTGCATAATACACTGACTACTTTTCTGTACAGTGTCAAGACTCCTTCAAACGAGTGTCCCGTTTATGACCTTAAAGATTCGGTGAATGTAGAGTACCTCTTTACTGCCATCGCTCCCAGGTCAACTGTGCCCCTGAGTGGTGGCACCTGATAGGGTCCTATCTCTGGGTGAAATGGAACAAAACAATATACTCATGTTAAACCGAATTGTTTGAAACAGAATTGTTTTGATTTTTATAGTGCGCACTTATGTTAAACTGAATTGTTTGAAGTTAAACTGTTTATAGGAATAAAATGGTTATCGTCGTATGAAATGGATACGGTGACACGAGTTCAATTCCTGGACCAGGCTAATTGCATAGCACTAATACCCTTGGGAAAGGTATGAATCCAATTATTCTCCCTCCAGCTACGGGTAAATAGTAGGACAGACTAGGTTCTTCTTCCTTGGTGAGGCAACTATTCTAAAAGAAGGGAAACTCTGAATTCAAATCTGTTAAACTCCGCTTAAAAATTGACCTTGTGTCATATCCTGCCCGAGTGGAGGGGTTGGTAAATATGTATATAAATAAAATGGATTTTGCATTAAATAACCTACAATGATTGATAATCCATAAAACCAAACCAAACCAAACTTTTATACTAGAAACAATAAAATCATTTTTTCAAAATTTTTTTAAAAAACAAATTTTAACAAGCAATTTATTCTAGCCTAATTTTCTATTAAATATTTCGAATTTTCTACTTTTTAAAAATTATTTTAATTTGTATCTAGGAGAAGAACCAACTACTCATTTTAACGTTTGTCATAAAGTTATACAATGTTACAAATATTTTTTGCAATACGTCATGGATGTTTTAGAGCTTTTGCTATAATGGTTTGGGTGTTCGCCAATGGGTCAGGAGACCAGGGTTCAATCCCAGGTCGAGTCATTCCAAAGACACAAAAAACGGAACTTGATGATACCTTAATTAACACTCAGCATTATAAGGTAAGGATCAAGGGTAAAGTGGAGCTATCCAGGTAAAGGAGTAGCACCCTCCCTGACACCTTGGTGGAGTAGCTATCGAAAAGGGAGCCTTCGGGTAACCTTCGACTAAAGGGAGACGTTCGCCAATCGCCCGGGAGACTTGGGTTCAATCCCAGGTCGAGTCATACCAAAGACTCAAAAAATGGTACTTGATGCCTCCTTGCTTAACACTCAGAATTATAAGGTACGGATCAAGGGTAAAGTGGAGCAATCCAGGGAAAGGATTAGCGCCCTCCCCTACACATTGGTGTAGTAAGCTATCGAAAAGGGAGCCTTCAGGTCACCCTCGACTATGGTCGCCTACTTTACTTACTTTAAAGGGAGACAACTTTACTTAACTTACTTATCCGTAAATCCTTTCAATTGAGAACTTTATCTCGTAACAATATAAAGAACGCGACTTATTCAACAAAAAACAACTATAAAATCAACATTATAAGGTGTGCAAAACTGTTCTGTCATGTATTTTAAAACCCGACGCCAATTACGTTTAAAGCGTCCTATCTCCAGTAATTCTTTGTGTAGGCCAATTTCATTTTTACCATTGGAAATTATTTGTGCTGTAATTTCAGATTGTTCTTATAAATACTGATATGAATATGGGCTTTTTTAGATCATAATTCAGCTCTTATTTCTCTATCTCACTTAAGTTCACCCTTCGTCCGTCTCGTCTTCGGTCACATCACCTTGTTACCTTGGTTACTCGGTTGTCTTTTTTGGGTTGTCATTCTTGATATATTTCATTGATGAAGCATGACTGCCCGACACCATTGCTCATTTCCCCCTTTTTTTGTCTTGACGAATTTTACTTCATTACACATCCGGTTTGAAACGGAAAGTTAGAGAGCAAAAGGGAACGTTCGGTTCGAGTATTTCTCACCAACTCACGAACTTATTCGAACTCCATTGTTATTTAGGTCACCTGAATAAAGGTATCTAATCAGAGACATCAGATTGAACTGCAGATCAACGGCCGTCAATCATAACGATTAAACTAACATTTTTGCATCAGTCTAACGGTTGTGTGTCAAAATTAGATCTCACCTATCCATAATGCAACTGAGATAATTTGAAATGCTAATTAAAGTCCCTAACGTTTTCCTATAAATCAATACGAATCAATAAAATAAAACATTCGAATTGATCAGAAATCAACCTACAAAAATAACAATAATTCCATGGAAAACTTTATCAGGCGTGTTATCAATCTTTGATATTATATTATAATTTATATTATATTTGCATTATATTGTAGTGGATTATTTTGTATCATATATATCACATTTACATTATATTTATAGTAAAATTATTCACGCACTTTATCTCAATATTCCTATGTTCAGGAATTGTTAATTTATTTCACTAGAATTCTATCAGTAAAACCAGATATATATTAACTGAAAATAGGACAGGCATAGGCAATTGATCTTAAAGATGACCTTTGGTGGATGTAAATCTGTTATATTGAAGAAATCTGGAAGGTTGATACTGAAACCCAAAAGAAATAAAATATTGTCACTTGATCCCATTCTCAAAAGAACTAAAAAAACTCGTTATAAAAAATTTCTGTTTTCATTTCTGATACTACTTTTTTAAAAGGTAAATACAGGGAAAAGGTTCTCCATAAACCTTTGCTCAACTTCTGACGGAGATGTGGTTTTGCTCAAGCCCCATATCAGTCGACTTACGTGGATCATTAAATAAGTTGCCAGACTTATTTCGTATGGGCACTTTTATTGATAGTATACGCATAAAACTCTTGTCCCCTTTAAAGTAATCTCCTCCGGCTACAATCCACTTGTTGTAACATTCCAACAACTTCTGAAAGGCCCCATGGAAGTCCCTTTGTGTGAGTGTGTCAATGACCTTCGTCTAAGCCTCTTTCATCTCCTCAATTGTCTCATAAAGACAGCCTCTGAACTTAGGGAAAAAGCAAAAGTCACAGGGAGCAAGGTCTGGACTATAGGGAGGCTGATGAACTGTCTTGATGCCCATGTTGGTCAAATAGTATAGGACAAGGATGGAGTTGTTGACTGGTGGATTGTCCTGGTTGAAATGTCACTGGTCCAATTTGAAGAGTGCTGGCCTCTTCCGACGGAATCTTTTCCTGAACTCCCTTAAAACCTCATCATAGTAACCCTAACCCTAACCCTTTGGCCAATCAACTCTGGTGTATTGACTTCCCCCACCACTCATCATCCCTCACAGACTCACTGCCTTCCTTGAATCTCTTATGCCACTCAAAAGCTGATGCTACATTCATGCAAGATTATCCAAAAGTAGTCTGAATCATTCCATACGTTTCCGTGGCATTTTTTCCAAGTTTAAAACAGAATTTTATTTCATATCGTTCTTCTAAAGTGTCCTTACATCCAGATTGCATTTTTGAAATTCACCTGGTGTGACAATCAGGCTTTAGAAGGGTGTATTCCAATTGCTGCTGTAGCTGTTCATTTGAACCTGAAATAAAGAAAAAAATTAGTCAGTCATCGCATATGATGTATAGTAATATCATACTGAATTTTCAAGAATCTATGACAATTTTAAATACCTGTACAAAAAATGTGTGGAAACTTATTAAAGACACTATGCAATTCTTCTTTGTCCTGGTCCAAATTGTCAATTGTGGAATGACCTCCAAGCCTATCTCGAATATCTCAACCAAGAGTTCACGTGAGTGATTCGTTGATCTCTCTCAAACACTCACGTCTGCTGTAGACGTGCGTCGAGATCGTTTATTGAGGAGATACTACAGGATTATTAGTTGTACGTCACAACAACGGACAAGTCATGTGAAGTCTCCTCACCCATTTCTATCATTACCTTTTCTGTCTTTAAAACTTTTATTCTGCAAAAAAACTTACTTGATATTTTGAATAATGCTGCGTGCAATCTTGAACAAGTCCTGGCGGCAACACCACACAAGACACTAACTGTACCGCCACCAGCCCCCTATCAAGAAAACTATTCAAGTTAGACGAACCAGACATGCGGGACACTGCTGGAGAAGCAGGGACGAACTCATAAGAGATGTACTCTTATGGACCCCCACACATGGCCGTGCAAAAGCAGGACAACCAGCACGAACATACATTCAGCAGCTATGTGAGGATACGGGATGTTGTCCTGAAGACCTACCTAGAGCGATGAACGATAGGGAGGAGCGGCGAGAGAGAAGCAGGGATATCCGTTCTACCAGCGTGACATGATGATGATGATGATGATGATACTTTTAAAAGTCATCTTTCCTTTTCGTTCCCTCCCTGTTGGCCTCCATGATTACTACAATTTCATCAAATCTTTAAAATACTATAACGTCTCATATTTTTCACCATTATTTATATGTATGTATTGAACAATATCATATACATACAAACAGAAACAGACAGAGAAACTGATACATATATAGATATTCCAATTTGTCTATATTTTACATGGAAACTTTCAGTTATATATTAGATGTATATACATATGTTAAGGTCAATTTCACAGGTTATCGTTTATATATATATATATATATGTAAATCATCATGTCGTACCACTAGCACGGATATCCCTGACCCTCTCTCGCCACTTTTCCCTATCGTTCATCGCCTCTGGCAGGTCTTCTGGGCTACATCCCGTATCCTCAGATAGCTGCTGTATGTATATTCTCGCTAATCGTCCTGCTTTAGCTCGTCCATATGTGGGGGTCCACAGGAGTACATCACTTATTAGCTCGTCCCTGCATGCCTGGCTCGTCTAACTTAGATTGTTTTCGTGATGGGGGGCAGGTGGTCGTATAGATGGTGCTTTGTGGGGTGTTGCCACCAGGACTTGTTTAATATTGCTCGCAACATTCTTGCGTAGTTGCTTTCTAGCTTCTTCTCCAGATATGTGTGTGTGTGTGTGTGTGTAAATGTGTGTCTTTCTCGTGAGTTCTAAAAATCTTCAAGATATTGCTTTTATATTGACAACAGCTGATATCAGAGTATCTTATAGTCCAAGGAAATACGTTTTGGGAAATTTAATTCCAAATACACATAGTGCAATACAGAATTAAAGAACGCAAAACAGATTGCAGATATACCAGAATGCAGAATGAATATGATAGCATTCAAGGAATGCCTTTAGTCGAAATAATGTTATAGCTCTTATGTACCATTGTGTTACTAAAGAGAATTTAGACCCCGTAGTCCCCTGCCGTGTCACCAGTGGACGAACACCAGAAACTACATTTATCTAACCTAAAGTATATTGACTTCTAGCACTTGTAGGTAGCCGTCGGGAGAAAGAAAAAAGTAAAGTGAGACGTCTGCATCAAGTAGACAAAGGGACGCAACGTATCCAACTGAGAAAAATAGCAGAGAGATCTTGAATTTTTTCTTTGTTTTAACATACTTGTCAACTGGGTGGCGTCTAATTTAAATTCCCTTTTTGGAATGCCCCAGCCCTACCAAAAAAACTGGGGTTCGGAAAC
Organism: Sepioteuthis lessoniana; assembly: GCA_963585895.1. Lineage (NCBI taxonomy): Eukaryota > Metazoa > Mollusca > Cephalopoda > Myopsida > Loliginidae > Sepioteuthis > Sepioteuthis lessoniana. The sequence goes on along the minus strand of OY757931.1, from coordinate 76,696,864 downwards.
CTTCGTCTCCTTACATCTTCGTGCCTGGTGTTGAACTGTACGTCTTTACCTTATCATATCTCGCCGCCGGCTCACCAGTAAGATATGAGTCTTCCACTCACTTTTGCCTGTCGTGTCGTGGGTAGAAACATCCGCTCCTGCTGGTTCCGCACATGCTTACAAGATTTTGAACCGCCAGGGATTTTTTTGTAGTCATTTTTAATAACTTCCGGTGCTTTGGCCTGGCTATTTCGAGGCTCTACTTAATTCATTTATTTATTCAATTGAAATTTTCTAAGAGTCGTTCAATTATGATACACTTTGTTATAAAATAAATCTGATTATCAAGAATATGACGCATATAAGGAATTATTTATTGTTGTAGAAGGAGTAGGAAAAGTAAATCACACACACACACACACACACACACACACACACACACACACACACATATATATATATATATACATGTGCAAATCTCATTATACGAATGTATATTTTTATGCAATTTTTCAACCGCTCCACAATGAGCTGGAGATGACTTAGGCCAACTCTAAGGAAAGAAATCCGGTTTTCATTCAGTGTTTTCTTTCTCCTAGACTAGTTGTCAAACTAAGGCTCAATAACTTAATTTGAGTGTATGTGGGGAATAACATTCCTTTTCAAAAGTTATAAGTGGGAAATGAAACGTAAAAGGCCTCCTCAAAGAATTGAATTCCTGTTATTAATTACATATCATACGATGATAAGTCTTCCGCTAAGCATGCTGTATCTATGTGTGTTGCTGTGATCTGGCAAAAATGGCATTTTGTAGCGAGAACATATAATAGAAACGAACTTACAATGTTCTGACGTTGGTAAAGAAGCATTTTACTCTGTGATTTTTCAACTGAATGAATATTACGTTTGAACACGTAGAATCCGATTTTTTATAAACTAACTAGATTTTAATCTGGAATAATATTAAATGATAATTAGAATTCTTCAATATTCTTTTAATAGAAGTACCAATATAATCATTGTCCAATATTATACCGAATTGCAATCATGGTTATCGTTTGATGGTTTTTTTTTCTCTGTTAAAATAAAACCGGATTTCTCCCTAGTTGCAATCGCGTTGATAATTCTGTGTTGATTCACCCCTTTAATGAAACGCCAATAGAAAAGCTAGATGGGACCAAACTAGAAAGTCAGGGGTCGTTTTAAAAATATTCGAATCAGTAGACAGCAAGACAGCTGCTTTTGGTCAGTTACTTCCCTTCTAAAATAGCATTCAAGTTATTGGATTTGGTTAGCTTTATTTTTATGGCGTATCAAAGATTGTTCGTTGTTTAATGCCAAATCTTGTTTTCACATATTTATTAAATATATGGTGTGTAAACACGTTTTGTTAAATGATCCAGACCTTCTATTTTTAACTGCTCAATTGAACATGAGTCAACAAAGTTAAATGGTTCCAAGTATTGCTACTGGTCTACTGAGGCTGCAGAATTCACCGACTGCATCTTAGCAGAAGCGTAAGACTCTATTCTCAACGAGTGTTCTGGATATGACACAAAACAATCTGATTGGGAGGATTCAGTAATCATTGAGCTTTGGGGAATGTGAAGTACCCGTTCATTGCGATCTCTCCCAAGTCCACTCTGGCTCGGTGTGGTTGCACCTGACAGGGTCCCATCTATGGGTCTGATTGAACAAAACAGTGTATTCATGCTAAACAAAATTGTTTGAAATTGAACTGTTTTAACATTTAAACTGCGTACTTACACTAAACTGAATTGCTTGAAATAGACCTGGTTTCACTTAAGTAAGTTAGTAAAGTTGGAGATCTAAGTGGAAGGTGACCCAAAGGCTACCTTTTCAATAGCTACTACATCGGGAAGGGCGCTACTCCTTTCCCTGGATTGCTCCACTTTACATTTTATCCGTACCTTATAATGCTGAGTGATAAGCAAGGCGGCATAAAGTACCATTTTTTGAGTCTTTGGTATGATTCGATCTGGGATTGAACCCCGGTCTCCCGGACCATTGGCGAACACTCAACTTATATAGCCAATGACCTGGTTTTGACTTAACTGTGTGTTAAGAAAAGCTGTACAAATGCAAAACTTAAGTGTATAAATTAGAATTGTTTGACTAAACTGAATAGCTTGAAATAGAAATATTTTTGACAATTAAACTGTATACTCATGCTGTTTGAAATAGAACTGTTTATTTTTATAAAAATATATTTGGCATTAAATAATCTAAAATGTTTATATGCCGTAAAACCTAAACAAACAGTGATTGCTATGTAAACTAACAATTAATTCAACCATCAGTCATTTGTTTAGACACAGTTAAATAATCTTGCAGTTCTATTTCAAACTATTCTATTTAGCATGATTCATTTGTTTGCACTTATTTTGTATGTCAAACAGTTCTATTTGGCCCATGAATAGGCTCCTATCTGGTGCTACCACTCCAGGCCAGAATGGACCTAGGAGTGATATTGATGAAGTGTTATTCTGCATTCCTCAAAGCTTGAAAATTACGGGAGCCTCACCATGAAATTGTTTAATGTCATATACAGAACACCCGAAGTGGAGGGATATTGCCCCTCAGCAGAGTTGCAGTCGGTGTATTCTACAGAACCAGCCGAATTGTCTAACAAATAAGACGAGCAAGACATGTTGGTCACTGCAACAGGACTGTTGTAAAGATGAACTCAAAAGCGACATTATCCAATGGATTCCTCGCCATGGACACACTAGTGTCGACCGACAAACAAAAACTTACATTAATCAGCTCAATTGGACACTATGTCCCATCTAGAAGACATACCGAGAGCAATGACCGATAACAACTGATAACGAGAAAGAGTCAAAGAAGGGAGCACTTTATTATTATGATGGATACACAAAGAACACAATTGCTTCTCTTGTAGTTTGTTTATCTCATCTACAAAACATTGTCTATATAAATAGGCGTCGTAAAATGGAGTCAGATTTTTTACACAAGTTCTGATTCGTGGTAAATCAAAGAAGATGGCGGAATTTTCATCTGTGTAGAGTTGTCTAGGTAACTGAAGACTGGGTTTCTTTACGTAAATTCCATATCACGTAAATTAGAATTACTATACAAAAATCATCTTCCTTTATAATACGAATCGCTTAACGTGTCGTTATAAAATTATCAAATATCTCTTGACAGTTAATTATTAATAGCCCTGTATGAGTTATTGTTAAACTAGCCGAACTTCTTAATCCAACCAGTTGATTGTGGTTGTAGATTACGTTGACTTAACGCTGACAGCAAGTCTCTTCATGTCTCCAGGACACTTCTCAGTATTCTGGCCGTCCTCAATAATTTAGTAGTTAGGATTGTTTCCACTTGTCCTCTTATTTACACCTCCTCCAGTCTCTTTATTGATCCTTTGGTGACTGTTCCAAAAACACCAATTACAATTAGTAAGAATTTCACTTTCATGTTCCGCAGTTTTTTCAATTCCCTAGTAAGGTCGGGGTATTTAGCCTACATTTCATTTTCTTCAATTTTATCCTGTGATCAGTTGGGACAGTAAAACCACAATTTTGCAAGTTCTTTTTTTGTTGATTATTATAAGTTCTAGCCGTTGGCCAAAATTAGGTAATTTGTTTGTCAAAATTCCATTGGAGTTCATGTGTCTCCTTCTCCGGGACAGATGCTGGGTTATAGATATAACATTTATTTGTATGGTCAAATTTAGATTTCTTTCACAATTCTCAGTGTCTAGTCGTGTCTTGTCTTATAGTTCGTCTGTACCAATTACCTGTATTCGCTTATTATACGATTGATCCTTTCGTCTCTGTCAACACATAACCTACATTTGCTATTTTGTTGCGTCTTATCTATTCTCACTTTGATGTGCTTGGTTCTTAAGCCGTTGTTTCGTGCTGATATTAGGAGTGATTCTGTTTCTCTTTTAAGGTTTCCTTTTCTTAGCCCTGTCCAAGTTTTCTCGTGTGAACGAGATGTTGCTTATTAGCCATTTAAAACGTCCACAGAGTTGTTTTTCTTCCCATTTTTGTTTTCTAGTTATTGTCATTCTGTTGGCCATTGTGTAGTCAGTATCGTTTTTGATGGCTATAATCTGTCCTCCTTCGTGGTTTTCTATGCAGTCCTCGAGTCGTATCGATGCGTAAACGCTGTCTTCAATGCAAGCAAGTTCTCATCCTGCCTCCTTTCTTGATACATATAGTCTGACCATTTCATGTCTGGGATATCATGCCTTATGCATGGTCATTAGTTTTCTTGTTCTTCGGTCCATTTACTTAAGTTCATCTCTGATGAACTTCAAAAAGGGTCCCGAATAGCTAAGAAGGGTTACAGCACAGGTATTTATTCCTTTAATAAGGTTTCTGCAGCGTAGATTTTCTCGAGTAACTTTCTGTTTCTCCTGATATACTGTTTTCTATTTTTTCTTTCATCTTCATTTATTTATGGTGTCAGCTTGATGTCGTCCATGTATATTAGGTGATTTATCTTTTTCTTCGATTTACAAAGGTTTTATCCGTTTGTGCATTTTCGGAGTATTTTGTTATGTGACATCATGGCAATTATGAATAGTTACGGTGATAGTGCATCTCCTTGAAATATACCACTTTGGACATATGCTTCAGTTTCGCTTCTCCCCATTGCTGTAAATTCCACTCTCCAGGTTTTCATGTTGTTCTCGATAAAGTTTATGACTTCATTTCGTATTTTGTTCATTTTGAGGCAGTTTATTATCCAGCTTTGCAGGTCCCTCTTATATGCTTTTTTGAAGTCAATCCAGGACATAGCTAGACTTTCCCATCTGTACTTGCTCTCATTGAGGATGTGCTGCTCCATGTAGAGTAGTTCTCCTGTACCTTTTGATCCTTTTTTGCATTCTTTCTGTTATTTGTTGTACAATCCACGGTTTGTTATTGAGTCGTAAATCTTTCCTTATTGTAATCTGTTTATTTTTAACATTATCTGTAAGTAGGTTATTGGTCTATAGATTTTTGGAGGTGGTTTATTTGAGGGTGTCTTTCTGGATCAATGTGGTCTTTCCTTTGGTCATCAATTCAGGTATATATGCTCCTTGTAGGCATCTGTTTATTTTGAGTGCTAGTCTGTTGTGAATGAGGGTGAATTTCTTGAACCATAATCCATGTATTCTCTTATGGCCAGGCGTTTTCCAATTTGATATTTTTTACTGTTGTCCCGAGTAAATCGATATGAATTTCCGGTTTTGGATATTATTCGAGTCCTTCTAATTGTTTTGCCATGTTGATCGTCCATGTTGGTTTCTGTATTCCAAAATTGTTCTATATCCCTTAAATACGGTTGTTGGTATGTTTTCGTTTCATCTCCACCAATTTCTTGATAGAAATTCCGATCGTTATTTTGGAATGTCCTGTTTTGTCTGTATTGTTTTACCCTTTGTCAAAATCTTTTTAATCCTCTTGCTTTCGCCATTATTTTCTGGTTTATTTCCTCAAGTTGCATTGTATTTTTTTTTCTTATTGTGCCTTTCCTTTTTTCCTAACATGTTCAAACGTTGTTTTTTTTTTCTTTTTTCTTTTGTTTTATCATTTTGGCCTGTTTTCGTAGATTTTTTTTTACCGGCGTTTTTAGGCGAATTTCTCATCCCTGTTTAGATTTTTTTTTTCACGCCAATTTCGGTCTAGCATAGATTAGTTCATTTAACTCGATTACATTATTTGTTTATATATAAGTAAGAACTTGATTTATTTTTGCCGTTTCCGTCTTGACTGTTCTTCATTCTAAGTTTCTTAGTGATGGTAAAGTTGTCTTTTTTATATTCATAATTCTCTTAAAATTTTCTAAATTTATTTTTGTCCCTGTGTTAGACAAAGTTTAGTAAATCATCCATAATGAATACTGTATAAACATTTTTATTAGATTGTAATCAATAGCTGTATCAGCAACAGAAAAATGCCAGACGGAACAATACCCTTAAATAACCAAAAGAATGCCACATGAAATAATCATAAAAAGATAATTTGGACGAATGTTCAATCTTGACAAACAGAAAATCAACCCCAGTTTCAAATTGTACGTTGTGTATTGAACTTAGTTTCTAAAATGATTAGAAATGTGAATCATAAAGTACCGGATGTTGAAATAATGGAAAGTTTACTTGAGGTCGGTAAAACAATATGGAAATGATTATCAAGTTTAGGATTTTTTTAAATGAAATTTTCAGGTCGTCAAAGATTAAGGAAATAATCATTTCAATGATTTGTAGGAAAAATAAAAGTAGGAATTTGGACATTTACTTATTTTTATGGAGAAAATGTACACCGAATCTTTTGAAAATAGGATATCTATCCATTTATCTATATATACGACGGTATTCAAAAATTCACACATACATATACTCACACACACATATATACACTCACACTCACATACACATACTTACACACACACACACATATATATATATATACTCACACTCACACATACTCACACTCACATATACAATCACAAACATATACACACACATATATACACTCACACTAACACACATAACCACACACACATATATACACTCGCACTCATACACACACACATACTCACACACACACACACATATATATACACTCACATTCACACACATATACATGCACGTACATACAATCAAACACATGAATACACACATATATGATCCGAGGAAAATCGTCAAAGGATTCGACTATTTAGTCCTAATCCAAATGGTAAGAGTATCCAGTGGAGTCTTCAATGTCAGCGACTATCAACTGTATAATTAATTTCAGATTAAGAATACATCGAAACTTCCGTGCAGACGGTTTATAATCCGGAAGTGGACAAATACTGCTTTAAAATGTGAGGCAAATTCATCTTTTGAAGGAGTATCTTCCGATCACAGAATCATTTCAGCTAAGATGTGTCACAGTCTACGTAGAAATGAAAAACCACTGGGTGAAGTTTCACAACATGACTGGGCCTCAGTGACCATCCAATTAAGATGAACTAGATATGCAGGTCACTGACAGAGAGATGAAGAGGAACAGTTAAACGACATTCTCTTATAAACTCTGACACACTAAAACAAGCACACACACGTGTGTGCGTGCACCCACACACATAAACACATCTATCTTTCTATCTATCTATACATCTATCAAAAAAATGGAAATACATCCGAATTTATATTGACATGAAAATATGCAAAACAAAACATTTAGAGGATGTATTTATTTTTCATCTTAATATATGTCGTCATCTTGAATTTTGGTACCCCCACCCCCAGGAATGCGTAGTTAAAATGCCGCATTCAAAAATTAGTTAAAAATGAAAATATGAAACGAAAAATAAAGAACAAAACCATAGCGTTCTATTTACTGTTATTAGAGTTTCAGTTCAAAATACAGTGCAACCAGAATATAAGAGAGTTGTTGGGACCGGATAATACATATCTTATAATCAGGTTTCTCTTATATCCGGGATTGGTCTATTTCGTTTAGGTAACACAGCCTTTTAAATGAGACCATATAAATATATCTTATATCCGGGTTTCTCTTATATTAGAGTATCTTATATCCGGGTTACACTCTATAGTGGCATAACAGGTGTTTGAATATTGTTTTTCAAAAATAATAACATACTTATAGTATAATATAACATTAATAAACATTTTGCAAGTTTTATTAACTACATTTAAAAATTCGGAAATAACGAATCGGCGGAGAGGGAGTTTCATCGTGGTGTAATGGTTAAAACGATGGACTGCGGAATTATAGTAAGCGAGTTCGTTATAACGTTCACTTTCGGACAAATACCCTTTGGGAAACGTATGAACCCCTGAACCTTCCAGTTAGGGGTGAAATAGCATCACTATTCATTTAGAAGGATGGCTTTGGCATTAAATAATCTATAAAAGGTTGATATATCATTAAACAAAAAAAAAACTATCTATGCACAAAGTTTAATTCTTTTTTATAATGTTCTTAAATATTTTCTTTATCGATAGGCTTTCGATCATATGTAAATCAAACCTGATCGATGAAATGAAATGCAGTTTCTTCCAGGCAGCGGTCGTGTCGATACTGTTGTATGGATGTACTCCGTGGACGCTAACGAAACGGCTGGAGAAGAAGCTGGACGGCAATTACACAAGAATGTTGCGAGCAATGTTGAACAAGCTCTCACGGCAACACCCCACAAGGCACCAACGATATGGCCACCTGCCACCCATCAAGAAAACTATCCAAGTCAGACGAACCAGACATGCAGGACACTGCTGGAGAAACTGAGACGATCTCATAAGTGATGTTCTCCTATAGACCCCCGCATAGGGAGAAGTGACGAGAGAGGGTTAGGGATATCCGTGCGAGCGGCATGGCATAATGATGATGATGATGATATAAACTATAGAAAAGACAACATACTTTCTGAATATTCTTTCGAACTCAAATCACACAAATGAATTCAAATTATAACAAACTTTTTTAGGCACGACAATGTAAAGTGTCAGGAGAATATTTTTATATCTTATTAAATGAATAATATGAAAATAATTTTTTAAAAATATGAAAATAAAAATAAGATAAAAACCGGCGACTCTGAGTTTACACGTTGCCGATCCTTGAGTCGAGTGTAAATTGACACGTCTTATATATGTATATATATATATATATATATATATATATATATCATCATCATCATCATTATGTCGTGCCGCTTGCACGGATATCCTTGACCATCTCTCGCCACTTCTCCCTTTCGTTCATCGCCTCCGGGTGGTCTTCAGGGCTACATCCCGTATCCTCACATAGTTGCTTTATGTATGTTCGAGCTGGTTGTCCTGCTTTTGCTCGGCCATATGTGGGGGTCCATAGGAGTACGTCACTTATAAGTTCGTCTCTGCTTCTCCAGCAGTATCCTGCGTATCTGGTTCGTCTAACTTGGATAGCTTTCGTGATGCGAGGCAGGTGGCCGTATAGTTGGTGCTTTGTGGGGTGTTGCCGTCAAGACTTGTTCAATATTGCTCGCAGCATTCTTGCGTAATTGCCGTCTAGCTTCTTCTCCAGCCGTTTTGTTAGCGTCCAAGTAGTGCATCCATACAGCAGGATCGACACAACATCTGCTGGGTATATATATATATATATATATATATATATATATATATATATATATATATATATATATACTTAAAAACTCTTCCTCATTGGCAGGATGTGACACAACGATAATTTTCTTATATCTCTTCCACACTGGTTGCTTAACTATGTCTCAATAACTCTAACCTATTATTTTTCTGGAGGGAGAGCAATTAGATTCATTGCTATTCCCCAAATATTATTTTTAATATATATATATATATATATATATATATATATATATATATATATATATATATATATATATATATATATATGTGTGTGTGTGTGTGTGTGTGTCTGTGTGTGTATAACCAGTTTGTTCATATTGTACCTGCAAAAAATTTTCAGCTGTTTTCAAGAACAGTTTCAATCGTTAAAACCCTTACACGGGTATAGCTTGCCTTGCAGTCTAGAATTTTCCAGATTTGTGTCAATGTTTTGGAGCACGGACTCAGGATCCCTTGTTTGTGGTGTGTGTGATATCTTCATCATCCACGTTCTTTCAACCCTTGTAACATTTTTTGCATAAATCTGGTTACTGTACTGTGATCAATTAAGTCTTCAACTTTCGCTGCGTTTTGACCAATTTCGAGCACGTAAATCATAAGTTTCTAATTAGACTTCAATGTTACCCTTTCATCTCTGCAACTTTCAAATCATGTATGGGGTGAAAGTAATACGTATATTGTCAGCGCACCATCAACCGCAAGAACGTACAACGTCATGAACATCTTCACTAGAGTGATATACGAACCTCAAATGAGCATATAGGCAAAAATTGCAAATTTTTTAATTACTTCTTTGATTTATTGGTTTAATCATATTTGGGTTGGGGGATATTTGTAATAAGCTAACTAGTTTTGTTATAATTTTTAAAAAAAATGGCAATTTTTTTTATAAACTTAATGTTATAGTCAAGGGAAGGTTGAAATGATAACACGACTCAGAAATGTGTGATAAAAAAATAATGAAGAAAAACAGTACATGCATAAAAGATAGCTGGGAGAAACCTCTCCACAGCTTAACACAGTCATGAACATTACATCCATTGTTGGTGACAGTTCGCCGAGACTGCGCAGAAGAGAGCATAGCCGGTATGTGTCACATCAGGGTGAGTCCATCTGTTGGAGATATAGCCCAACATTTAATAATGAATTTGTAATTTAATCCAAGTATTAATTTCATTAACTCAATACCTTTTTATCTATTCCAGCTTGAAAATTTTAATTTTCTTCTATTAATTTCGTCTTACATATTATGGTTTCTCGTTCATTGGTATCAATCTTAGGAGATCTACCTCTCCAAAAGAACCTTTGGTTCTCCCAAAAGATGCTTGCATCATATTCTTCCCCGAAATCCGATGATGAACACTAAATTTGGTAGGTCAACATCAAAGTATTTGGCTGTTTATAAAAGACAGACAAACGTCAACATAATATGAATATTTAATTCCTTGCATAAGCTTCCGTATAGTGGTTTTGATATATTTACTTCTGCTATAGAGTTTGTGTGAAAACGTCATTTATATATAAGATGATACAAGGAAGTAAGCTAAAAAATGTACAAGCGAAAGTATCGGAATGAATAAAAAAATAATTACACAAATGTAAGATTCTAACGCTGAGTTGATAAGGAAAAAAAACGAGTAATTAGTGAGAAAGCGAACAGAACGCAAGAGATTCGAGAATGCTTTTGCATAAAAAAAAAGAAAGAAAAGAGAAAAAGAAAAATTAACAACAACAACAACAATAACAACAACAACAACTTTGATTTGATAAATCATCAGGAAGCGAATATTTCCTTTTTTTTTCTTTTTCTCGACAAAGTAATTAGGAGTAAGTCGTGATTATTCGCGTAAACACCTACCACAGCGCGTCAGATGATGGAGGGTCATTCACAGCCGTTAAGTTAATCAAGGCTAAGATAGATTGATTTTAAGTAATTACAGAGAGATATCTTTATTCGTTTTGGCCTGGCACGTTGACTTCTCTGAGATATATTTTCTATTTTCGCATTTCTGAATCGGCTTTACGTTCTATGAGAAAATGTTCTTTATTCTCCGATGATGATAGTTATTTTGATCCATAATATTTAGTCGTATTAACTCTTTTACGACATTTTTGTTTTTTCCCTACCTAGATAGATAGATAGATGTGAAAAGATAGATAAATAGATGGATAGATAGATAGATGTGAAAAGATAGATAGATAGATAGATGTGAAAAGATAGATAGATAGATGGATAGATAGATAGATAGATAGATAGATAGATAGATTGGGATTAATAGGTCATAGATAGATAGATAGATAGATAGATGTGAAAAGATAGATAGATAGATAGATAGATAGATATGAATATGTCATAGATAGATAGATATGTAGATAGATAGATAGGGATGAATAGGTCATAGATAGAAAGAT
>OY757931.1:76645328-76682828 GCA_963585895.1 Sepioteuthis lessoniana | reverse complement strand
ACAAGCAAGATTGTCCTATCTGTGTCTTACAATACCATCAGATTTTACCAGTTAACCGTCACCTAATGGAACTGAAAAATACCTGACTCTATGAATCGTTTGTTTTATTCACCAATTACAACAAGCTATAAGTTTATTCATAGATATAAGATTTGAATTTACTATTTAGTTGACACGTCAGTACACTGAACGAGATCATAAGCTTGACGTTCCGCAGGAAAGCTTTTAAGAATCAAAATTTAATTGAATGATGCTAATGTGAATTTTATTATTAGGTGGTAACTTCAAATCTTCTTTAAAATCGGAAGAAAATCTCTACTGCGTTCAAGATTAAATAGTTTATTCTAAAACTGGTAATCTCAACCAATAAACAAAGGGGTACATTGGGATATTCCAGAAACTGAATCCTATGAATGTACATATATGTAGGATGGGTAGTCTTGTCGATCTCAACGTATGAGGGCCCAGTAATTCAGTTAAAAATGTGAACCGCTGGACTACGGACAAAGGTGATTTCTTTATACCGGTGAAGGATTGTGTAGAACCGGCCAAACAATGAGCTACGACCCATATCAGAAAAAATTGTACCAATATTCCGAACATTCTCCAGCCTAGTCGGTGTGATGTTTAGAATACACTGACTGTATCTCTGCTGAGGGGTACGATTCCCCGAACGAGTGTCCTGGATATGACATCAAGCAATTTGATGGTTAGACTTGAGTGATGTTGAAGCTTTGGAAAGTGTGGAGTAACCTTTCATTGCCATTTCTCCAAGGTCCAGACTTGTTTGGAGTAGTAGCAGCTGATAGGGTTCTATCTGTGGGTTAAATATAATTTTGTCATTTAAACTGTGTACTTATGCTAGACTGAACTGTTTGAAATAGAATTGTTTGATTATTCAACTGTGTAAACAAAATGGCTAAGGTTTAATTGAATTGTTAGTGATACATGGGAATACTTGGAACCATTTAACTTTTACATTCAGACTTAATTGTTTAAAATAAAACAGTTTTACATTTAACTGCGCGTAAACTAAAAACTGCATTTAAACAAATGACGAACTCTATGAAAAAAATGCTGTGTACTTATATTAAATTGAAGTTTTTTAAAATTAAGTAAACCCTTTTAACTGAGAAAAAATGAACTCAAAGCGTTTTAAAAAGTTTTTAATATAATACATGAAAACATATTTAATATATATAGGAAAAGGATTATTCATTAAATGCCATAAAACCAAACTAAATGAAACTAAACTAAAGATTCTCCTGAACTATTACTTTTTAATTCTGAAGTTTTTTCATTCGACTGGAGAGTTTATTCCCCTCATAATTTTGCTCATAAATGGGAGAACAGTTAAATTCATGACTTTGCTTTAAAATGTGTGGGTGATTCTCTCTCTCACTCTCTCGTTTTCTCTATACCGCTCCCTCTCTCTCTCACTCTATATATATATATATATATATATATATATATATACTTAAAAGTAGAGTCACCATTCATTTTAAACTAAAAATGATTTCAGGCATTTAAAACTAAAATAACAATGCTCATAATGATACATAAAGCATTGATCCGTATTAAAAATATAACATTTTTATGGAAAAATATAAATCAACAGAGCAAAGATGTTGTACTATCATTTGGTATAGCAACAAATGAAACGCGATGGTTTGCACCGTTTGGCTACTTATCTTGGCTACGGCACTAAATTTACTTCTACTATTTGGTCTTGCACCATTTATGAAATAATTGCTTGTCCGGTGCCAAATTTCGATACTATGTTCTAGGGTCGATTACTATTTGTGCCCGTGGTGTAATGGTTATCGTCGTAGGAAATGGACACAGCGACACGAATTCAAATCCTGGACGAGACTGATTGCATTTCACATAGCACTAATACCTCTTGGGAAAGGTATTAATCCCATTATTCTCCCTCCAGCTAGGGGGTAGATAGTAGGACAGAATGAGTTCTTCAGCCTTGGTGAGGCAACTAGGAGAAGGAAAACTCTGAATTCAAACCTGTAAAACTTCACTTAAAAATTGACCTTGTGTCATATCCTGCCCGAGCGGAGGGGTTGAGTAAATAGGATTTGTAACGCTATCGTTTGGGTACGGTACTAAATGTAAAAATATTTTGGCACGACACTAGTGTTAACAATATTGCGGTCACGATTACCAAGGCCAATATCAACACCAAATGTAATACAGTTGTTTGTGACAACATTTATTGTATCAAATGTAATAATAACGATTGGTCTCATCCTGGTAACGGTGCCAAATACTGTAATATAGTTGTCGAGGTACTTTTAATTGGGTTTAATTCTTGTAACTGTGCCAAAAGTAATTCCATGTGGTTTGTTTATCAGAGTTCTCTGTGCCTACCGAAAGATCCACAGATAGGGAATGACACAATCCATCCGTAAGTTCTTCTGACGGTCAGAGTGATCCGTTGGAACAAAGTTGCCTGAGTGTTGGCAACACAAAGACAAGAAGAACTCTCCGTCAACAATTAACAATCGTTTATTGTTCGATGGTCAGACTGCATTAACTACCACGAGAGAGAGAGAGAGAGAGAGAGAGAGAGAGAGAGAGAGAGGAAATATGTAAAGGTCTATGAACAGACACAGAGAGACATCCTCCCACCCGACCAAACACTCTTAACGCCAATTTCTAACTGACACAAGTTCTGACAATAGAGAACTTTTTTTTTCCAAATTCACTAGTTTTTTAAATCTAAATTCAGGATATCGTTAAGGTGATGCCATTTTGCTAGTTTATTGCGTCATCTCAAACTTGTCCCCAAATGTTTACCGTGTTTTTCATTTTCATTTTTTCATTGAAACAAAACACGAATCTAATTTCCGCTAAAAGATTTCAGTTAATTTAACAGCCTACTGAAAAACTCGTATCCAAACAAAACCAGACACGTGGAACATTAAATAAGTTTCTAGACTTTTTTCGGATGGGCACTTTTATTGAACATAGAACTCAAGTCCACTCCGGAGTAATTTCCTTCGCCTGCAATGCATTTATTGTACCGTTCCAACAACTTCTGGAAGTCCCCATGTTAGTCATCTTGTGTGATTGTGTGGATGACCTTCGTCACAGCCTCTTTCATCTCATCAATTGTCTCATAACGACATCCTCTGAACTTAGCGAATAACCAAAACTAACAGGGAGCAAGGTCTGGACTCTAGGAAGGCTGAGGAACTGTCTTGATGTCCGTCTTGGTCAAATAGTCTGGGACAAGGATGGAGTTGTGGACTGGTGTATTGTCCAGCTGGAAATGCCACGGAGCCGATTTGAAGACTGCTGGCCTCTTCCGACGGAAAATCTTCCAGAACTCCCTTAAAACCTCAACATAGTAACGCTAACCTTAACACTAACCTTAACCCTTTGGCCAATCTACTCTGGTGTATTGACTTCTTTACTCCTCCCACACCTCTCATCCCTCACAGACTCCCAGCCTTCCTTGAATCTCTTATACCACTCAAAAACTGATGCTCGATTCATGCAAGATGGTCGAAAAGCAGTCTGAAGCATTCCATATGTTTCTGTGGTATTTTTTCCAAAACATAATGTTAATGCATATAATTCTTCTAAAGTGATGTCACGTCCAGATTGCATTTTTGAAATTCACCAGCTGTGACAAGCAGGCGTTAGTAGGGTGTATTCCAATTCCTTCTGTAGCTGTTCATTTGAACCTGAAATCATAAAAATTGGTCAGTCATCTCATAAGATTCATAGCAATAACGTAATGAATTTTCAAGAGTCTACAATAATTTTAAATGCCTGTACAAAAATGTCTGGAAACTTATTAAATTCACCATGTAATATGATAATTAGCAATCACAGCAAGTGGATCATTAAGACAAAAAAAAGGGCATAACACGACTTTACGTTTGTCGACATATTGATCACCAGGTTGATTCTTCGATTTGTTTTGCAAACACAAAGTTTGAGTAGGATGACTTTCAAAAATGCACTACTACTAGTACTAATACTACTAATAATAATCTGAAATAATGTGAAAAGAGAGATAAGTACCTCGATCTTGCTAGGCAATTGAAAAAAACTATGGAACATGAAGTTGACATTTATACCAATTGTGATTGCTGCTTTTGCCACGGTAACTAAAGGATTATTAAAGGGCCTGTAAGATTTGGAAGTTTGCGGCCGAGTAGAGACCATCGAAACAACAGCATTATTGAAAACAGAATACTGAGAAGAGTCCTTGTGACTTGAGGAGACTTTCTGTCATTCAATCTCCAGTGAAAGACTATCAGCTTACGCTGATGTGAAAACCTCTAATGAGTAATAATAATAATAATTATAATGATAATATATGTATGTCGGAGGATTTTATATATGATTTGGCACACACAGAGACATGCTGACATAGAGAGGACCACAGACCCACAAATACGCATGCAACGTTTTTTATCTTCAGAATTCCTCACTCTCTCCTTCCCAGGCTGTCTCTGAGTTTGTCTTTCAAATATGGACAATTTTAAGTATACTACAATGAGTTGAGATAAGCACAATGCCGTGGACTATATATTGGATGATAAAGATTGAAGCTCTCATGCTGAATCATAAAGATATATTTTACCGATTTTATAAGGTGTTTTTCAATAAGGATCACTATGAGAAATTGGCTTTAAAATCCCTCTGAAGGCTAATGCCTTCATTTCGTATTATTCTTTCTACTCTCCGTAAGCAACACAAAGAAAAGATACAATATTTTAAATATATAATCGACATTTTCTTCGTAAAACCAAAAGATCATTTTACGAATGAGAGGTAAAATGTTCCCGATGACAACGAAATTTATCATCGGACTTTCACATCTAGACTCTACACCATAGTCATCCAGCATTTCCATAGATTCCGAATTTTGTTTCTTAAGTTAATTTTCATTCTTTCGTTAAAAGCTCAAAAATTTACCATAAGATGACCAGAAGAATATTTGGTTGGGCTCGGATTTTTTCAGGTACTCCTCTTTTTATATGTTAATTAACACGACCTACTCCCTTCGTGAAAAATAATTGAAATTATATAAATCTGTGTATTTACACAAAGTATGGGCCAAGAGCAAGAGGTTACACAACATCAAGAAAAATACAGTTTGTTTAAATTCAGAGGTTTCTTTCTCTTAGTTAGGTTGCCTTACCAAGGCCAAAGACCCGAGTATCTCTTACTATTTGCAGGAAAGAACGAATTCATAGCAATTCCTGACTGGGTAAATTAACACAAAACCCACTGGAATTATTGGATTAAGATTTTCTATTATCATTATCGTAGGGTTGTCCCAGTCAAACAGAGTTCTTCCTGCTTTGAATCCAAAGTTTTTCTTCTCCTAGATTGATTGGCATTCAAAGTAAGTTAGCTCAGCCTGCCCTTCTATTCATCCATAGCAAGAGGGAGAATAGTTGGATGCATAACATTCTTGATGGTACTAGCTATGGGTGAAATGCTAACAGGCTCGTCGAAGATTTGAACTATATTAGTCGGGTCCATTTCCTAAGCTTTAAACCTAATGAGCTTTTATATAAATGTAAAACCTAATACACACGAAATGTTTGCAACCCAGTAGGCTGGAGCTGTAGAATACACCAAGTGCATCTCAGCAGAGGAGCAAGCTCCCCCAACGAATGTCATATATAACACTAAAAAATCTGATGTTAAGGCTACAGTAATGCCTGAGCTTTGTGGAATATTCAGTTCTCCTTGATTGGTATCCCTCCCAGGTCGACTCTGTTCCGGAGTGGTAGCATCCGAAAGGGTCCTATCTATGAATAAAATAGAACTGTTTGACATTTAAACTGTGTACCAATACATATCATGCTAAATTGGATTGTTCGACATAGAACTGTTCGATCATTTAACTACGTATAAACAAATGTCGGATGTTTCATTGAATCATTAGCCTTCCATTACAATACTGAAACTAATTAATTTAGTTGACATTTAAGCGAAATTGAATTGTTAGAAATAAACTTGATTGATCACTTAACTATGTGAATCTACAAGATTTATTTACAAATCCTCTATTTAATATATATGTTAAAACAGGATAACCAAGAATGGTTGATATGTCATAAAACCAAGCCTCACCAAACCAAAAATAACGTTTGAGTGAGAATAAAGCATGAGTTTATATCATTCAGGAATTCTTTCTTGAAATGGTTCCTCTTTTATTATGTGTCTTATTGTTGTATATTGACCTCCGATACGGCTAACATGGCATTCCAAAGAATGCGGAAGTAACACATTCTGATAGGTAGTTATGGGAAGAAATCGCGTAGGCGGGCTTGGCTGACACTATGGGAAAAGTTAAAATCCCATAGTTCAGTCATAGATTGATGCACCGGATGAGAGTGACCTGTGAACTGCATGACAGTTATTTCCGCTTGATGACGATCAAACATGCCATTCCAAAGATATTGAGTGGGCGATTGAACTATTATATAACTCGTTGAAGACTGGAAGTCAATTAGTTTGGAGACCAGTTAGTTTTGGAGACCAGACCTGTTGGTAACAAGATGCTGTAGAGGAAGCCAGCACCCAGCGGAGTGGGCCTCCAGGCCTCCGGTTGAGCCGCTCTGAAGAGCGGGAAAGAGACGCTGATGGGCATAAGAGTGGGGGTCAATATTTTGCAGTTGTGTTTGGTCTCCAACTCCCTCTCACACACCAACCTTTCAAATAAAGTGAGAGGTATATTTTTCTAAAAGACTATGTCGCTCGTCGTTATTATCGCGTCAATATGTATTCTGCATGTATATTTGTAGAGTTGGTCATGATGGTGACTATACAACATTATTTTTCCGATTTTCTCTACTTTGAAAGATAAACCAATATTTTCCTTTCCATATTTTCATATTTTTTCACTTTGGTATCAACTGTTTTGCCTTTGAACATCTCTGACTAATTTTTCTACTCATTCTCCATTTCATTTAAATTCAATTTAATCCCATCTCTATTTCTTTCCATCTCTCAAGATCCATTTACTACTTTTTAAATCACTTTTCCGTAACATAAAAAGCCCGTAACATAGATAACATACTCAAAGCGATGAAAATTCACATCCTAAGTGGACAACTTTTAGAGAAAAGCCAATCTGTACAGCGGGGAGAACGTTGGGTTGAGTATCTGTTAAATTTTACATAGACAATATAATTTCCTTTTGCCATCTAAAATTATTTTGGGCACTCTCCCATCACCTGGTTGGTTTTTACCCTGAAACCCAATGTATTGCTATAGCACAACATGGTGGCAAATGGAATCCCGAGGCACGCTAATGGAAAGCTAACCTGGTAAGCAAAATTGCCAAAAATCGAAATAAAGATGTAAAGATTGACTACATTCAAGGTAATTCTGTTTTTTCTTATTATTTTTTAAAAATTTACTCAGAGATAAACATTATGAGATTCTCAAAGTATATATATATATATATATATGTGTGTGTGTGTGTGTGTGTGTGTGTGTGTGTGTGTGTGTGTGTGTGTGTATCACTATGTTTTTTAAAAAGCAGAATGTATCAATAACACGAATACAAAGAACAATAATATGAAAAAATACCCCAACAGAAACAACAAAAACAACAACAACAACAACAACAACAACAACAACAATAATAATAATAATAATAATAATAATAATAATAATAATAATAATAATAATTGAAAGAAAATGAAAAGGAGGATAAGTACATCGAACTTGTTAGTCAATTAAAAAAAACAGTAGAACATGAAGTGACTGTGATACCAATTGTAATTGGTGGTCTTGGTAATCACCAAAGGATTTTTAAAGGGACTGGAGGATTTGGAAATATGAGTACGAGTGGAGACCATCCAAACTATTACATTATTGAGAATGGTCAGAA
This sequence comes from Sepioteuthis lessoniana, assembly GCA_963585895.1. NCBI lineage: Eukaryota > Metazoa > Mollusca > Cephalopoda > Myopsida > Loliginidae > Sepioteuthis > Sepioteuthis lessoniana. The sequence goes on along the minus strand of OY757931.1, from coordinate 76,674,943 downwards.
TACTGAGAAGAGTCCCGGAGACTTGAGGAGACTTGCTGTCGCTCAAACTCCAGTCAAAGACCATCAGCTACCATTGATGTGAAAAAACTCTCATAATAATAATAATTATTATTATAATTATAATAATAATGATACCCTGATTATAGAATATAAATAAGTCAAGAGAATTATCGATGCTAAAATTTGAGCGGAGAAGATAACTTTGAATCCAAAAGCGAAGCACATTTTATTTATAAGTTGTACTTTCACACTTTCCGTTTTTATTTGAAGCTAATATAATCAATGAACTTGTTTAGATATTTTACTGTGATTTGAAATATTTCTTACTTATTAAATTTGGAAGCATTTATTAAAAAAAATGGATAGGCAAAAATTAACACTTCCTCACAAAATGTATCGGTGTTGGTCTGTATTGAAACCTAAGCAAACCCTACCAAAATAGGAATAAGTTGGGAGGCACATCAAAAACAAACATTCAGCTATATAAATCAGATTTTCTTTGGTTTCTTTCTTCATTGGAATATCTAGCCTCATGGATTATTTAATTTCGAAGTCTTTCTTGTACAAGACCAATAGTGACATAATTTACCCACCTGCAGAAGGAAATACGGGAGTCCATAACTTTCCGAAAGGTATTTGTCTCAAAGCGAACATACTTGCTCGACGGGAGTTCGATCTCGTTTACTCCGATGTTACAATCTAATACGTTAGCCAATACGTTCCGAGGCTATAAAGTAGAGTTATACATGTATATATTTACTAACCCCTACGTTCGGGCGGGATGTGTGTGACACAAGGTCAATTCTTAAACAGAGTTTAACAGGTTTGATTTCGGAATGTTCTTTCTCCTAGACTAGTTGCCTCATCAAGACTGAAGAACCCATCCCGCCCTTCTATTTACCCATAGCTGGAGGGAGAATAATTGGATTCATAGATTTCCCAAGGGTATTAGTGCTATACGAAATGCAATCGATCTCGTCCGATTTGAACTCGTGTCTCCGTGCCCATTTCCTACGACGATAACCATTACACCACGGGCACCTCCACATTATATTATGCATGTAGGTTATAATTGTTAGAGGAAAAAGGAGAGGGAAACCCACTTCAAATTTGCATATTGCGCATCGATATCGATTCACGCCATTCTTCAAACGAATCTCAAGAATTTATCAAAGCTGTAGAGAAATGTTTGTCTCTTTTAATTCCTTCGATCATTAGACGAACTCATCAGTTCGTCCATTGTTTGTTCGTCGTGAATTAGTTTCGGTTAGTGGTGAGATGAATTGGAAATGAAACATTAATATGTATTGGGGATGCTTGATGAGATCCTTTGGCATTTCAGTTAGTTTGTAGCAAATAATGAAACATGTTGGAAAGAAAGGAATAAATTAAGATCATTTGAAGAACACAGGGATTAACAGAGAGTTAAGATGCGAAAGAATGAAGCCCGTTCCGATGCAGAATTCCACCAACACATTCCCACAGAAAATTGTCAATTTGAACCATATAATTGATGCTATTTACATATTCCATTTTATTAAGGACTGAAATATTGACCAAATATGTCAAAAACATTCCAAATTTCAAGTTTTATGTTTTAACGTCTGAATCTATTAAAGAAAATTCGTGGTGCATTCAATATGATTCCAGACTTTTCTTGTACAGGCATCTAACATTGTCGTAGACTCTTGAAAATGCACTATGTTATTGCTGTACATTGTATGAGATGACTGACCAATCTTTATGATTTCAGGTTCAAATGAACCGCTACAGCAACAATTGGAATACACCCTACTATAGCCTGATTGTCACAGCTGACGAATTTCCGAAATGTAATCTGGACGTGAGGACACTTTAGAAGTACGATATGTAATTAAATTCTTTTTTAAACTTGGAAAAAATGCCACAGAAACGTATGGAATGCTTCAGACTGCTTTTCGACCATCTTGCATGAATCGAGTATCAGTTTTTGAGTGGCATAAGAGATTCAAGGAAAGCAGATAGTCTCTGAGGGATGATGAAAGGTGTGAGAGGAGAAAGGAAGTCAATAGACCAGAGATGATTGGCCAAAGTGTTAGGTTTTAAGGGAGTTCAGGAAGAGATTCCGTCGGAAGAAGCCAGCACTCTTCAAACTGGGTTAGTTGCATTTCTACCAGGAGAATACACCAGTCCACAACTCCATTCTTGTCCCAGAGTATTTGACCAAGACAGGCATCAAGACAGTTCCTCAGCCTCCCTATAGTCTAGACCTTGCTCCCTGTGAGTTTTGGTTATTCCCTAAGCTCAGAGGCTGTCGTTATGAGACAATTGAGGAGATGAAAGCGGCTGTGACGAAGGTCATTGACACGCCCACATAAGTGAACTTCCATGGGGCCTTCCAGATGTTGTTGGAACGTCACAATAAATCCATTGCAGCCGGAGGAGATTACTTCGAAGGGGACTAGGGTTTCATGTGTGTACTATCAATAAAAGTGCCCATACGAAAAAAGTCTGGAAACTTATGATCCTCGTACGTTCGATTTTTAAAATCAAAATTTTTAACGGATGCTCCCTGCTGATCATTTCGTTAAAGAGACGGCTCAATGTTTTTCCAATCCAAAATTATTTAGTTTATGTTCAAGTTCATCTGTGTTGCATAGGGTAATGCCAAGTTTGAACATCTCCACTACTTAACATTCTTCCAGTGTATGTTAACATATTCAAGCACTTGAGGTTCTACGTTCAAAGCTTCCTGTAAAGTAGCTGATATCATCGACAGACAACAGATCATAATATATGACTTGGTCTATCAATTACGTCCAATCCATATGGAAATCAGAAAGATTATTACTATAAATCTATTTTATACGTTTTCCTGGTGTCAATGTCAATTAAAAACAGAAGAAACATAAAAAGGAAACCATAATGAGGGTTACATTCTGACATTCAACTCACTTGGTACAATACTTCAGTTTAGTCAACAAAGTTAAACGTTTTCAAGTATTGCTACGTATCAATAACAATTCAGTTAAATATAGCATTTTTAAACACAGGTAAATGCAAAAATATTTCTATTTCAAACAATTCAGTTTAGCATAAGTACGCAGTTTAAATATCAAAATAGTTCTATTTCAAAGAATTCAGTTTAACATAAGTACATAGAATTAACTTCAAAGCAGTTCTATTTCAAACAATTCAGTTTCGAATAAGCGTACTGTTTAGTTCTAACTGATCCATATACAGGACTCTATCATGTGCTACCAGTCCGGGTAAGTTGGGACCTGGAAGCGATGGCAATAAAAGGGTACTCAGTATTAACCAAGAATCCAGCGCTACTGGAGCCTCACCATCAGACTATTTTGTGTCATATCCACGAAATTCATTGGAAGAGTCCTACCCCTAAGCAGACATGAAGTCAGTATTCTGCAGCCCCGGGCAACTGGGCCGGATTTTTCAAGTGATTTGCAACTGGTTCATATTTAGAGGTTTTTTTTTCTAAATTAATAGACATGAATGCTTAAAAACACAGTGTGATCTACTATTAACCCATAAACTGAGAGGGTAGAGAAAATTTGGAGAGGTAATTAACGCTAAGAGATCGCTAACATGCTCGTCTAGGACTCGAACTCAGATAACCTATTGAATTTTTCGCAATGATAACCGTTGCCGTATGGACAACTCCACAAAAATAGTATTAAGAGATCGCTAACATGCTCGTCTAGGACTCGAACTCAGGTATACTTTACTCGTTAAGCCTTTTGGTAATAAACTTTTCATCACAAATCTCTATAAGAAAATGCCTTCCAGCTTCTAACTGCATATTATTTTATATCTGTTACAGGTTGTTTTATTTTATTGTCTTTTATTGAATTGTATTCATTAAAGTCTCTAAGTATTTAATCAACATACGTTTGGTTTTAAACATGTTATTTACATATTATTTTTTCGTTTACTTTCGTTCATTATTAAATCTAATATAGAATTTAGGGATGTCCAGTTTCGCTATTACGTTCACTTTCGGACAAATACCCTTGGGAAAGGTATGAACCCCCATATCCTCCCAGCTATGGGTTGAATCGCAACATGGCTGTTCTTCAAGAAGGGTGGATTTGGCATTAAATAACCAACAAAGGTTGATATGCCATTAATCGAAGAAACCGAAACCAAAATATAATTTGAGTGTCGTCCTCAGAGCCTAAAAGCTTGTGTACTCAAATCCGCATTCAAATTAACTAAGTTCAAAAGCGAGACACACTATAGCATAGATATTAGGAGCGATATCCTTGCGAAAGTTTAAGGACTCACTTACTACTCCGCTATAAGTCAATTTATATATATATATATATATATATATATGTGTGTGTGTGTGTGTGTGTGCGTGTCTGTGGCTGTGTAAATGAAACAAGTTTGCCTAAAAAATGATCGATTCTCTTACGGAAGAGCTGGTGGAAAACCTAAAAAACATGATTGTGAAGACAAGTATTCCCTTAATTAAAGATTCATACCATGAGCATAGTCTATGTAAATGCTCTCTCTTATTATCTCTCTTACCCTCCCTTTCTATATATATATATATACACACACATGTATATACATACACATATATAGAGAGTGAATGAGAGAGAGAGAGAGAGAGAGAGAGAGAGAGAGAGAGAGAGAGACCGACAGAGAAAGAGACAGAATGTGTTTGTATGTGTGCGCGTATGTGCGCATTCTCGTGTAAATGCCACGTGAACTTCCATCTTACCATCGGATTATACAACTGATTATGAATACGGTTGATTAGCCAATTCATTCAAATTTTTGTCTTATGAACCTTCAAGTGACACTATTTTAATTTTCATAGCTATATATATATATATATATATAGATGAGTAAAATTATGTAGACAAAATGTTTTTATTATGTAATCAAACATGCCTCAATAAAGGACAGCTGCGCAACTAAACTGACACACATTACACACACACACACACACACACACACACACACACACACACATATATATATATATATATATATATATATATATATATGCATATACATCTAATATATAACTGAAGGCTTCCATGTAGAATATAGACAAATTGGTATATTGAAAAATGTATCAATTTCTCTGTCTGTTTCTATTTGTATGTATATGAGATTGTTCAATACACCCATATAAATAATGGTGAGAAATTTTCAGTTTTTGCTGAATAAGTGAAACGTTACACATTAATCTTTAAGCAAAATGACTAATTTGTCAACAAATATGGAATAGCGCTCTATATTTCCAGTATAATAAAAAACTAGCCCATCTTTGACCAAACGTTGAACATTAAATTCACTCAAGGCACAGCTAGAAAATTTCCAACGGTAATATTGAATGCATTTTCTTCATTCAGCATTGGAAATTGGTCAACCAAATAGATGGTTTCATTAACTTTAGGAAAGCTGGCCCAAGGCGAAAGAAAGGAAAAATTGAAGGCATTAAATTAGAAAAAAACAAAGATATAGAAGCGAAAATAATAAATTGCTGTCTGGTCCTCTGGTCATAATAAGTGAGTTTAACTCGCAGAACTACTGTAGTGAATACGATCCAAAATGGACGTCCAGCATTTATGTGTGTTAAAAGAAGATATACGTACAAAATATTTTTATTATTGTATATATCATGAAGAAAGTCGTTGGCTGTGTGATTGGAAGGCAATATCTATTGAGGATTCGATGCTCAGTTACTGACAATTGTTTGGTTTGGTTTGGTTGGGTTTGGTTGGGTTTTATGGCTTATCAACCTTCGTAAGTTATTTAACCCCAAATCCATTTTTATGTAAATAATCAGTTCTATTTCAAACAGCTCAGTTTAGCATAAGTACCCAGTTTAATTGTCAAAAACATTTCTATTCCAAACTATTCAAGCAGTTATATGTAACAATTCAGTTAAGTGTAAATACAGTTTTAATGTTAAAAAAAACTGTTCTATTTAAATAATTCATTATAAGCACGCAGTTTAAATGTAATTAAGGTTTCATTGTCAAAAACATTTCTTTTTCAAGCTATTCAGTCTGATCAAGCAATTCAGTTTAGCATAAGTATGCTATTAGTTCCATTTAACCCATAGATAGGGCCCTATCAGGTGCTACCATTCTGGGCCAGAGAGGACCTGCGAGCGATGGCAATGAAGGGGTACTCCGCTTTCCCCAAAGCTCCAGCACTGCTTGAACCTCACCATCAGATTATTTAGTGCCATATCCAGGAAACTCGTTGGGAGGGGGCATACCCCTCTGTAGAGGTGCAGTGGGTGTATTCTACGGCCCCAGCTGACTGGGCAACTGATAATTGTGTTTTTGTAACTACTTCTTGTAGTGGACCAATCAAAATCAAAATAAATGGAGTTCCAATACATCGAGAGAGAGAGAGAGAGAGAGAGAGAGAGAGAAAGAGAGAGAGAGAGAGAGAGAGAGTTATTTTTAAAGGAAGCTTAAATTGACTACATCAACTTATCCATATCTGTGCGTAGACATATACGTAGATTTATGAAAAAAAAACAGATATTTTCAATGTCTTCTTTTTAAACCCGCCTCACATTAGCATACATACACACGCTGATAAAATTGATTACAAGGAAACCAATCTCGCACAATACTGATATGTATCTGGTGGCTGTGAAGTAAAATACTCATGAAATTCAACCATTGACAGTATTTAACATTTGTTGTATTGCCACATACATATACAAGCAGAAAAATAATCAAACATAATTTAGGAACTTCAATGAAAGAAAGAAAGAACACGTTTCTTCATAAAAATATATCTCTCACACTTTATTCTCGAAAAGGTTGATGTTTCTGTGGTTTGTGAGAGATGGGTTGAGAGACATATACTCAGAGAGAAGACTTCTTCTTCCGGGAGCCAGGAGGTGCCAACAACTGCACCCCCTCGCAAGCTCATCAGAGACACCTCTGGTCGGTTGCGTGTCCCATATATATACGATTTAAGGTCAGAAAAGTGAAGAATATGAATTGAATTATTAATATCTTCAAAGAAATCATCCAATAAATCAATGTGCTAAGCTGGTCACTATTGGTCAGATTGACGCAGTTTTCTTATTGGAACATGGATCTATAAATATTCTTCACGAGCTAAAATTCTTATATCCTAATATGTTGATGATTTCATGGACCAGCGATTTTGGAAAATCGAGTTTCACAGCACTTTCCCAAAATTAGCACCATCTATAATAAAGTAAAATGTAGTCGGTGACCTTAGTCAAGGGTGACCCGAAGGCTCGCATTTCAAAGCTTCTACACCGCTGTACAGTGGAGGGCACAACTCCATTCCCTGGATTGCACGACTTTACTATTAATTCTTACCTTATGATGCTGAGTGTTAAACCAAGAGGCAGCAAGTACCATTTTTGAGTCTTTAGTATGACACGACCTGAGACTGAACCACGGTCTCCCGGACAATTGGCGAACACACGATTCATTAGGACATTTATCATACGGCATTAAAATCATCGAGGCGTGCAATACTGTCGATACTAGACAACAATTATTGTTTGTTTCGAAATAACAAACGACGCAAACATCGTGAAAATACAGTGAAACATTATCTTCTGAAATCGGTGGTCTATGAAATACTCTTCAAGAATACGTGATATCAAAAGGTAGAACCTTCAAGCGTACTAAATTAATTTCCTGAATATGACCTGATTTGTCAGTAGATTTTCCAAAGGGAGTACGCATGCGTAAATGTACCATCAATTCTGGTGGTTAATAAGTCAATAATTAGTATAGTACGTCTCGTGACATGTTTTCAAAGTCTATTGTGACAAACATATTGGAATTGAGATTAACTCAATATTAAAACCATATTTTTATTCCTCTTTCTTCTCTATCTTCTCTCTCTCTCTCTCTCTCTCTCTCTCTCTTATATATATATATATATATATGTGTGTGTGTGTGTGTGACTCAGTCGGCTAGGGCTGTAGAATACAGCGACTACTTCTCTGCAGATGGCTGAGACTCCCTCAATGAGTGTTCCGGATATGAAACGAAAAAAATCTGATGATGCAGTTCCAGTAAGGCTTGAGCTTTGGGGAATGTGGAGTAACTCTTGATTACCATCGCTTCCAGGTCCACTCTGACCCGGAAAAGTAGCACCTAATAAGGGTACTATCTATGGGTTAAATAGAACTAAACTGTGGTTTCTTGACTTTCCTATTTTTTGCATTTAAACTGCGTATTTATGCTAAACTGATTTCTTAAGAATAGAACTGTTTTGACATTTAAACTACGTACTCATGCAAAATTGAGCTGCTCGAAATAGAACTGTTTTGACATTTGAACTGTGTACTTTTGCTAAACTGAATTGTCTGAAAGAAAACTGTTTTGACATTAATTCTGTGAATTGCCCTGTCGACTGGGGCTGTATAATACACCAATTACACCTCTTCAGAGGGGTAAGAGCCCCCCAATGAGTGTCCTGATATGACACTAAACAGTCTGAGGGTGAAGTTTCTATGATGCTGGAGTTTTGAAGAATGCAAAGTGACCCTTCATTACCATTGCTCCCAGGTACACTCGGGCCCGGAATGATAGCACCTAATAGGGTCCTATCTATGGTTTAAATAGAATTAACAGCATACTTATGCTAAACTGAATTGTTTGAATTAGAACTGTTTGATTAGGAATATTTTTGACAATTAAGCTGTACTTACATTTCAACTGCATGCTAATGTTAAACTGAATTGTTTGATATAAACCGGTTTTTGACCTTGAAACTGTACTAACACAAAACCGAATTGTTTGATATAGAACTGTTTTGACATTTTACCTGTATGTAAACAAAATCTATGCTTATACTAAACTGAATTAGCTGGATTATAACTGTTTGAATAAACTGTATTGCTTGAAATTGAAATGTTTTTGACAATTAAAATGTGTATTCATGATGAACTGAATTTTTTTTAAATAGAACTGAAAATGTTCAAAAAAATGGATTAGGCGTTAAATAACCAACAAAGGTTGATATGCCATAAAATCCAACCAACCAACCAACCAACCAAAACACACACACACACACACACACACACACACACATATATATATATATATATATATATATATATATATATACCTACTGGCTTAATTGTTAGAGTATAAACCTGGGGTTCAATACCATTGCAAGTCATACCAAAAACTACGGAAAGGTGTGGCGCCCTCAAAACACTTCAGTGTAGTATCTACTGAAAAGGGAGCTTTTAACCACGCACCGCTAACGCACTTCCTGGTAAAAACATATATATATATATATATATATAAATAAGAGACAGAGAGGTAGATAGATAAAGAGAGAGAGAGAGAAAGAGCGTGTGTGTGTGTGTGTGTGTGTGTGTGTGTGTGTGTGTGTGTGTGTGTTCTGGGTATAACACTTAGTTGTTGCTGGTTGTGAGGTTCATGTTTTTTTAGGCTCGAATTGAAAGTACATAATATGCTCCATTCATTAGTCAAATATAATGGTTTAAAATAATATCGCTAATACGTGTTTAAATGATTGGCAGGATACATTTGAGATCATGGAAAAAGACTTTAAAGAAGATGACATGCCGTAAAAACAACCAACCATCCAGCCCAACGACTATTCAATCACATACAAACCCACAGACTCCACTGTCTTTTAATTAGTACCATCCATCATATTGAATAAAAGCTTCAAGATATACAATATTGTCAAGTGACACAAACATTTGCAAAACCCTTCGTGATGGTTTTTGAAGGGTCAAAAAGTGCTTGGATAAATCTCGTTAAATTCATCTACTAACTCTTACCAAAATACCAGCGATGGACTGCGGAATCGTAGTACGCAAGTTCGTGCTCCAGTCGCACTATTACGTTCACTTTCGGGCAAATACCCTTGGGAAAGGTATGAACCCCCTTATCCTCCCAGCAATGGGCTAAATAGTACCACTACTATTATTCTAGGAGAATGGATTTGGCATTAAATAACCTAAAAAGAGTTGATATGCCATTAAACAAAGAAACCAAACTAAACCAAAATACATTTGTCAGGAAACTTGACATGATTCAAATAAAATTAAATCGACAATATGTGTCTATTATTTAATCAAACTTAATGAACGACTGTTACCTAACTATATATATATATATATATATATATATATATATATACATCGATAGATAGATAGATGTTTCATTAGATAATAAAGACAAATTTTGTCTACATCAGTTTATTAGGATCGTTTTAAGTTTCATGACCAGTGTTGTAGGTGGGAATTGGAAGATGAATTTACTGAAATAGTCCGATCGCTTTAGCACCTTTCATAGGCCATTATTAGGCGTTGTTTGTGAGTATAAATATCTATTTTTAGGTTTTTTATAACACTGCAAATTACGTAAACATATTCTTGGATTAAACTGAGATGCCGATGACATCGAACAAATTTAAAACAGAAGGTTATTAACGAAAATAAGATATTATCAAGTAACATAGATAATTAAAAAAAGAGAATAAAGTCATTTCAAGACGTTGCTCATTCTATTAATGCTGTTTTTTGTTTGTTCGTTTTTTTTTTTTGGTGGGGGGTATTTTTTACGGTTTCTTGGATTTATAACCATAGTTTATTAATTTTATTAGCAATGATAGTAGTGTTTTCGAAATTTTAATTTGGGAATAGAGTTGCTTTAAAGATGTGACGACGTTATGGAGCTAGAACCATTAAAGTACATAGTAAGGCGTCTTGAAAAAGTCGTAGTGTTACTACCAACGTAAGTATTAATTTCGTTGGTGGCAGTGTCTCCCAAGGGACATTTGAACATATTTTCGAGATGGAGTATCATTATACTCATTCTTACTAATAACACTGAAGAAATCAATATAATACAAGAGACTATCCAAAATAACTCTGTCCATCACACAAGAACTCGATATTAACTGTAAATTCACTTTTCTTAGTGTCCTAGTTTAGTAAGCAATATTTACAAATTAATGAGTAAAGGGTTCACAAATGGTCAGGGAGACTGACTTTCAATCCCAGGTCGAGTCATACCAAAGCCTCAAAAAATAGTACTTGATGACGCCTTGCTAAGCACTCAGCACTATAGGGTGAGGATCAAGGTTAAAGAGGAGCCATCCTGGGAATGGTGCTACTCCATTCCCAACACCTCGGTGTTTTAGCTATTGAAAACGGAGCCTTCGGGACTCTCTCGACAAAGGTCGGCAACTTTACGACCTACATATAAAAAATCTACCAACATTAAACCCTGCACCTTCAATCTTCATTGTTAATGCCGCTTCCACTATGCAAGATTCATTATAAAAACACTTATTGCTTCCAGAACTAAACTAATCGATTCTTCTCATACTATATTCCTTAATGAACTTAAAAATATGAAACAAACACTTATTAATAATGGGTTTTCCAACAACATTGTTGATATAAAAATTAATTATTTCATTGATAAAACTGAACAACATAACATACAATACCCTAAACCGTAAGCAATCAATAAAGGTTTGCTACAAAAGTCAATACCATAATATTTATAAGATAGATGAACATATACTAAAAAACCTTACTCAAAAAATATTTTCCCAACTGATCTAATCAAAAAGTAAGTCTAATCATTTACTACAGCAAATTTAAAACTTCCAATCTGATTATTTTCAATTACTCTTCCCCCGCCACTAAACTTCTTGAAAAGATAAACGTCGTATATAAGTTCCAATGCCCCTTGGGAGACGGTGTCTCCAAAGAAAATAATACATACATTGGTCCTACCTCGTCTTAGTCTGCATCTTAATGATTCTGGCTTCATACCCTAATTCTTAAAAGCCACTCTATTCCCCAAAAAACGAATTTCAAAAAATTATTTTTGAGAAGACCACTATAATTACACACAAAATTAATAAGCTACGACTACAAATACTAGAATCCTTACATATTTAGAAATCCACCCCCAAGTAGACATAATAGAATTAACTTTGCAAATAGTCTATTTTTTTAATATTCAATTTCTCCCGATAATATTTCTGTTTTAAATTCGTTCGATGTCATCAGCATCTCAGTTTAATTCAATTATACGTTTACGTAATTTTGCAATGTTTTAAAAAAATAAAAGCATTTTTTAAAAAAATTACCCTGGCAAACAACCCTTGATGATTGCATATGAAAGGTCCAAAAGCGTTCGGGAAAATTTCGGTAGATTCATCTACCAATTCCATTCTAAAACCAGAACACTTGTCAGGAAATATGAAAGGATGCTCACACACTTTTTATAGAAAATAATGTCTCTATTATTTTATAAAAGATGTTTAATAAAGAACTGCTGACAATCTATATACACGCACACACGCACTTATATATATATATATATATATATATATATATATATATATATATATATATATATATATAATGTTATATATCGATAATTAAAATAAGTAAGAAATGTGTTAATTAGATTTGTAGAGCTTTTTCATCTATTCCGTTGGCTATTACTCTAGCATAAGTTGAATAACGCAGACAATAAAAACAGTTTTTAATTTCTCATTGTCTGACCTTTAAACACACATCTACTAAGTATTTCTATCTATCTATCTATCTATGTCACTCTGTGTATAGGTCCCTTTACCTCTTTACCTTACTATCTGTCTCTGACTCTCTTCTATAGAGACACGCAGATGCACACACACACACACACACACACACACACACACACACACACACACACACACACACACGCGCACGTGCGTGCGCATACGTACACAAATACGGATATGTATATACATAACGAAATTATTATCATTTAATGAAACGTATTCTTTAATTTGAATTCAAATCGATAACGAAGCCATTTGTATCTTTTCTCGCACTCATACATCCAATCTTGTCCTTCCCAATTAGGAATGAATATAGGGCACACAGTGTTCTTTATGGCAACTAAACAAGCAGTTGTAAATCTGAATCCAGATAAGCTTTACCCAGTTTAAAAGGTAACATTTTGTTTTATCTTTCTCATGTTGTAGGTTATATATAAACAGACAAACACGCAGACAAATACAAACAATATATATATATATATATATATATATATATATATATATATATATACATATATATATATATATATATATATATGGGATTAAAAAATGGAGTAAAATCTCACAACATAGGGAAAAATTGATATGAATGTGATCCAAATAAGAGAGATTTATTGAGAAATAAAGTCGACACTATAGCTTTTCGGTTCAAATGAAATGTCCTGATGAACTGATAAACTTGGAAAAAATGACGCAGAAACGCATGCAATGCTTCAGACTGCTTTTCGACCATCTTGCATGAATCAAGCATCAGATTTTAAGTGGCATAAGAGATTCAAGTAAGGCAGGGAGTCTGTGAGGGATGATGAGAAGTGTGGGAAGAGCAAGGAAGTCAATACACTAGAGTTGATTGGCCAAAGAGTTAGGGTTAGGGTTAGGGTTACTATGTTGAGGTTTTTAGAGAGTTCAGGAAGAAATTCCTAGGGAAGAGGCCAGCACTCTACATATCGGGTCAGTGGCATTTCCACCAGAACAATGCACCAGTCCACAACTCCATGCTTGTCCCAGACGATTTGACCAAGATGGGTATAAAGACAGTTCCTCAGTCTCCCTATAGTCCAGACTTTGCTCCCTGTAACATTTGGTTATTCCCTAAGCTCAGAGGCTGTCCTTATGAGACAACTGAGGGGATGAAAGCGGCTGTGACGAAGGTCATTGACACGCTCACACAAGAGGACTTCCATAGGGCCTTCCAGAATTTGTTGGAAAGGTACAAGTGCATTGCAGCTGGAGGAGATTACTTTGAAAGGGACTAGAGTTTCATGTGTGTACAATAAAAGTGCCGATGCGAAAAAAGTCTGGAAACTTATCGTATGCACCTCGTAGGAACTCTAGGAAAACCACATCAATGAATATAATCACATGTTGTATAGCCGTAATGATCTCAATCACAACAGTAATACAATGCATATACAAATATAAGTGGACTCTTTCGTTTACGACACGAACAGGTTTTAGTAACTTCTGGCTTTGGTCTATGGTGACACGAGGAGACAGACACAATTCTTAAAAGTCTATGCTAACCATACTATGCTGATCCTACCCCAACGCGCGGTGCATTTTATGATGTTTAAGATCTCAATTCATCTCTGCCGGTCGAGTTCCAAAAAACTGAACCTCACGCCTCAACGGTAGAAAACTCAGTTCTGTTCTCAAGGGTCGTATACTCAACTACATCTTCCAACGGTCAAAATCGAACTGACGTCTTTTCAAAATCCTCAAATTTTCTGGATCATCTCTTTCGGACATGACGTCATCCACACTCCTGCCCCATTTCCTCTCTGGGGGTTTATTATGACAAATGGTGATTGTCATATCCTTTGCGCACGAGCGTAAACTGCACCAATTGACTATGCACCTGGACTGAGACCTGAATGGTTCAAAGCCCTACCAAAATGACTGATAAAATATAATTTACGAAAAAAAGATTAATATAAAAAATATCCCTAATTATATAGCACACAAACATAGATAGATAACACTTATATATGAATATATATATATATATATATATATATATATGTGTGTGTGTGTGTGTGTGTGTGAGGGGGGTGTTCGATGGTATACTACATAAGTTGTATATAAACTCCCACTAAATGACTAATCTCTTCGTAAAATAATTTAACAAACTTTCGAGATGAAAGATTTTTTATCTTTTATTTTATATCGATAGAATTTTAATAGATAAGAAGAAAGGGTGAAGTAATTCCATTTTCCTCAAAGTTCTTCCACCCACAATAATGTTTACGCAGAGAGTTGCATATATATATATATATATATATATATATATATATATATATATATACATTAGTAGAAAATGGATGAGTGTGGAGATTTCATGGAACACACGTACTAAATTAGCACTTGATTTCGAAAATTAACAAAGGTTAATTTGTTATTGCAGGTGTGTACCTTGCTGAGGCCAAACAAACGATATCTTAAAAAAATTTTACTTTTAGTATTTGGTCGTGTCGATGCTGCTATATGGAAGCAATACATATACTCTAACTAAACGTATAGAGAAAAAGATTGACGGCAATTACACAAGAATGCAGCGAGCAATATTGAAAATGTCTTGGAAGCAACAACCCATAAAACAGCAGCTAAACTGCCACCTTCCACCCATCATGAAAACTATGAACTTTACACGAACCAGACATATCGGGACACTACTGG
Organism: Sepioteuthis lessoniana; assembly: GCA_963585895.1. NCBI lineage: Eukaryota > Metazoa > Mollusca > Cephalopoda > Myopsida > Loliginidae > Sepioteuthis > Sepioteuthis lessoniana. The sequence goes on along the minus strand of OY757931.1, from coordinate 76,659,682 downwards.
AGAAGTAATGACGAAATAATTAGCTATATACTACCGTTGACCCCTTCACATGGACGAGCAAAGGCAGGACGATCAGCTAGAACCTATATACAAAAGCTCTGTGCCGATACAGGACTTGACGATCTCTCGGGAGCGATGGACGATAGAGACGGGAGGTGAGAGAGGGGTAAGGGAGAGCTGTGCATGTACTGCGACCTAATTATGATGATTATTTCATATCAATACTACTAATTAGTGTAGCATACTCTATTCTAGAAAGTTCTTGAAGAAAACTGGTGAGACGAGTAGACAATATATTGTTCATGTAAGGTAAGGAAAGAAAAACACGTGATTATAAGAATACGCTTCATTCATGTTTTATTTGGAATGGAAGTTTTTTTCTTCGTTGATGGAGAAAAAGCCTTCGATCACTCATAAATAGCCAACATTCAACCCATCGACAGAAATGCGATTTTCCTTAGCCCCCAAATACACCTCCTCCCTCCTTGCAATTGACATTTTTTAAAATCTACCCAAGACTCAAGTATGACTCACTCGAGCTCCTTAAACGAGATTTTATAAAAGTGACGTCATAACCACTACCTGTTATGTCAGATATTGTCAGGATCTGGTAATTAGAAGCAGGAAAATATCACAATACATTTGGAAAGAATCGATTCACTTATAAGAATTTAAAATGGTGACCCCGGATTTATTCGAAAATCCCATTTGGTGATTAGAAAAAAATAATCTCTCTTGGCTTAAGTGCTGGACTGCAATATTGCAGTAGGTGAGTTCTCACCCCAGTCACGCTATCAGATTCACTTTCACTCTTGGAAAATCTATGGTCCCCGTTATTTACCCTATTTACATCGACTGTTTTACAAGAAGCAGAAGGGAACCCGCAAAAAAAAAAAATTACCGACGCCGACTACGCCGATGACGTAGCGATACTGGCAAATACACCCAACCAAGCCAAAACACTACGACATGTTTTGGAACGAGCCGTCGCAGGCATTGGCCTCCATGTTAATGCACACAAAACGGAATATATGTGCTATAATCAAACAGGCGACATCACCACACTAAACGGAACGATAGGGAGAAGTGGCGAGAGAGAGAGTCAGGGATATCCGTGCTAGCGGTACGACATGATGATGATGATAATAATGTTTTATAAGAAGGATGACTTTGGTATTAAATAGCTTACAGTGGTTCACATGCCATTAAAGAAAGAAACTAAACCATAATCTGTGACATAATTATCAAGGTAAGCTGGTTTAGTCGGTCGATTGGCTGACTTGTTGATTGATTACTTTTACGGCATGCCAACTCCTGTCGGTTTACTTAATCTTGAATCCTGTCATTTTACAAGTAAATTTATAGTTTCAAGAAAGTTATTATAAGTATTTATGAATAATTATCGCTGCAAACCTTTATTCTTAAAGAAAAAAATAGCACATTGTTTTAAGGTCCCAAGTGTTCCCATCTAATATTAATTATTTTAAAGTAGATATATTTGACACATCGTAGAGATTCTAAGAGGTACCCATATCCTATATTCATCTGGACATGTAATTCCATCCTACTCAAACTCCAGAATTTGAGCCGCAGGATTGTAGTGCCATATTCATGACATATTTTGCTTATGGAATAGTTTACACTCATACTAGGAATGCAGATAGCGTACTTTAAGCTCCCTGACTTGATGGACTGGTGGTATCATATTGTATTTTGGTCATAGGTGGTGTCCCGTAATCCTTACAAACGTGGTTAAACGGTCTGTAATCCGTAATCAAGATGCTAAATTGGTCACGTGGCCTTCAAAACTCCTCTTCGCACCGTTCTTATCGGGTCCAGGCCTAACAATGATATGAGTAAGAGTCGACGCTATTCCTAAAATTCCTTAGTGGCAAACATATACCAAATCCTTTTTATCATAAATGTGCCAGATTACGGTGTCTTATAGTCAATCAGGTCGAGTAAAAAAAGACTGACCATTGTTTAATTTCAAGGCACAGCTTTTTCATTCGTATTTTTGTTTCCTCTCTTCAATATGAACACGTATTACCTCACCTGTCTTGGCCAACGAACTATTGTTACCAATTTTGATTCACAGTAGTGTACTATCATCCTGGAGCCAATCTAAGTCATGCTTAGTAAATAAATTCCATCGTTAGTTTTAGGCGATAATGAATTCAGTATAGTTCCCTGATTACATCATATATATTTACACATTCTTCATAGCGATTTATGGTGTCTATTTGAGAAAAACTAAAATCAGTGGGTGTGTGGCATCAAACTGTATATGTTTTGAGCCCACTGGATAAAATGATTTAATAATCGTATTCATGCTTTCATTATTTGTTTTATTGTTAAAGCTTATAAATATCAGAACAACTACTTTTTTCATCTCGTGGCTTATAGGGACAATTATTTGGGCTTGAAAGGAAATAGTAATTTAATATTCTGAACAATTGTATCAAACTAAGATATGGAAATTTAATATCACAATTAGATAAGTCAGTTAGCTCATTTGTACTTGAGTATCTAGAATCGATTTGAGACCAGCCATTTGCAGTTAAATTTCAATAGATGAAGCCGACTTTTTGCATGTGTTCTTAATGAATAGATTCTGTGATTTCAATGAATTCATTCATCCTCCAAATGTGGTATACTAATAAAAACACGTTTGAAATTCTATTAGGCTAGTGAGAGTTGTACATTGATTCGATAATAGCTTGTTTCTGTTTATGCGTAGTAGTATTGTGTAACTTCAATTCGAAAGAGTTCTAAGGGCATAATTGCATGGCTTTCAACATATTGCATTTATTTGTTACCAGAATTACATTAAACAAAAAAAAAAGACAAAACATAAGCCCTGTCAAAGGCGTTTCGAATACAATGAATATATCCACTATAGAGGTGTTGAGCCCTCCATCTCAAAAATGGTGTTCTAGGTGTGACATTAAATTGCATCTAAACGTAAGACTCTTGTTCTGGAGATCTTGGGAATGACGAATAGCACTACATTACATTCCTATTCATTTTCCTTCTCATTCGGAAGGCTACTTTATTGTAGGGCTCCAATAAAGGATCAGTTAGATCTTTTAGAATATACGAGGTGCATCCGCTAAGTTTCCAGACTTTTTCGTATGGGCATTTTAATTTGTCGTAGACACTGGAAGATTCGCGATGTTATTGCTGTACAACTTATGAGATGGCTGATATATTTTTAGGATTTAAGCTTCAAATGAACAGCTACAGCAAGAATTGGAATACACTCTACTAAAGCCTGATAATCACAACTGGGGAATTTCAAAAATGCAATATCACACTTTAGAAGAATGATATGCAATAACATTCTCTCTTAAAATTAGAAAAAAATGCCACGGAAAAGTATGGAATGCTTCAGACTGCTTTTGGAGCATCTTGAATGAATTGAACATCAGTTTTTGAGTGGCATCGGAGATTCAAAGAAGGCCGCGAGTCTGTGAGGGGTGATGACAGGTATGGGAGGAGTAAGGAAGTCAGAACACAACAGTTGATTGGCCAAAGGGTTACGGTTACTATGTTGAGGTTTTAAGGGAGTTCAGGAAGAGATTCCGAGGGAAGAGACCAGTACTCTTCAAATTGGGTCAGTGGCATTTCCACCAGGACAATGCACCAGTCCACAACTCCATCCTTGTCGCAGACTATTTGACCTAAATGGGCATCAAAACAGTTCCTCACCCTTCCTATCGTCCAGACCTCGCCCCCTGTTTCATTTTGTCTTTCCCTTAGCTCAGAGTATATCATTATGAGATAACTGTGGAGATGAAAGAGGCTGTGACGAAGGTCATTGACACGCTCACACAAGAGGACATCCATAGGGTCTTCCAGAAGTTGTTGGAACGGTACAACAAGTGCATTCGATCCAGAGGAGTTTAATTCGAAGAGTACTAGAGGTTCATATGTGTACTATCAATAAAAATTCCCTTTCCCTTAGCTCACAGTATATCGTTATGAGATAACTGAGGAGATGAAAGAGGCTGTGACGAAGGTCATTGACACGCTCACACAAGAGGACTTCCATAGGGCCTTCCAGAAGTTGTTGGAACGGTACAACAAGTGCATTCGACCCATACGAAAAAGTTTGGAAAGTTATCGTATTCCCCTCGTATTTCGAATTCTTTAAGAATGTTTGCAAAAGTAAACTCTTAAGAAACAACTTGGAACGTTCAATGGACCCGATTTTGTAACTTATGGGCAAAAATGAACCTAGACGGGTTGACTTACTCTTTACATCTCTTAATCAATCAATAAAGATAAACGACGTTTTCCAAACCTATCAAACCTGCTGATTTCAAATCTGTTCTTAGAAAACATCAATTTTTTAAAACATATATGCCATATTGTCTATTTTAGGCTCTCGATCATATGGAAATCAGACCTAACCGATAAAATGAAACGCAGCTTCTTCCAGGCAGCTGTTATATCGATACTGCTGTATGGATGCACTACATGGACGCTAACTAAACGGCTGGAGAAGAAAGCAATTTACAATATCATTCCATATTTTTTCCTTAAAATTGGATTATTTCACATTATTCGTTTCTGAATTATCTCGCAAAAATATTCCATGAATTTAAATAATTTAATCTAGTTTTTTAAAGAAACGTTTCAAGAAGCCTGCATGTTGTGCTATTTAAAATAGTTTTCTTCCTAAATGTTATTAGTCTATTTAATGCCAAATGAAATAATTACCTTGGGAAACATCATGTACGCATGACAATACCATAATTTTTGCTGGGAAAAAAATTATAGTTCATTTCTTTCCTCGAAAATACAACTTTGGTTTTGGTATTTTCTTTTTCAAAGAACAAAGCCAAAGTGCTATTTCATAACTATTTTCTTTTCACGCATAACTTTAAAACATCAATTCTTTTAAAAAATTACGCTGTGGATTAACCGTTTCCTCAAGATATTTATAATTTCTCAGCAGAGATGACTATTAGACAATTCAGGCAGCGGTTTTATCGATACTGCTATATGGATGCAGTACATGGACGCTAACTAAACGGCTGGAGAAGAAACTAGACGGCGATTACACAAGAATGTTGAGAGCAATATTGAACAAGTCCTGGCGACAACACCCCACGAGACACCAGTTATACAGACACTTGCCTCCCATCACGAAAATTATACAAGTTAGGCGAACCTGACACGCAGGACACTGCTGGAGAAGCAAACGAGCTCATAAGTGATGTACTCCTATGGACCCCCACATATTGCCGTATAAAAACAGGACGACCAGCTCGAACTTACATACAACAACTATGTGAGGACACAGGATGTAACCTTGAAGACCTGCCGGAGGCGATGAATAATAGGGAAAAGTGGCGAGAGAGGGTCAGGGATATCTGTGCTGGCGGTACGACATGATGATGATGATGATGTCTATTAAAAGTATTTAAGATTAAATAACATATTTATATTCCCGTAAAATAAATATCACATCAGTAGTATTTCAGTACTATATACTATAGTACCGAGGGAAGTAGGGTTGAGCAAATAGATGCTGTGTTCTTTAGACTTGGTGTGGCAACCGGTCTAAGGGTAAATATCTGAAAAAAGAGCAGAATTACTCAGTTCAAAAACTGATCTTTAGTCGAATGCAGAGCGTAGCAGGAGTAGCTAAATACTATCTTTGTAATTTTGTTATGGTATGGCAATCAGTTTGGAAAAAGGAAAACTCTGAATTCAAAGCAGTTAGATTCCGCTTTAGAAGTGACCTTCAGTTGAATCCTGCATGTGGTTGACAGTTTAGGTAAATGCATTCGCTATGTATAAATATGAATTCAGGCTTTTTGCTTGCTCCTGAGTGGATTTCTGTGATTTCAGTCCTTTTACATAGATACGAGGGGCATACGATATGTTTCCAGACTTTTTTCCTATGGGCACTTTTATTGATAGTACACACATGAAACTCTAGACCCCTTCAATTGTTTCATGACGACAGCCTCTGAGCTTAGGGAATAACCAAAAGTCACAGAAAGCAAGGGCTAGACCTTAGGGGGGCCAAGGGACTGTCTTGATGCCCATCTTGGTCAAATAGTCTGTGACTAGCATGGAGTTATGGACTGGTGTATTGTCCTGGTGAAAATACCACTGACCCCATTTGAAGACTGCTGGCCTCTTCCGACAGAATCTCTTCCTGAACTCCCTTGAAACCTCAACATAGTAACCCTAACCCTAACCCTTTGGCCAATCAACTCTGGTGTATTGACTTCCTTACTCTTCCCATAACTCTCATCATCCCTCACAGACTCCCTGTCTTCCTTGAATCTCTTATGCCACTCAAAAATTGATGTTCAATTAATGCACACACTCCATACGTTTCTGTGGCATTTTTTTTTCAAGTTTAAAACTGAATTTTATTGCATATCGCACTTCTAAAGTGTCAGATTGCATTCTTAAAATTCACCAGCTGTGACAATTAGGCTTAGTAGGGTGTATTCCAATTCCTGCTGTAGCTGTTCATTTGAAGGTGAAATCATAAAAATTGGTCTGTTATCTCAGAAGATACATAGCAATAACATACTGAATTTTAAAGTGTCTACGACAATTTTAAATATCTATACAAAAAAAATCTGGAAACTTATCGTATGCAGCTCGTATTTGTTGGTATTGATAAGGGTACGTAATCATTCGGGATTATGAGGTTCCGGTATAAAAGGTTGTTTAATATATTTACTGGATGATTGTATGGATGCATCTGTTATTAGGTCGTGACAAAAAGAAATATATTAACTTTCTCCAGTGACTCAATTTTTCTTTCATATCTGTTTGAAAGCAATCAGAATCATAGAAATCATAGAAATCTTGTGATATATTGAATTTCCAAATCAAAAGCTTTCGATGATTGGATTCTCACATTCGTATATCTGTCGATTAAGCGTGTGTCGTTCAGATATATATACAATATAATGTATACGCATAATTTTCAAATTTCAAGATTGACGATATTGGAATGATAAGTCAACGCTATTAGTTGCTTTTCCTCAAACAAGTTGAATGAATGACTGATTGATTTTAAGGGAAAGTCAAACAATCTAAGGTAATTCTTTACCTAGAATTTAGAGGATCAAGTAAATGTATGTCCATGAATATATTTTTGGTGTAGTTGCTTCTGAAGATGATTTTTTTTTTGCACACAGTCCTGTGGAATGTATATTATTTAATGAAATTGTATACATTGTGCATTTATATTTACAATTTTTATGGAGTTCCATATCAATATAATCCTATAATATACTGATAATTTGCAAATAGATTTATTTGAACATATCTCGTATGACCACTCCAGAGGGTTCAATGTTGACCAGATATTAACAGTATTGAAGATGTACTCTATACTCCCCAAAACTCTGGAACTTGAGCCTTATCATCATATGCATTTACGTGTAATACTCAGAAAATAAAAGGCGTTGTTCTCGTGGTGTAATGGTTAAAGCGATGGACTGCAGAATCGTAGTAAGCGAGTTCCTACTCCAGTCGCGCTATTACGTTCACTTTCGGGCAAATGCCATGGGTAAAGGAATGAACTCCGCTTATCCTCCCATCTATGGGTTAAATAGTACCACTACTCTTCTTGGAGAATGGCTTCGGCATTAAATAACCTGCAAATGCTGATATGCCATTTTACAAAGAAACCAGAAAATAACTCCGGAAAAGGGCTTACTTCTCGACAGTAGACCCATCTGTTTCTTCTCAGCAGATTGGCCGGTAGCCAGTAAAATATCTCATCTTCCAGTCCCTCTTCTATGGGCAGGATGTGATACTACGTCAACGGCTTTAAACGGTGGTAAAAAATTAAATTTATTTTAGCCTAGCATGTTACAACAATCTTCAATATATTGTAATAGATAGTAAGATATTTGAGGACTGATAGAAACCGACCATTTTGAAAGTGACACTTACGATGTTTTCGAATAATAAATTTGAAGAAATTGGAAATATTGCTTAATGCTTTTCTTTTTTATTTACTAAAGTAAACTATGGAATAGTCATTCTTAAGAGTTTGTTATATCCTGTGAATTCAAATTAGTGATCCTTTTTTTACGTCAAATATTCTGCTTTTTCGCTCATTTGGCATTAATGTTTTTTTGTCTCCTAAAATTGTTGAGAGTAGAAGGACACCTATTTGTTTTACAACCGGACTCATACATTCGTTAAACGAAATAACATAAAGTCAAATGAGAAAAGGGTCGTCTAGAGTTGGGACTTTGCATCTCCTGTTTCCAATGATTAAGATCATTGGACTCTAGCCTACGCACAAACACGCACACACATTGCTCAGTCTATCTTTCTCTGAGTCTCTCTCTCTCCCTTTCTCTCTCTTAAACACACATACACATATATATATTCATGTAATGATATATATATATATATATATGTATGAGGTGCCCGTTCTGTTATGGAAATGACCACAGTGATATGTGTTCAAATCCTGCACGAGATCGATTGTTTTTCACATTTCACTAATTCTCTTGAGGAAAGGTATGGATCTAATTATTCTCAATCCAGCAATTAGTTGGTTGGTCGGGTTTATGGCATATCAACATTAGTTGGTAATTTAACACAGAATCCATTTTTATACAAATAGTCAGTTCTATTTCAAACAATTCAGTTTACTATAAGTATAGATTTTCTCCATAAACAGTTAAATGTCAAAACAATTCTATTTTAAACAATTCAGCTGAGCATAAGTATAGTTTTAATGTTAAAAAAGTTCTATTACAAACAGTTTAAATTACCAAAAATACACAGTTTAATCATTAAAATTATTTCTATTTCAAGCTATTCATTTTAGTCAAACAGTTCTAATTCAAACAAATCATTTTAGCACAAGTATACATTTTATTTTATTTAACCCATAGATAGGGCCCTATCAGGTGCGACCATTCTGAGCCAGAGTGGATCTGGCAACAATGAAAATGAAGGGGTGCTCCGCATTCCCCAAAGCCCCAGCATCAGTGGAACCTCAACATCAGATTGTTTAGTGTCATACCCAGGACACTTGTTTAGGGGTCTTACCCCTGTGCAGAGGTGCAGTTGGTGAATTCTACATTCCCAGTCGACTTGGTAATCCAGCTATGGGTAAATACTAAGGCTGACTAGGTAATTTATTCTTGGTTGGGGAGATAATCTAAGAGAAGGAATACTTTGAAATCAATATTTTAAACTCTGCTTGAAATTGACCTTTTCTCACTTCTTGCTTGTGTGGAAGGGATTGTAAAATACACTCACTTACACACACACACACACACACACACACACACACACACACACACACACATATATATATATATATATATATATATATATATATATATATATATATATATATATATATATATATGTGTGTGTGCTTCATTTAATAAAAAGACAAATTTTGTCTGTATAATTCATTTAAGATGCTTTCAAGTTTTCTGATAAGTTATTTTTTTATATTTTAAAAGTTTTTCCTGTATTTCTACGTATTCTATTTCCATTGAAAAGGTTCATCTTTAAATAACGTTCGCTTTTTAAATACATCAATTGCCATGTTTTATCCAACTATGGGTTCCCATATTTTCATTATGGTATAAAATTTCAAAACTTTCAAAAGATTTTTTAAAAATACAAACACACCTTACACAAGCAAGTAACTCCTGATGATGGCCTATCAAGGGTCAGAAAGGGCTCGGACAATATTGAAAAATTCATCAACTGATTTCAACCTGCAAGTAAGATTCTTATCAGTAAGCTAGAAAGGATCTTATATAAATTTTACAGACTAAATTTGTCTTTATTATGTAATGAAACATGCTTAAATAAAAGGCTGTTGCCTAACCACACACAAACACAAACACACACCCCCATGTATATATATATATATATATATATATATATATATATATATATATATATATATATATATATATAAAGTATTGCATACATATATATATATGTATATATATATATAAAGTATTGCATATATATATATATATATATATATATATATATATATATATATATATATATATATATATATACTTTCATTAAGAAAAAACAACGAAACCAATCACAAAGGATTATAAATTTATTTCCATCCTGTTACGCATTTTTGAAATTTTCAAAAACACGAAAAAAAATTAACAGGACTTCATCAGATCAATTAGATAAAAAAACTAGAGTAGACACATGAGAGTGGGAGGGGATAGAAGAGGGGTGAAGAGTTATCTCTTCATTAAGCCCACTTCCGTTTTAAATTTAAATTTTCGGTTGGCAATGTTGTAAATTTATTTTAAAACAATTTTTTTTTAAAATTAATTTTACATATAGACTTAAATTACAGATATTTCTAATTAGATTTAAATTTTAATTAATAATCTCACGTAAAGATGCAGTAATAGATATATTAAAACAAAAACAAATATTTAATTTACTTAAATATTTTAAAATTTCAAAAATTTCAAAATATCAGTTACATTTTTTATGCGTAGTACATATATATTATATGCTTTTTCATAATTTTCTATCTAATAATTTATTATATTTATTCTCAAAATTAACTCTCATTCTCAAATAAATTTATGCTTTATAAAAAAAAATTTTACTTGTTTAATTATTTATAGTTTAAATTTGGCCCTATGTCTACACCTGGCTATTAGTTCATTTCTCTTATTTAGTAAAATTTTTGGCTCAGGAAAAAGCAAAATGTGGATCTTTTCTTCAAGACATAGATTGCACCGACTATCGAAAGATTTTGGGGTACTAGATCTTTTCAATATGGACCATTGAATGTCAGGGGTTAACCCTTTATTTTTTAATCCCCAATAATGTTTTGATAGAGCAGTTTGATTTTTTTGATGCTCATGGGAAAAGGAATATTTATGATTTCCGTATCTAATCTTGAAATTAGAAGAAGAAACGCCAATATAATATTTCTTATCACTTATGTCCTCTTTTGGATAAATAATAGCTTGATATACTACGTTATCTAAACTACACAAACCATTCATTGGACAATCACTTTGAGATTTACAATTACATTCTATTTTTTTACTATTAATGTTATTATTATTTACTTGGTTATGAAATTTATTAATTAATTCATTATTATGGCTATTTATTATTTGAGAAATATTATTAGTGCAAGAATAACTTATTTTCAAGGTTTTCCTATTAAATATTTTATGCAATATATTATCTTGTTTAAAATGTTTATCTATCAGTCTCAAAAAATCTTAAACAAGTCCTGGCGGCAACACCCTACAAGATACAAACTGTACGGCCACCTGCCCCCTATCACGAAAACTATTCAAGTTAGACGAACCAGACATGCAGGACACTGCTGGAGAAGCAGGGAAGAACTCATAAGAGATGTACTCTTATGGACCCCCACACATGGCCGTGAAAAAGCAGGACGACCGGCACGAACATACATTCAGCAAATATGTGAGGATACGGGATGTTGTCCCGAAGACCTACCTAGGGCAATGAACGATAGGGAGGAGTGGCGAGAGAGGGTCAGGGATATCAGTGCTAGCAGCGCGATATGATGATGATGATGATATATATATATATATATATATATATATATGTGTGTGTGTGTGTGTGTGTGTGTGTGTGTGTGTGTGCAATACTTTAGTCTTTATTTGTACGATTTGTCTTTAGTTTTCTTTTTTTATTTCAATGTATATCTTTCTATTACATTTGGAAAATAGGGTATAATATGGGGCATAAATATATATTTATATATATATATACACACACACACACACACATATATATATATATATATATATATATATATATATATATATATATATATAATTTTTTCTTTATTTATACTATTTTTCTTGTGTTCTTTTTCCTTTCAGTATTTCCCTATATCTTTTATTTTTCCACTTTCATCTGCCTCTCTCATATTATTCTCTAGGGTGGGGGAATGGCATTTTCATTTTTGTCAGACCAAAACTTCCGTTCTTCACCGCTAACCATTCCTTGCGCCAAAGGCATCAACAGCATGCACTGAATGCACTTTTCACACATAAAAAAGCATAAAGAAACAATTGCTTGTTTTATGGAAGGCTTTATGGCAATATCCATGCACATAAGCGAATCGACAAATGTAATTTCTTATATCTCAAAGCATATATTAATATACGAATACAACTGTGACGCTTAACATATTCTGGCACAAGGCTAGTATAGTTCAAAATACATGGAATAAATCTTGCTATCTGTTGCTCTCTGATCATGAACTGTATCTATGAACAATATTGCGAACGTGTCCCTGTGTATATTTTTACAGTGATTTGGGGAACTGGAACTGTGCATTCAAATGTAATATAATACAAACATTTTTTCTAAAGTTTCATATAACACACTATTATATCGCTGCACACACACACACACATATACATATATATCCTCATCATCATCGCGCATTGCTTCCGGCAGGTCTTCAGGAGTTCATCCTATCTTACGTAGGTTCGAGCTGGTCGTCCACCCTCTGATCTGGCATGCGAAGGGGTCCACAGGAGAACATCATTTATGAGCACGTCCCTACATCTCAAGCAGTGTTCTGCATGTCTGGTTGGTCTTATTTTGATATTTTTGTGATGGGTGATAGTTGGCCGCAAATCTGCTGCTTTGTGGGGTGCTACGTCTGGGACTTTTTCAGTATTGCTCGAATCATTCTTGTGTAGTTGCCGTCAAGCTTTTTTCTCCATACGCTTAAATAACGTCCATGTAGTGCATCCATATAACAGTATCGAGAGACTGCTGCTTGGAAGAAACTGCGTTGCATTTTATCAATCAGGTCTGATTTAAATAACAGAGTACTACTTGATATTTACCACTAGCTTGAAGGGAAATAACTCATACAATTGCTAAGAGTAAAAGCGCTGTGATATATATATATATATATATATATATATATATATATATATATATATAACTTGGCATTAGATAAATTTGTATAGATACGAGGATCAATAAATACGTTTCCAGACATTTTTCGTATGGGCACTTCATTGATAGTAAACACATGAAACCCTAGTCCCCTCCGAAATAATATCCTCCGGCTGCAATGCACTTGTTGTACTGTTCCAACAACTTCTTGAAGGCCCCATGGAGTTCCTCTTGTTTGAGAGTGTCAATGACCTTCGTCACATCCTCTTTCATATCCTCAATTGACTCATAACGACAGCCTCTGAGCTTAGGTAATAATCAAATGTCACAGGGAGCAAGTAGAGGACTATAGGGAGGCTGAGGAACTGTTAGATGCCCATCTTGGTCAAATAGTCTGTGACAAGGATGGAGTTGTTGACTGGTGCATTGTCCTGGAGGAAGTACCACTGGCCCGATTTTAAGAGTGCTGGCCTCTTCCCTAGGAATCTCTTCCCTAGGAATCTCTTCCTGAATTCCCTTAAAACCTCAACATAATAACCCTAACCCTAGCCCTTTGGCCAATCAACTCTAGTGTATTGACTTCTTTACTCCTCCCATGCCTTTCATCATCCCTCACAGACTCCCTGTCTTCCTTGAATCTCTTATGTCACTCAAAAACTGATGCTCGATTCATGCAAGATGCTCCAAAAGCAGTCTGAACCGTTCCATACGTTTCTGTGGCATTTTTCCAAGTTTAAAACAGAATTTTATTGCATATCGTTCATGTAAAGTGTCAGATTGCATTTTCAAATTTACCAGCAGTGACAATCAGACTTTAGTAGGGTGTATTCCAATTCCTGGTGTAGCTGTTCATTTGAACCTGAAATCATAAGAATTGGTCTGTCGTCTCAAAAGATGTATAGCAAAATTATACTGAATTTTCAAGAGTCTACGACAATTTTAAATGCCTGTACAAAAAAGTATGGAAACCTAATGAATGTACCACGTATATATATATATATATATATATATATATATATATATAGTGTATCACAATAGTGAGTTCACCTCTCACATTTCTGCAGATATTTAAGTATATCTCTTCATGGGACAACACTGACAAAATGACAATTTGACACAATGGAAAGTAGTCTGTGTGCAGCTTATATTACAGAGTTGATTTATTTTTCCCTCAAAATAACTAAAAATATTGCCATTAAATGTGAAACCCCTGCCAACAAAAGTGAGTACATTCCTTAGGGAAAGTTGTCAGTATGAACATACACCATGTCAACCGACAATATTTTGTGTGGCGACCATCATTATCCAGGACTGCCTTTACTCTCCTGGGCATGGAGTTTACCAGAGCTTCAAAGGTAGCCATTGGAAAGCTCTTTCACTCCTCCAATACGACGTCGCGGAGCTGGTGGAAATTTGAGACTTTGTGCACC
>OY757931.1:76605393-76645128 GCA_963585895.1 Sepioteuthis lessoniana | reverse complement strand
CTACACATGAAACTGACTGTGTTGACTAACTAGCAAAGACTTTCTTCAGATCTGTACGGTCATAGGTTAGCCTAAAAGACGTACTAAGAGCAGTGGATGATTAGGATGAATGTCGTATTAACATGACTTGATCATTATTACATTCTTTTGCAAGGATAGCATTGGCATAAAATAAAGCAATTTTTTTCTTCAACGATCAAATGAAGAAATCAAACAATCTGAATAAAACTAAATGAAAATAATATTTTTTATCACGAACAGTTGGACTTTAAAAAAATTTTATATCTTTTTTTCAATCATACATTCTAGATGCATCAAGGAGGTCTTCAGTGACGCAACTGTCTTCATTGCCGATTTCGGGTTATTACTGCATCATATCGACTCCGACAGTAACCCCGGCATGACTCTGGAAGAGCCAAGCTGCCTCTGTGATCGCAACGTGCTACGCTCGTGCCTCTACCAAAGCAAAGAAAAATTGAATAAAGGCCGGACTTTGGCCGTTCTTATAGACATCTGTCCTTTAGTAAACAGCCAATGAAAACAGGGCATTCCACACTCCTCTGCTATATAATACCATCTTTACCTCATCCGAAAGAGAAAGAAAATAAGTACACATGTTGTGGTAAGAAAGATCTCCATTGTATGCGGTCTAAAATTCCAAGCAATTAACCGTTCTTTCACAAAATGACATTTCAATATGTTATAACTGATATCCTCAAGTATTTGCAAGCCTCAAGGATCTTATAGAGGGTTAAATTTACCTTTATTGATTGTTTAACCAATGTTAATTACCCTTTCTAGGTGATCAGTCAGATTAGAAATTTTGGATTCATCATCTATTCTCGTCACTGTAAAGAAGACTGCTTTGTTAGGACGTAATTACTTTTGAATAAATGACAACGCTTGATTTGAGTTTCCCGTCGATTATTAAGTTCGTGCTAACGTCCGATTTCTCCAAATCCTTCGATAATTACCAGGTTCAATTGGCCTTCTATATTGACCACCTATCGTTCCCCGAAGGCATTCTGTTCGTGTTTTATGCTATCGACTTCGACAGCGATATAGGTCGATATTGGGGCCGTGTTGATTCGTAACAGAACATGTCGGCGAAAAATGCCTTATTCTAAACATAATTTCTTTTTCAATTACTGTTCTGAAAAAAAAAAGGAAAAATGGAAAGGAAATCAAGAGAAATTTTTGATCAAACCCAGAAATATTGGGTTTTTATTTATAACTGAAGAAGACCACCCCCATATATATATATATATATATATATATATACTGACCGCTATCAGACTCCATATCCAAGTTGACTGAGAGAATTCCAGCAAAAATGGGAGATTTTACAGATCCATTATCTCAATTTGGAATAAATTATATTTTTCTTTTTTTTTGTATCTCCAGACGAGCTTAAAGATCGAAAGCTTTGAAATCTTACAAGTTTATTAGTTTTAAGTGAAAAAAAAATGTCGACCATTTGGAAATATGGGGTACTTCAATAAGTTTCCAGACTTTTTTTGTACAGGCATTTAAAATTGTCATAAACTCTTGAAAATTCAGTATGTTATTGCTATCTATTTTATGAGATGACTGATTAATTTTTATGATTTCAGGTTCAAATTAACATCTACTGCAGGAACTGGAATACACCCTACTAAAGCCTGATTGTTACAGATGGTGAATTTCAAAAATGCAATCTGGACGTGACAACACTTTAGAAGAACGATATTGCAACAAAATTCTGTTTTAAACTTGGAAAAAAATGCCACAGAAACGTATGGAATTCTTCAAGCTGCTTTGGGAGCATCTTACATGAACCAAGCATCGGTTTTTGAGTGGCATAAGATATTCAAGGAAGACAGAGAGTCTGTAAAGGATGATGAGAGGTGTGGGAGAAGTAAGCAAGTCAGAACACCAGAATTGATTGGCCAAAGAGTTAGGGTTAGGATTACTATGTTGAGGTTTTAAGAGAGTTCAGGAAAGATTCCTAGGGAAGAGGCGAGCACTCTTCAAATCCGGTCAGTGGCATTTTCACCAGGACAATGCACCAGTCAACAACTCCATCCTTGTCATTGACTATTTGACCAATATGGGCATCAAGACAGTTGCTCAGCCTCCCTATAGTCAAGACCTTGCTTTCTGTGACTTTTGGTTATTCCCTAAACTCAGAGGGTGTCGTTGTGAGACAATTGAGGAGATGAAAGAGGCTGTGACGAAGGTCATTGACACGCTCACACAAGAGGATTTCCATAGTGCGTTCCAGAATTTGTTGGAACGGTACAACAAGTGCATTGCAGCCGGAGGAGATTACTTCAATGGGGATTTGAGTTTCATGTGAGTACTATCATGAAAAGTGCCCATACGAAAATAGTCTGGAAACTTATTTAATGATCCTCGCATGTCAGCAGAAATAAAACTCATGTTATATTTTAGTCGAATTTAATCCTTATTATTAAAATCATGATTCCCATGTTTAGACTGGTTCTATCATGATGTAATGCTCTACGTGATTTCTCTCTTGCTCAGTCTCTATTTCTCTTTTTCTCACTTTCCCTCTCTCTGTCTCTCTGTCTATATATATATATATCTTTTTGCATTTGCTTCATATATATATATATATATATATATATATATATATACATATATATATATGTCGTATTTATATATATATATCTATATGTCACATGTAAATGAATATATATATATATATATATATATATACATTGTACTTTTAAATATCGGTGATAGAGTGTATGTCATAGCTTACACATTCTTTGGATTATATATAATTAGGCCAAGGGACACTTAGTGACTGATAAAATAAAAATTCAAATTTTCAGAGTCGTTGTAGGAGTATAACTTATCCCATTAGGTGTAGAGTTAGGGACGTTTTATTTTAGGTTCGGGCTCGTTTCTAACTAGTTGCCTCACTTATGTATTTTGCCAACCCTCGACTAGGAGAATGATTAGACACACGGTAAGTTTTTTTTTAAATTTTGGTTAAAATAGTTTTAATTCAAAGTTTAAACTTCTCTAAATCCGGTTACCATACCAAAGTTAAAGGTCTCTGCTAGATGATGGCTTTATTTACTGCATCTTATCACCAACTGGTCTTCAAAACTCCATCGGAGGTCCCGAGGGCCCCTCGGCCGGGTGTGGCTTTCCCTACCACATCTTGTCTGCAACTTCTCTGGACCCCAACTCACTCGGGGGCCCCAAGGGCCCCTTCCCCCTGGCGTGGCTTTTCCTACCACATCTCATCTCTAACTCCAACTGACTGACTTTTTGTCTTGACTGAGTTCAACGCCCACTCAATCGCCCACTCAATCTTTGGAATGGCACGTTTGACCGTCATCAAGCGTAAATAACTGCCATGCAGTTCAGAGGCCACTCTCTTCCAATGCATCAGTCTATGAGTGTATCATGGGATTTTTTACCTTGTCCCATTTCGTCAGCCAATTTCTGCACCGGAAGGAAGTGACACATTCCAATGGCCAGTAATCGAAAGAAATCGCTTCTTTCGATTACTGGCCATTGGAATGTGTCACTTCCTTCCGGTGCATCACTTTGGAGTGGCATATTTGACCGGGTCGAAGGTCAAAATACAACAATACCTTCTATTTTTCTATATAAGATACAAATAATCTCGTCGTTGTGTCCAAGTTGTACGAACGGCTCCGAACCCAGCAGCATATTTACGATCATTTCAGTCTCATACACTCTAGTCTTTCTCAGTGCCAAATATTACAGAAAACTTCAAGCACATGAAGAAGTTCGCAACGTAGATTTTTACCATTTCATGTGTAAAATATCTAATGTCAAAATATTATCACAGACAAGTAAATGATTAACAAGTACCGGATGTCATAGTGAATTGGCGCCAGAGTTAGTTTGCTTTTTTACCAAAATTTCCGTTAATGAACTATGGCAGAATAAATAATCGGAATCTAAGAGTCAGAACCAATCAAAACGACAAAAAATATAAAATCAAATGAATCTCATTGGAAGAAGTAAAGAAATCTGTTCACCGACATTATTGAAATCGATGACAGAGATTATTGCTAAGTGGACACTCAAGAACGAATATCAGCGTAGAATGGCGTTTTCACGCTGTTCTCTAGAGACTGCGAAAATTCTTTAATCTTAGATAAATGCCTAAAGAAAAATGTAAAATGAAAACGAAGAAGCACTAAACGAAAAATAACAAAAAACAAAAAAGCAAGGAAACAAAATGTAAAGATAAAGGAGTTTAAGAAAAGAAAAGAAAAACATATAGATAATAGTTATGAAATATACATACATATATATATACATATATAGTATTTGTTTTAGTTTAATATATCTATTAATGTATCATTAAGTGAGGTTATTAATTAAAGTTTGAATCTAATTCAATATAAAATCTGTAATTTAGGTTAAAATGTAATTAAAAAATTAAAAATTAAAAAAAAAAGTTAATAAATTTACTACATTTCTAACCGAAATTAAAATTTAAAACGGAAGTGAGCTTAATGAGGAGATAACTCTTCACCCCTCTTTTATCCCCTCCCACTCTTCTGTGTCTATTCTAGTTGTTTTATCAAAAAGATCTGAAAAAATTCTGTTAATTTTTTTTCGTGTTTTTGGAAATTTCAAAAATGCGTAACAGGATGGAAATAAATTTATAATCCTATGTGACCGGTTTCGTGGTTTTTCTTAAAGAAAGTATATATATATATATATAAATAAAAAGAGAAATGTCTTGAAATAAATATATCATTTAGAAATATAAATGTGAAAGAAAGGCACAAAGAAAACAATAAAAACAAAATGAACAAGGAAGGAAAATGATAAAAAAGAGGATAAAAGAATAAAAAAAGAGATAAATAATGAAAGAAAATATTATTTATTTATTTATTAAAAGGTTATGTGAACTAGTTTCGGATTATTATCTGTCTAGGTTTTAGAGAAAAGTGTTCACTGAACATTTGTGTGTCGATGTTAAAAAAAAGAAAAAAGAATTCATTTTTAGGTTTTGCCCACCGTCCTATCAAAAACGAATCATTTAAACAAATCTTTTTTAACCCGTTGATGAGACCTTGACTGTTACAACCACTATCTGAGACTCATAGCAATGAAGTGGTGATTCAACATTTCTCTTCGATCTTCTGAACTGGAGTCTCACCCTGAGCTGGATTATAAGTTATTCCTCGGAGCACCAAATTTTGAAGATCATACTCCATTAGCGGGGCATAGATTCAATGTAGTGTGCTTCTCGTTGATACGGTGGGAAAAGAAACGAGTGGGAGAAGAAAAAGAAAAAAATGAACGAAGAAGAAATAATTACATTATTGTTTGCTAATATTCTTGTGTGTACTAAAATATTTTAAAACATTTTGATCATTATTTATTTTATGGAGGACATATCTTAAGTTTCTGGGTTTTTTTTTGTTTATTTGAATGTTATGTAAAGTTTTAAATATACATCTAGATTTACATTATGTAAATCCGCTTTAAATATTTCCGTACCTCCAGTTTGAACGTCTTGTTATGGACAATGGCTGATCCTTCACTTTAATGATTTCATTTCAAAGGGAAAAATCCCCACTCATAATTCGCTTAAAATTATATTATCATAATACTTTCATTTGCATACACTTCAAACTTCTGTGAGAAGCCTCAGCTTCTTTGATGTATCGATTAAATTAATTCCTTAAAATTGCTCTAATCATAACATATTTATCCAAATGTTCGACATAAGTAAAAACGAGAAGGTAGGGAGCGATACAAGTATAGTCAATAATATGCTCTTACATATATATATATATATATATATATATATATATATATATATAGAGAGAGAGAGAGAGAGAGAGAGATATATAAATATAAAGTATCGATAATTACTAAGTGAATCACTAAGTTATTATCGATACTATTTTGCTCTACTTAGCAGTGATCACTTTTTGCATGGTAGGTTAGCAGTCCGAACGGTCTTTTTTTCTTTTGACCAACTAATTGTGTGTCTTTTGATTTTTTCAGTCGGTATGACAAAGTTGAACTTTTCTTTTTTTTCCCAATATATATATATATATATATATATATATATATATATATATATATATATATATATATATATATATATAATCTGCTTTGCAGAGATTCGTTGTATATTTTTAGTTTCAAATCACTTGCCTGTTTTTTTTTGGGGGGGGTCCGTAAGGGCTACATATATATATATATATATATATATATATATATTTGCATTTATGTGTGATTTTATTTATGGTTGTGTGTCTGTGTGTTTTGTGTGGTAGGAACAAAATTAATTCGCAAACAGGACTAATTCGTCTTTGGAATTATTTGATTATGATTGATTTCTTATTTAATTATCCTGTTAAATTGTGTTTTATTTGTTATTTACTCTCACTCAGACATACACACATTCACGTTTATATGCACATATGTATGCATGAGCATCGTATAATTGTCGTTTACAATATTTACATATGATGTTACCTTTGATCAATGATCAAAATAAGATATATGAGAAAAACGGATTTGTTACAAAGAAACATTTCGGTATGTCTATTCAGTTCTCTCCAGATCATTATGTATGGTTATATACATGTACATGTATCATCATCATCAAGTCGTGCCGCCACCACGGATATCCTTGACCCTCTCTCGCCACTTTTCCCTATCGTTCATCGCCTCCGGCAGGTCTTCTGGGTTACATCCTGTGTCCTCACATAGCTGCTGTATGTAAGTTCGGGCTGGTCGTCCTGCTTTTGCTTGGCCATATGTGGGGGTCCATAGTAGTACGTCACTTACGAGCTCGTCCTTGCTTCTCCAGCAGTGTCAGGCGTGTCTGGCTTGTCTGACCTGTATAGTTTTCGTGATGGGAGGCAGGTGGCAGTACAGTTGGCGTCTCGTGGGGTGTTGTCGCCAGGACTTGTTCAATATTGCTCTCAACATTCTTGTATAGTTGCCGTCAAGTTTCTTCTCCAACCGTTTGGTTAACGACCATGTAGTGCATCCATATAGTAGTATCGATACAACTGCTGCCTGGAAGAAACTGCGCTTCATTTCATCGGTCAGGTCTGATTTCCATATTATTGAGAGCCTATCTATAGCCGTCCATGCTTTCGTCAGCCGTGTGTCGATGTCGTTTTCTGTTGATGAGACGCTACTTCCTAGGTAGGTGAATTTGTCCACTAGCCTTAGAGAGGATATATATATATATATATATATATATATATATATATATATATATATATATATATATAAACAGCACATTCTTATCTATAGACATATTCTAATAAATACCACGAACTGCCACTTTTTTATTATCTTCAAGTGAAGACGTTTAAGTCTTCTTTATTCTTCGTATTTCTGGGTCGAAACGGTTGAGAAACCCCCCGTATTAGTCGAAAGCTCTTGGGCCAATAAAGTGTTTTTTTTTCCTCTATATCGACCTGTAAATATGAAGAATAGTTAGAAGAATTCAATGTCTTCATTTTAAGATCAAAAGAAAAGGCAGCAGTCCATGTTATTAAACTGAACTTGCTGTATATATATATATATATATATATATATACAATGACAGTAGGTAGGTTTAATCTGATTGAAAATGCTTTTGACATATATTGATGTATTTTTAATGTAATCTTTGTATATAGGTTTTGCTGTGAGAGAACACGTGTGTGTAGCTAGGCTCCGTGCAATGGTGATTTTAATCTATCAATGAAGTTTTTTGGTTTTTGACTTTTATTTGTAGTAATAGGCCTGGTATATTGGCACTATCCAATGTCTCTCTTGTTGCATCCCGGAAAAAAAGTTTTGAAACATGAAATTATCCTTTTTCTAATAATCTAATGTTGCTTTTGTGTAAAGGGACTCTTGTTTAGTGCTTGATTGCGGCCAATGTATATCTCATTATAGTTTGAGCTTTTAATTATACTGATTAAATATCTTTTTTTGATTGCAGCTTAAATTTCTATCATTTATGAATGTTGTTTGCGGGTTTTCGAAGATATAGAATTTTCCTTCTTTGATTATTTTCAGCAAGTTTATTTTCGAATTTTGAGACTCAATATGTCTTTGCCATATGAAGATGAGGAGTTTTAACTTTTTAGTGGTCGTTTTAACATTTTTGGTTGTTGCTGGCTTTTAATGGTTTATTTCATGTCAAGGATGATTTTAATTCATTCATTATTTGTAAATGAATTTAGATACTTTTACATTTCTGTAAATATTACTGTTTTTTTTGGTTTTGTTTTTTTGCTGCAGGCTTGGACATATAGTAAAGGTAAATAATTGCTATATTTGTTGGGGGTCATAGTTATTATAACTATATTTTCTTACTGCTAATTCAAATCCCTTATTATTTGAGTTGTGGCATATGCATGAAGATCTTACTCCATTAGCGGGGGATAAATTCAATGAAGTCTATAATGAGAGGGAGAAGAAAAAGAAAAAAATGAACAAAAAAGAAATAATTAAAAAAAAAGATGTATATCAAGTAATATACTAGTGTTTATTAAAATCTATTTCAACTTTTTAGTCATTATTTATTGTATGGGGACATATCTTAAGTTTCTTTTTTTTACGTTGTGTAAAATTTTACAAATACATTTACGTTTTGTAAACCCATTTTGAATATTTCCGTACTTTCAGTTTTAACGTCTTATATGGATGCTTGTTACACATAATTCTTCTAGGTGAGTTTGATGGAGGGTTATATAGTTTCTCTGGTGATGATCTTATGTGCTAGGGAGTAAGGCAAGGACTTTGAGCATTTTGTGAAATGATGGCTCTTAAAATGGAGATATTGTAAGGTGGGTTTGGGGTAAATATCTCTGATTATTTGTCCATTTGGATTTTAATCTTTCCTCCCCCACCCTCCTCTCTTTATCTCTATCTCTCTCTCTCTCTATATATATATATATATATATAATACATCGTGACGAGGAGTGTGCACAGCGTAAAGTGTAAAGGGCATGACAAAGGCCTTAATGTGAGCGAATTTGAATACCTGTTAATTTTGGACAAAATACGTTTTGGAAAGGTATGTTAGGCCTTATCCACCTGTTATGGGTTAAATAGTATCACAGTCGTTCGTCAACGAGTATCACCTTAGCCTAAAATAACTCACGAAGTTAAATATGCTATTAATCAAAGAAACCAAACGGAATATATATATATATATATATATATATATATATATATATATATATAATTGGCCCGGGAGATCTGGGTTCAATCCCAGGTCGAGTCATACCAAAGACTCAAAAAATGGTACTTGATGCTATCTTGCTTAACACTCGGCATTATAAGGTACGCATCAAGGGTAAAGTGGAGCAATACAGGGAAAGGAGTAGCGCCTTCCCCTACACCTTGGTATAGTAGCTATCGAGAACGGAACCTTTGGGTTACCCTCGACTACGGTCACCAACTTTACTTACTATATATATATATATATATATATATATATATATATCTTTCAGTCTCTTTCCCCTCCTTTCGCTCCCACTGAACCGATATATCAAGTATATTGAACCTCCTTTACTGGTAGAGTCTGTGACCAGACCCTCTGACTTTTTGGCTTTGAATAATATAATAACTATCACCATCCATTGCTGTTTCCGATTTAATTTCAGCAGAAAAGTCAGGTTGGAAAATGTAGAGAACATCACATCTTGTTGTTGATAGGAAGAGTAAAGAGTTGTGAGTAGAGGAGCGGATTCTTAATACTTCTCATCCTCGTCAGAGTAATCTTCTCCATTGTATGGCACGTTGCCTTCGTTGTTTCGGGTTTAATGCCAAGAAAGTTCCTGAAGCACACTGACTGACCCTGAACGGGTTTCTATTGAGTAGCCCTAATCTGGCGTTGCGTAAAATAAAGAAAGGAAAGATTAGGAGGCAAGCAAGATTATGAATGCGTGTATCTTTCCTGGCATTTGACGCCAAAGTCGGCAATCGTTGAGTGGCATCCTGACGTTATTCAAGAAGCAGACCATTGAATGGGCATTTGTTATTGCTGAGTGTAAATATGACAATAATTTATGTTTCCATCATTGATTGCCATATTTTTAGACAATGTGTAATTAAGCTAGAGTATCCCATGGTAGTTTAATTGAAGAAAATAGACATTCATCTTAGCAATTCGTTCATATTCTCTTACTAGTGCCGTATTGTTATTTGTTCTAATTACTATACTTCTAATATAATACCCTCCAGCCTTCTTCAATTGTAAGTTGTATTCGAGAAAGTCCTAAGAATTTCGAATAGAACATTTTATTCAACTGTACTCATTCTGCTTCTCATACTTGTCATATATCTTGTATTGATTAACGAGGACACTTGTCTAAATTTACCAATGTATAGCAATAATATTTCCTTATTTCATATATGATTATTGGCATTTGTTAAAACGACCTGTGCTTCTTCATTCAGTTAAATAATCTATTTTATAAACTATAGTTACAAGACAATTAATATATTTATTTAATTACTATATATATTAATTAAATCATTTAATATCTCTGTAAAATATAATTCAATCGTAATATAGGTTTAACACATTTTGAAATAAATTCCCCTTAATGAAAATAATTATTTTCCATTTTGTGAATGAAGTCTGACTGGCTAAAATTTATGTTTGAAATAAAAAGTTAGCTTCATCAACAAATTGATACCTAAAACTGTTGATATTAATATTCATCAGTTTAAAAATATGGTCAAATTTTCAATCAATTAAAAAAAGGTTGTTATTTTTGGATGATCCAGAATTATTTTTGATTTATTGTCTTTGATTTAAATTGAAATATTTTTAAAGAATACACGTTTTAATAATCAACAATTAAATAAGTATTAAAGTAATATTTTTCACAGTCATGTTAAAGGCGTAGAGTTTGAAAACAATCATCATGTCACGATCCCATATATATATCGCTTATGAGTTCATCCTTACTTCTCCAGCAGTGTCCCATGTGTCTGGTTCGTCTAACGTCGATAGTTTTCGTGATGGGTGGTTGGTGGCCGTACAGCTACTGTTTTGTGGGGTGTTGCCTCCAGGACCTGTTCAATACAGCTTGCAGCATTCTTGTGTGATTGCCGTCAACCTTTTTTTCCATTCTTTTAGTTAGTGTCCATGAAGTGCATCCATATAGCAGTATCGATATCACCACTGCTATGAAAAAACTGTGTTTTATTTTATCGGTCAGGTAACATTCTCGGTGGATGAGACGCTGCTTATGAGGTAGGTGAACTTGTCCACTTGATTCAAAGGACCACCCTTTAGTGTGGAAATGTCGCCTCTTTGATTAAAGCACATGTATTCTGTCTTGTCTGCGTTGATATTGAGGCCTATGCCACTTACTCCTCGTTCCAGACTGAGTAGCAGGGATTCGGGTTCGGCGGGTGTATTTGCTAGAATCGCTATTTCATCGGCGTAGTCCGCGTCCGTAATAGTTTGTGCGGGTATATTATGCTTATTTCCTTTGCCAGCTTGAAACTGGTTCTTTCATTAAATCTATATCTGTTCTAAACGCGTAGTCTAAGGAGATAATAAACAGGTATTAGGCTAATGTGTCTCCTTATAGCACACCTGCTACAACATCGAAGTTGTCTGTGTCTCCATCTTGTGAGCGGACTTTTACTTTCGTGTTTTTATATAGCATCATTTGGCTACGACGGTTTCTTTAAGGAAACTGTATTCGAGAAGTATTTGCTTAATCTTCCCTCTGTGTATGGGGTCAAATGCCTTAGAGAAGTTGAGAAATAATATTATTGCTACAAGGTTTTTTTTCCACGTACACCTAGAATTTGTCGGATAGTCAAATCTGAATTAATGTGTGAGAACTGCATCCAGGGTATTAGTTATGTAAAACCATACTGATATCTGCAAATTATTTATATTACAGAGGATTCCTAGATAAAGATAATTACTAATGTTAAATATCTATATATGCAACTGTGTGCAAACAAAGGATCAATATCAAATAGAATTTTATTTTATGGATCCACTACATGAATGCTGACAAAACGCATTGAGAAAATACCAGACGGGGGCAGTATAAGAATCCTAAGAGTTATATTGAACGAATTATGGAAGTAAATCCCCACAAAAAAACAGCTGTTCGGCCATGTACCTCCCATCTCTAAAATCCTCCAAGTAAGACAACCAATATATATATGGGTCTCACCTTGTGAAGTAAGGAAAAACTCAAAAGTGACGTTCTCCTATGGACCCATGCACGTGGTCATGCCAGTGTTGACCGACAAGCAAGAACTTACCTAAAATAGCTCTGTGCAAAAAATAGGTGCAGTTTGGAAGACTTACCGGGATCGATGGGCCGAAAGAAATACTGAGGGAAATTAATGTTAGCAGCCAGACTTAATGATGATGTAGAAATAGAATTAATAGAAATAGACAGGAATACTTGAAACTATTTAACTGTGTACAAAAAAAGGTTTAACAAATCATCTTAAAAATAAAGTTACCAACGGACTATTCCCCAATAAATCATTTTATATACATTTTTTTTCATCATGCAACGTGTGAAAGGACGTGCGATACCCTAGCCTCATCAGCCGCCAACTAGGGTGATAACACAGTTTCGGTAGCTCAAGGCGGTACTGCTACTCCTGGCGCTACCGAGCAGCTTTTGCCACTGGATAGGATAATTAAAAGAAATATATATCTATGTATACACAAGATCAACTAAAAGCAGACATTACATTGGACGTTCGTTCGTCTTCATTTTAGCGCAGTTTGTGATTTAAAAATGCGTTTACTTACGGCCGTTAGATGTCATAGCAACCATTTCTTGATTTTGCGTAATTACACGAGAAAGGTGGTTCCGCGTGTATAACATTCACGTTGAAATCCTTTCTATATCCGTTATCTATTCGGTTCATTTTTTTTCATTTATGCATTACTGCCCAAAAGCACTCGAGACAAACGTCATATATAATTCCGCTAAAATATTTTATTTGTTGATCAATGGGCCCTCAAGATGGGTGGTGAGTAAAAAGAAAGATCCTGGTCTAAGTTTGTCCAGGTTGCTATCTGATTAACCTTGGGCAACTAAATTCTTGGCTTTCAGAAATGTCTCCAGGACGCTGATGGTCAGCAATGGGCTCGTGAATACTGTGGGGGTAAACCTGATTCATAGGCCTATCATTCGATTTACATTCTCCGTCAGGAGACTTACGTTGTTCGCACCAGCGCGCCTTGTGGATTCGTGATCCTCGCAAGCTGTTCAATTTTGTGCCGCAATCACGCGTTGTAGCCGGGTACATATCCAGATCGTTACCGTATGAGCATATATATATGGTGTAACGGTTACAGGCGTTGATTCACTAAGTTTCTAAGTAGACAAACATCTCGCGGTTGTAGGTTCAATCCTGACTGCAGGCGAGTAACATTACAGGAACACTTAACACTTGTACCCGGTTATGGCTAACGGAATCAGAACAAGCGACCCCCATGGGTTCAATAAAGGACGTAGTTCAAAGTTCAATGAAGCTTCCCCAGTTCGACAAACACCTGAATTAGGTCAGAGGACGTATCAGCCGAAACGTTGCGGAAATAACAATAAAAATGAAGACACTAGTCCAAAAACCCTTTATGATAAAATACACTTATATATATATATATATATATATATATATATATATATATATATATATATATATATATAATGTGTGTCTGTTTGTATTGAGTTACCTGCAAAGGTTGATATGCCATAAAACTTAATCCAACCAAGCTACCAACCAACCTAGATATTCAAAGCAGATATGAATTATAGAATGCTTGTCTTAGTGAAGCATTGACGACAAAAAGAACAGATTTCTTTGCTTCCGATTCTGCACTAAAATGCGTGAAAATTATATATTTATGTTTCATATTTAAACAAAAATAAACGCCAGCGAAACGGGAATACACAAGTGTAATTCACCCATTGATCATCACGTTAAAGAGATCGTTTTTCACTGCGTGCAACTGAATATAAATACATGGGGGTTTCATGGTGAGTTATCTTAAGATCAATGGAGGAATTAGGGATTCCCGAGATAGTTAGGTAAGGGGTTAATGGAATTTGTTAGAAGAGATTATGAATCTAGCGCGTAAATAGGGTCCACAATAATCAGATTATTTCCCTTCGGTCATTCTGATTTTAAGTTGTCTCCGTGCAGCGTTGTTGGTGAAAGATATTTATTATTTTACTTCTCTTTGTACGTCCTTACTCTGATATTGGGAAATGTTAGTTTAATCTGTTTCTCATAAAAGTGTCACCAGAAAAAAATTACCAAAATACTGATGAAAAATTTGCACGTATTGTTAATCTCTCAATATTTTCTTTTTGTCATCATATGAGATCGCGTGTTTGCAGATCCCCCGAAATCCTTGTCACTCTCTCAAATATTCGGACCAAATCTCAGACCGGTAATATCCATATCATGGTGTTCATAGCTATCTATCTATCTATCTCCCATATTTCCTGTTGCTCTCTTAGATATCAGTGTATCTCTCATTCTCTCTATCTCTTTCTATCAGTCTGTCTGTCTCTCATTCTTGCTCCTCACTCTCTCTCTCTCTCTCTTTCTTTCTCTTTCTCTCTCTCTCTATATATATATGTATCAAGATATCCATATGTATATATATATATATATATTCTATCAATCTATATCTCTCAATCTCAGGGTGTTCATATACCTCTACATGTCCGATAGTAATCACTGTAGATCAAGAGACAGCTAACTTTACAATTTTCCTAACATTTTGATTTTAATGTCACAGTGTTATTTTTTTCAGCTAGATGAAAGACATCCTTTGTGTGTAATAGCCGAGGTTTCGTAAAACCGCCCACTAATATGAACCAGTATATGACCAGCATCCTCATTAAAAGCCAAGAAAATGCTGCAAAGATGACTGAGTATTGTGTAAAACACTGAACCTCATTATTTTGTGCTGAAAAAAGCTAACCGAGACAAGATAAGAGTACATAAAAACATTTTAATCAGGATGAACCCCCTTTGAATGGAATTGTAAAAGTTATGCAATATATGAGGCAACAGTAGAGGAAGTGTATTATATCATACTCTTATGTCCAGGAATCAGTGTCAATGTGTGTTGTGTGTTATTGTGTTTTATTCACTGGTGAATGAGTAAATTACAGGTGCTTGTATGGGAGATATGAATACAATATACTTACACTGAGTCTAGAAGATACCACTTGTGCCATTTGGAGTAAAATCTGTAAGTCTTGTGAGACTTGAAAAGACACGTGCTGTTACAGGGAAAACCGTCTACAAGAATTGAACGCTGTAATATATAGTCATCTCTCAATATCATTGTAATCTCTGCTTCAAAGTTTGCACGATTGCTGCTTGTTTGAAAACTCATCTGAGAAGTCAGCTAAAGTTAAGACATCAATGAAGACCTTGCTGGAGGATCCAGAAACCACAATCTGTGAAGATTAAGCAATCATCATCACCATGTCAGTATGTTTCTCTCGCTCTTTCTCTCGCTCTCTCTCTCTCTCTCTCTATATATATATATATATATATATATATATATATATATATATTTCATTTTTACTCCTCTTATTTACATTTCCCTGAACCGGCTCACTGGGCCAGTAGGTAGAGTGTTCGCCACTGATCCATAAGACCTGGGTTTAATCCCAGGTCGCGTCATACCAAGACTTTTAAAATGGTACTTGATACCTCCTTGCTTAACACTCAACAATATAAGGTACGTATCGCGGGTAAAGTTGAACAATCCAAGGAAAGGAGTAGCGCCCGCCCGTACACCTCGGTGTAGTAGCTATTGAAAAGGGAGCCTTCTAGTCGCCCTCAACTACAGTCGTTAACAACTTAAGTATTTTGATATGCAACTTTGCCTGTACAAATAATTTATATATATATATATATATATATATATATATATATATATATATATATATATATATATATATCATGCTTTACATTGAACTTTTAATGTCAGCGTTTGGAAAGAGAATGTCTTGCGAGAATGTCTGGTTATTCAAGTTGAGTTCTACTACGAAGAGTTCTGTAAAATTTTCAGCTAGAAGAAAAAGGGGAAAAATTTATTTCTAAATTGAAATTGATTTTTAGAGGGGTTTCTGCAAATTGAAAAACAATGCATCAAGTCTGTCGGAGATGCTAAGTAATATGAATGATTAGACCCTTCTTTTTCAAGCCTATAAATATTTGCTTAATAAATGTTTTAGCAATGGAGATCGTTCTGCCATATATTTAAACATTTTTTTTTTTAATTCCATCTGAAATCGTTTTTTTTTTCTTTTTTGGGTAAGTCGTCTACACTAACGCTATTTATATTTCTCAATAAGAAGATTATTTTGGAAGCGTTCAGCTAATAAAGCCTAGAATACATCGCTGAAGGGTAAGCGATTAAAGTGTGCATAATAGCAAAAACATTGCTGTGATTTTGTCTCCAGACAAAGAGTTATCCTGATTTTTCTCACCTTCTCAAAATGTTTTACAACAGAAATGGAACTAAAAAATAAATTTTAGAATTCAACAAAAATAAATAAACCAACAAAACAAGCAAAACATTTAAGAGATAAATACAAAACCCATTCACCTGCTTATTTGGGTTTGTTTATATGTTTTAACGGTATATCAAATCCTTACGAGGGATTTATTGTCAAATTTTGAATAAATTGTAAACGTTTTATTATAATCCTTTGCATTTTCAACCTTCTAGTGAAATCATCTGTTTAATCTCAGTTCGTTGTCTATAATGATCTCTTGTTTACATACAATTTTTATCAAATATTCCTATTTCATATAAATAATCTGAACGCAGTTATATGGTTTCAAGAAATAAAAATCAGTATCCTTAATTTCAGAAGCTCGCTACATAGATGGAGAAACCTCATTCTTATCTAAAAGACACAAACTCTATTTTATTTTGTTTTCACATACAGGCTAGTATCTCTTGATGCATACTCCAGGCTCTACAGTATGGATTCAGCTTCAGCAGGTGTATTCGCAAGGAGTGCTGCATCAACTGCGTTGTTTGCATCTGTCATACTTTCTGCGTGATATCGTCTGCTTATTGTATTTCTTTGTAACGGGAAACCTTTTTCTTTTATTAGATATTTTAACGCACATAGTGGTTAATCTAGGCAGATTATAAACATATATTGTATTAATGTAACTTCTTGAAAGACTTCAATGGAAATGTCGAAGAAGTCAGTGTCACCATTGTGTCAACAAAAGACGTAGACCAGTTAACATACATCGGCAGAATATCTCATTTACTGAAATCGATGTCAACATACGCACAGATAAGGAATGGACTGCTATTGACAGTTAATTCATCATATGGAATTCTGATATCGCTGTTAAAAAAACATGATTTCTTAAAGACTTAATTTGTGTTGGTTTCTTTGATTTCTTTAAGACTTAATTTGTGTTGGATTCCAAGCCACATCGGAGAGAGAGGAAACGAAAGAGCAAATCGGCCTTAGATCTAAGCCCGAAAGCTACCTCCATTCCATATACCGATTTGAAACCGATAATCAGTAAATTCCTTCACAGGAAATGGCACCAACGATGGAACATGAATATCAATAATAAACTCTTCCAAATTCAGCCCCTCTTGGGAGAATGGAGACCAGCTTTTAGAGCATTGAGAAGAGAACAAGTCGTTATATCCCGACTGCGCATTGGTCATACAAGGCTTACTCACTCTTTCATACTGAAACAGGAACCACAACTACAGTGTTTGACGTGTCAGACAACTTGCATGGTTAAACACATTTTATAGAATGCAGAGCTTTCGCTATCATCAGAAAGCGATTTTTCAAAGTGAATAGTTTAACTGAATTGTTCAAAAATATCAAAACAGATGACGTTCTGTCCTTCTTGCGAGAAATAGGGTTGTGCGAAAGAATATGACGAATTAAAACTGATTAATCATGTGCAAACAAGTGAAATCCTTCTTATAGAAAATTTTACCAACTAAATATTTATTGGTAAAAGGTATATACATATAGACAGAATTTTGCGTTAAATAACCTACAAGGGTTGATACGCCATAAAACCCAAAAAACCACCAATCAACTAACCAAGACTTAGGCTGTATCAGTACTAACCCAAGGATGCACCACAAGGACTTTAATAAACCGCACTGTGAAAAAAGCTAGATGTGATCTACACAAGAATGTGCTGCTTTGAAAAAATCCTGGAATCAATAGCTCATAAAACAGCAGCTGTACAGTCACATCACTCCTATCTCACAAACCATCCAAGAAGGACAAACAAGATATTGCTGTGGCCCCGGAATCGGTCACTAATGAAAACTTAAAAAAGATAGAGTTACATAGAAAAGGTAAGAAGTCTCGTACTGTTCGGATAACACCGATATTAATCTGCCTCTCTGGCAGCGAAATCTCTCAGTACTAATAACGGGGAGAACAGTCCATTATGGTGAGATAGGTAAGGTTCCTACAACAAATATACGAGACACTCCTAGAGAAGTAAGGTAGAACTCATGTGATTTTTTTTTATTGACCCTTCCCTATGGACGCACCAGTGTTGGCCGATTTGCAAGGACTTACATACATCAGTTTTATGTCGACTTTGGATGCAGTCTAGGGGACCTGCAAGGAATAATGGACAATAGAGACGAATAACATCATGAAGAATTCATTATGATATTCCCGATGATAATTATTTATTTTCACCGAATTATTTTACTGATACGATACCCTGACTGGCACAGCCATTGTGGGTCATATTTGGACCAAAGAGTAAATCCATCTAAAATGTACTCCATAGGAACCTCACCACCAAATACAGTTTACTGTCAAACACTGAACACCTTTTTTTCTGGAAGGTTTATTATCTTTTTAGCAGTTATGTGCATTCTAAACCTTGCAGAAATATTTTCCTTCTCTTTTTTGGAATGTAGTGTTTAGGATTGAACGATTTTTTCGAGTTAAATATCTTCTAGATGTTTGTTGTTTCAGCATTCACGGCTTCATCGATGATTAGAACGTTGTGTTTTGGAATCTACCGAACGAGGGAAGGTCACCCGTCATCCTTGGTTGCAACATCCGATTCTTCCAAGGCATTTTTTGGATAGTTGCAGGATATGATAATTTTGCAAAAGTTGACAATAAATGCAGCATTCGTTATCCTCATTTCGGTTCATGAGATGCTTTTCATTGATATAAAGGCAGGAGGACTGAAAAGTCTTCTAACCCCTCCGATTGCAGCATTGACAGTTTTTTTTTCAAGCAAATGAAGAGCCAAATGTCTAACCATTGTATTTTAATTCTAGGTTACTTGCACGAATATAATGTCTATATTGTTGCTGAACTGTATAGGCTGTTACCTCTTGTAGTTGATTAAGTTTGTAATATTTGCTGTATATGTTTATTAATTTGCAATTGTCTAATTTTGTTGATTTTACGGTAAATATTGCATTTTAATTATATATATATATATATATATATATATATATATATATATATATATATATATATATACTCCCACATGGGGGTTTAGCTCCTTGGCGAAGGAATTGCCGGCCACCGCTAGCGTAATGCAAAGCTCTTTGAAAGAATTGAGCACTTTGGTAGCCGATAGGGTATAAAAAATGTAAACAAAGGCTGCTGCTGCTGCTGTTTCTAAAAAAAATACCTTAAAATTCTCTTAGCCTACGTGGTCCGCTTGGTGGACGAGTGGTCTGACCATGGGGGTTGAGCTCTCTGGCGAAGTAATTGCCTGGAACCGCTAGCGTAATGCGAAGCTCTTCGAAAGAATTGAGCACTCTGGTAGCCGATAGGGTATAAAAAATGTAAACAAAGGCTGCTGCTGCTGCTGTTTCTAAAAAAAAATACCTTAAAATTCCCTTAGCGAATGTGGTCGGCTTGATGGAGGAGTGGTCTGAAACACAGTCTACATAAAGTTGGACGGGTTTCGATCCCGGCTTCGAGCGTCCTGCGTATCTAGCCACACTGAAGAGTTCTGATAGAACGAAACAGTCTGTCTGTGGATGACTATATATATATTGAATGAAGGAGAAAATAAATGAATGAAAATCTGATCTACAAATTAAACATTTTGGGGTTTAAAATGAGTGAAAAGTTTGCTGAAAAGCATGAGTAAAAAAAAAAAAATTCCTTGTAAGCAATGGTATCATTTAACAATGTGTAGATATTTTTTAATAGACATAATTAAGATACGTGCAATGAAGTATCACAGTAATTGTTCGTTTAAAATAAAGGGAATGCAAAAAATGTATTCATATAATTGTGTAACTATGTAGAGAGAGACGAAATTCATGACAGAAATATAAGTCTGTGCGCTACAATGCAAGAAGAGACATGAGAGTTATGTAGTAGTAGTAGTAGTAGTAGTAGTAGTAGTAAAAGGTTTGTATTAAAACTGACGATTAAAATAGATTAGCTGTATTGAATATAAATGCATTCTAGAAATAAAAGAATGTTTATTTTCACTCAAAACATAACCGAAATGTATTTGAGTAATGAATTATTCATTAACAATTGTTAAGTAAGTATAAACAATTATATACTTAGTTTAAGTTGAGCAATTTATAGACAATTCCATACTTATTGAAGAAATATTCGTCGCTTCTTTTTACTAATTATGTCGGCACGAAATTAGTTAAAAAAGGTAGATGATTCATCTATGAATTTTACTGTTCAGAAATTGTATTTTGAATACATTTGAAAGGAAAGATTACAAAAACTTATTTTGGCATTTGAGCCATCAAATTTTTCGCAATATAAAATATTTTCGTCTGCGAATTTTGAACGAAATCTTTGAACTAGTGCTAAGGCACCGGTTGTGTTATGAATTCTAAAATACAGATATAAAAACTGTATTTCTTTAGCCAATTTTTTTCACAAAAAGTAACACATTTTAGTATGGAAATCTGTTGTGTTCCTCTCTCTCTCTCTATATATATATATATATATATATATATATATATATGTGTGTGTGTGTGTGTACGGTACTTTTTAATAGTTATATAGACAATCAAAGGACACCAATTGTAAATAACAATGTTTGATTCTATACAGGACATATCTGAAAGACAAATGCTGACTGACGAATATGAAAACTTTGCTGCCAACATACATGAAGCATCCGAGTGAATATCAATAAATCCAATCGGCATATGGAAAGTCCCCTGGGAGTCAATGACTGTGAGGAAAATTGAGATAACAGGAAAAAACAATATTGCCCGAGTAAAATAAACTCAACAAAAACAAATGTTTAGAATTATAAATAAAACCAAATCAAACTAAAATACACGCCAAACCAAACTAAATAAATAAATGAATAAATAAAAACAGTAAATATTGTAGAAAATTAATAATGATAATTAACATGGCTGAAAATAAAGGAATTCAGTGGAAGGAAAAGTTTGAATGAAAACAAATCTGATTGCCAAGAAGAAACACTTTAAAAGTGGAAAGAAACTTCCATGAATCTGCGGAAATCACTGATACACCAGTAAAAAAATTATAATGGCTAGCTATATATCATACTAGGACTATTTACTGAAGGATTAAAAGTGAAATAGCTACTTACCGCGACGAAAAAACACCTTTAGTATGGAAGTCAAGAAAATGTTATGACATAATCATAAGATTATTCAACACACTCTATAAATAAATCACATCCCGCTAAACTCTCATTAATATAACGGTGAAGGTTTAATATTCTTTTCATTTCAATTGTATTTGACCTGAAATTTGGGAAAATATAAGGAAGAATAATAGCAGCTTTAAGAGAAATCTATTCATAAGTTCAGAGAATCTGACTATCTGCCGAATCATCGAAGGGATGAGTAAAAATAAGCTTGAAGTGAGACTGATGTTTGTAGTTTTCTCCAAGACATTTGACTCCATGCTCAAAGGAAAGATGGTAGAAGAACTACTTGCATATGTCCTCCCAAAGTAAATATTGCTGTTATGATGATACGTGGCAAAAATATGAAAACAACCAGTCACGATGGTGACACCACCCTTTTTTTTTGTCATTGTGGCTGAAGCCTTTCAAGAACGTACGTTGGCAGAATATCAGTTCATAATCTGTCTTCGTTTTGAAATACAAACCTACATGGAGCAATTTATGATAGGGATGGAGGGAGCGAAAGAGGCAAGAGACTCCGTGCAATTGTATGACTTTTTCATAATGATGATACATATATATACACACACACTTGTGTATATATATATATATATATATATGCATCACTTTCAAGTGATTTGGATAAGCACAGACGATTTCTATCTCTTTTTAGTATTTCTAAGTGAGATCATACAAACTGCGTAATTAAGAGAGAATGTGACACATTTTAGGCATTTACCTAAAATAAATATAGCCAGAAGTGTAATATACTTGTAGAAACTTTTTCAAGTAGTTACAGCAAAGTATATTCTATATGTCCGGAAAATATATAATTTCAAATAGCAATTTTCTGGATTACGCGCCGATCAATATACATATATTAAGTAAAACCTAAAAAAAAAAAAAAATAGAAACGTTTTAAGAATACAAAATGTTAAAGTAACGGGTTTCTCTGCATTGATCTAGTATTCCCACAAAAAGACATTACGAAAATTAATTTTGAGATATACTACATAGTTTTAAAAGGATTTAGTTTATATGTAATACCGTTTAAACCTGGGAAAAGCATGGAAAGCTACGGTTATTATCAGACAAAATCTACACTTACTGCTTCAGAAATTAACATATATACATACATGCACGTGTCTATGTATGCATGTGTCCTCATATTTAATAAAAATGCATTTGGCCGCTCACAAATACACACAGACATATATGTGTCTCTTTGTTTCTGTATGTTTGTATTAAATGACCTACATTATAATCGCCTTGTTATTTTACCCAATGCTAATTGTTCGCACCATTACAAACTGATGTTTTTTTTAATTTTTTTTTTTTTATTGGAGTCAGAGAAACAGCGAGTCTTCATAGGTTTCAAGGATTCTTCTAAATTAGTAGATTTTATTAGAACTGTGCACTGTTTGTTTTTCAGTTCTTGTAATCGCCAGCTCATGTAGTTTTGTTTTTCATGTTCTTGGAAACTCCGGTAACAATTTCATGTTCCACAACTTTTTCATTTCTCCCGTAGATTCCAGATATTTGCCCGGTTTTCGCCGACATTTCACTCTGTGGTTTGATGACACGTCAATTCAAGATGACAAATTATTTTCTTCTTGTTAATAAACAGCAGGTCTGGAGTCCTGAGCCAGATTAGTTGATCCGTTTGTATCTCAATGTCCTAGAGAATGTTATGCTTTTCATTTACAATGCAAGTCTTTCCACTTCACAGAAGCGATGTTGTCCAAAAACGTTCTCTGTAACTTAGAGACAGTGTAATCGCAAAAATTGACATATAGAAGTTGAGCAGAATATCGGACAGGCGCAGAAACTCTGCTAAACCGTATCAATCATTCTGTAACGCAGAGGGATGAGATTTGATTTTAGAGTAATCCTTACGTTCAGGTATCCACTAAAAATCTTGTGAGTGCATTGTTTTCTAATTTCCGCATATATAGGACTACTACTACTACTACTACTACTACTACTACTAATAATAATAATAATAATAATAATAATAATAAATGAAAATCTGCAAAATTGTCGACTTTGCTGTCCCAACTGACCATAGAATAAAACTGAAAGAATGTGAAAAGAGAGATAAGTATCTCGACCTTGCTAGAGAATTGAAAAAAATTATGGAGTATGAAGATGTCAGTTATAGCAATTGTGATTGGTACTTTCTGCACGGTAACTAAAGGGTTATTAAAGGGCCTGGAGGATTTGGAAGTTGGCGGCCGAGTGGAGACTATCCAAACAACAGCATTATTGAAAGCGGCGAAAATACTGAGAAGAGTCCTAAAGACTTGAGAAGACTGGCTGTCACTCAATATCAAGTGAAAGACCATCAGCTGACGCTGATGGGAAAAACTCTAATGAATAATAATAATAATAATAATAATAATAATAATAATAATAATAATAATAATAATAATGAAAAGGAAAAAGACGTACAAGTATGATATTAACCTATTTACAAAAAAATGAAAAAGAACTGAAAACTCTCATACACGCCGTTGGAATATACAGTCAGGACATTGGAATAGAATTTGGTATAGAAAAATATGCTATGCTCGTCATGAAAAGTGGTAAACATAGGACTGACGTAATTGAACCACCAAATCACGACGAATTTGAAACGCTCATGGAAAATGAAACCTACAAATACTTGGGTATCTTGCGGGCTGAACCCATCAAACAAGTGCAATTGAAAGACCAGATCACAAAAGAATATTTCAGGAGATCTAGAAAACTACTAGAGACAAAACACTTCAGCAGAAACCCCATCCAAGGAATAAATATTTGGACTGTGGCCGTAGTTAGATATTCGGGACCCTCCTTCAAGTGGACCGGAGATGAACAAAAACAAATGGATCAAAGAACAAGAGAACTAATGACCATGCATAAGGCATGACACCCCAGAGACGACGTTGACAGACTATATGTACCAAGAAAAGTGGGAGGAAGAGGACTCGCCAACATTGAAGACAATGTTGGCGCATCGATACAACGGCTCGAAGACTACAAAGAAAAACACGAACGAGGACTGATTACAGCCATCAGAAACGATACGGACAACACGATAGACGAAAGAATGACAACAAGGAAACAAAAATGGGAGAAAAAACAACTCTATGGCCGCTTTAAACGACCAATAAAGAACATCTCACACAGGAAACTTGGACCTGGCTAAGAAAAGGAAACCTTAAGAGAGAAACAGAAACTCTCCTAATAGCAGCACAGGACAACGCCATAAGGACCAAACATATCAAAGCGAGGATAGATAAGACGCAACAAAACAGTAAATGTAGGCTATGCACCGACAGAGACGAAACAATCAATCACATAATAAGCGAATGCAGCAAATCATCACAGAAGGAGTATAAGGCGAGACAAGACTGGGTCGGCAAAATGATCCACTGGGAAATGTGCAAGAAATTTAAATTTGACCATACTAAAAAATGGTATATGCACAACTCAGCACCTGCGCAAGAAAATGACACGCATAAACTCCTACAGGATTTTAATAAACAAACGGATCACCTAAATCCGGTCAGAAGACAAGACCTTATAATAATCAACAACAAAAAAAGAGAATTTGCAAAATTATCGACTTTGCTGTCCAGGCTGACGTCAGGATAATGTGAAAAGAAGGATAAGTACCTCGTCCTTGCAAGAGAATTGAAAAAGCTATGGAACATGAAAGTAACGATTGTGCCAATTGTGATTGGTGCGTTAGGCACAATAACTAAAGGATTATTAAAAGGCCGGGAGGACTTGGAAGCTTGCGGACGGGTAGAGACGATCCAAACGACAGCATTCTTGAGAACGGCCAGAAGCCTAAGACGAGTCCCGGAGACCGGAAGAGACTTGCCATCACTCAGACTCCAGTGAAAAACTATCAGGTGAAAAACCCTAAAGGAGTAAATAATAATAATAATAATAAGAAGAAGAAGAAGAACAAGAAGAACAAGAAGAAACATTTTATTGGTATGATACATAATATTTTTTATGTATAATATGGTAGCACATATTAAATTGTTTATATCGTAAGGAATTTTTCCTTAGCTCAAATTTATGTAAATGAATTGCGATGGATAATTTTACAAATCATTTTACAACGAAGTAATTATTGTAAGCGTTCCCCGTTAGGATTCTTTCATATCAGTATAATTACTCTTGGATATACTACTAAAATACTTATCATGCCGACTATTGCAGAATTTTTATTTATTTGAAATTTGTTTTAATTCTGATTTTTTCAATATAAGTCGACTTTCAAGCTCATTCCATAAATTAGGTGATTTTAACCCAAGGATTTGGCAAAGTGGGGAAGAATTTACAGTTTTTTTTAAAAAGAAAATCTATAGTAAATAGTTCTTTCATGTTCCAGATGACTATCGGAATGAACTTCATTACTGGCCGGAACTTTTTTCTTTACCGGAGAGTCAGTGTGGTTTCCCACCATTGGCTGTCTTTTTTACTAAGCCACTTCGTAAAAAAAACTATGTTAGGCCCAAATTAAGAGCACATAGTATAGTCATTTTGAATAGCCTCAAAACAAATATTTCTATAAGAGTGAAACAAATTTTGCTATAACGCAATTCCAAAAATTTCATAATTTTCATTTAAAGAAAAATCCTGAAAAATAAGGTTTTCTGTCTTTAAATACAAAATCCCCTTATTTATTGAATGACCCTTGTAAATGATCATCTTTTTCCGCTCACAAGTGAAAATAGCGATTTTTTGTACTTTTCTGTAAGTCTATTTAAGATTTTACCACAAAATTGACTTTAGTTATATTTTCATTTTTGAGCTTTTCACTCTTATATTTGACATGGTAAATCTTCAATCTTATTTTCTTGGACTTCTTTTTTGAAAAAAAAAATTTTTTTTCGGTATTCAGCCAATTGTATTTTACTTTATGAAAAGTATTTGTCTTGCTGTTAAACGAAAAAAAAAAACGAATATTGTAAAAGAGTGATACATATAGAGGTGGGGGGGGGGGTCAGGAGAGTGTCCAAATAAGAGTGACAGAACATAGAGGATATATAATTAAGTAATTTGTAATGATGGATGAATTTGAATGTAACTAAGTTTTTGTCAGAAGGCTAAATTTCTAAACATAGTACCCTATTCGTACTTAAAACATCTAAGCTGATAAATTCCCAATTTCAACCAAAAGAAAACTAATTGCTACATAAGGTGACAAAATAAAAGAGACCCAAAATCTCAGATAAAAACGATATCTCACACACTTATGGGACATGAACATACAAATGGATCACCTAATCTCGGCCAGAAAGCAGAGCTTATAATAATGAACCAAAAAAAAGAGAACTTGCAAAATTGTCAACTTTGCTGTCCCGGCTGACCACAGAATAAAACTGAAAGAATATGGAAAGAAAGATAAGTACTCGATCTTGCTAGAGAATTGAAAAAGCTGTAAAACGTGTAAGTGACGATTGTAGCAATTGAGATTGGTGCTTTTGGCACAATAACTAAAGGATTATTAAAAGGCTTGGAAGAATTGGAAGTTGGTGGACGGGTACAGACTATCCAAATGACAGCATTACTGAGAACGGCCAGAATCCTGAGACGAGTCCGGGAGACTACAGGATACTTGCTGTCACTCATATTCCGGTGGAAAACCATCAGCTAACACTGGTGTGAAAAACTGTAAATAGCAAATATGATTATATATATATATATATATATATATATATATATATATATATATATAAAGAAAATAAACAATATTCTGTCCCATTTATGTTAAAAGCATTCATATGAATCAAAACTCCAAAACAATTTTAATAGAACTTAATCAGTTCCAACAAGATTAAAATTGTTTTGGATGTTTTGATTCATATCAATGCTTTTATCGGGATGGAAGTAATTTTTTTTTTATTAATGTGACCGAATATTATTTTTTCATTCAAAAAATTATATTGGGTCAAAGGATTTTATTTGCATTGAGCTCTTTACCAGGAATATCTAAATATTCTAAATTTGAATATTTTATTTGTCCTGATTGAATTTTTCCCTATTCCGGATTTACTGGATTGAAGAATAACTTTATATATATATATATATATATATATATATATATATATATATATATATATATATATATATATATATTCAGAGACACCATTGGTAATTGTAGTCGGGGAACTTAAGTAAAACAATAAAGCAACGAAGGAGCCTTTTCGTCCGGCTTTTTCAAGTTGGGAATACCGGGAATTTAACTAAAAACGGGATATATATATATATATATATATGTAATGTATAAGGGGAATGGCCAGATAGAGGGGAAAAAACAAACAAACTAAGTAACCCCTGTATCCAGGAGTTCCCCAAATATATTAAGAATGTGATTGGTTTACTACCTGTACAGAGAGGGGCGATTCATAGAGATATAAATCGCCTCTAGAAATTTAAGATGAGATTTATGGGTCCTTCATTGTTTTATCGTTTTACTTAAGTTCCCCGACAACAATTACCAGTGGTGTCTCTGCTTATTATATTGTACAAATTTTGCTGTACACGTAATTTGATTTTATATATATATATATATATATATATATTGTTAGGGAAAATGTGAAAAGGGAGGTAAAAGACAATCAAAAAGTCATTGGTGGGTCAATATTAGTTTTGAAAGTCGAAAAATTGCTGAGATACTGTAGATCGCGAAAAGCATAACAAACTTTTTCATTACTAGGAAAATAATATCTTTGCCTATAAATCATCAATATGCTTTCTAGTGGCTAATATGTAAAACTATGTGTCAAAGACTACTATAATCCTTAAAGTGTAAGGATAGGATGGATAACTCTCTCCCTCTCTCTCTCTCTCTCTCTCTCTCTCTCTCTCTCTCTCCCCTCGTCTGTTCCTATTGGTCATTTCTATTAGTAATACCCATGTATATCAAGGACTGCTATAATCTTAAAATGTAACAATAGGACCGATACCTTTGACTTTCTCTCTCTCTCTCTCTCTCTCTCTCTCTCGATATATATATATATATATATATATATATATATATATATATATATATATATATTTATCCTTACCTGTTCCCATCGATTATTTCTATTAGTAACACATCTAGGCGTCACTCAGTGTCTGCAGAGTTGATAAGTGTACATTTTGGTTTATTGAGTAAATGGGGCATGTCTGTGTTGGTTTCCATCAGAGAAAGTCGCTTATATGTTTGTCTTTACCAACCAGTCGTAGCCAGCATGTCTTGCTTGTCTTTCTTGAATGATTTCCATGCTGTTTTTTTAAATGTGATGCTAATAGGATTTGTTTAAAACTGCACCTAACATCTTTTGTATTGTTTATATCAAGCTTTTTTTCCTAGCGTTTTGTCACCTTAATTTTTGTTACTTTTTAGATCACAATCAAAGTGTCAGTCAACTTCCATCAATAGTAATACTTGTAATACATTTACGTTGATGAGCATAAAAAATTTATTCTTCAATGCGGCCTAGTAAGCTTGGGCTGCAGAATATACCGGTTGAATCTGTGCACAGGGGTAAGACTTCTCCAACGAGGTGTCCTGCATATGACACTAAACAATCTGATGGTGAGGCTCCAATAACACAGGAGCTTTGGGAAATGCGTAGTATCCCTTCATTGCCATCGCTCCCAGGTCAACTCTGGCCCGCAGTGGTAGCACCAGATAGGGTCCTATGTATGGTTTGGTTTGGTTTGGTTTGTTTGGTTTTATGGTATATCAACCTTTGTCCGTTATTTAACGCCAAATCCATTTTTATGTAAATAATCTGTTCTATTGAAAACAGTTCAGTTTAGCAAAAGTACACAGTTTAATTGTCAAAAACATTTCCATTTAAAAGTATTTAAGCAGTTATATGTAATAATTCAGTTAAGTGTAAATACACTTTTAATGTCGAAAGACAGTTCTATTAGAAAAAGTTTAGTTAAGCATAAGCCCCGCAGTTTAAGTGTAAGTACGGTTTAATTGTCAAAAACATTTCTATTTCAAGCTATTCGTTTACTCAATTCATTTTAGCATAAGTATGCTGTTC
Organism: Sepioteuthis lessoniana; assembly: GCA_963585895.1. Lineage (NCBI taxonomy): Eukaryota > Metazoa > Mollusca > Cephalopoda > Myopsida > Loliginidae > Sepioteuthis > Sepioteuthis lessoniana. The sequence goes on along the minus strand of OY757931.1, from coordinate 76,615,426 downwards.
TATTTAACCCATAGATAGGCCCCTTATCAGGTGCTACCACTCCGGGCCAGAGTGGACCTGGGAGCGATGACAATGAAGGGGTACTCTGCATTCCCCAAAGCTCCAGCACTGCTGGAACCTCATCATCAGATCGTTTAGTGTCATTCCAGGACACTCGTTACGGGGGGGTCTTACCCCTCTGCAGAGAAGCAGTCACTGTATTCTACAGCCCCAGCTGACTGGCTAACCTATGTATGGGTTACATAGGAATAAACTGTGATTATGTTAAGCTGAATAGTTTGAAATAGAAGTGTTTTTACATTTAACAAAGCATTAGAAAATGACATGTTTAATTGAATTGTTAGAGATAAAATCGTTGGAACTATTTACATTTGTTGACTAAACTAAATTGTTTGAAACATAACTATTTTTACATTTAGCCGTGTGTAAACTAAAAACTATACTTATGCTTAGCTTGATAGTTTAAAAAGAATTGTTTATATGATTAAAATGGATTCGGCATTAAATAACCTTCAATGGTTGATATGCAATGAATCCAAACCAAACCAAACTGTGCTTCAATATTATTTTTGCCCGATTCCTTTTCTCGCAAATATTCAGTTTGTAAGTCCCTCGAAATCGATAGTAATGCCATTATTTTTTTCACATGAACTATTATCAACTATTTAAGGAGGTGCCCGTGGTGTAATGGTTATCGTCGTAGGAAATGGACACGATGACACGATTTCAAATCCTGGACGAGACCGATTGCATTTCACATAGCACTAATGCCCTTGGGAAAGGTATGAATTCAATTATTCTCCCTCCAGCTATGGGTAAATAATAGGGCAGACTAGGTTCCTCAGCCTTGGTGAGGCAACTTGTCTAGGAAAATGAAAACTATGAATTCAAACCTGTTAAACTTTGCTTAAAAATGACCTTGTGTCATATCCTGCCCGAGCGGAGGGGTTGGGTAAATATGATTATCAACTATTTAATAATATTTAATTTGGTCGTAATCTTTTTTTTTTTTTCATCTTCATGTTAACTTACTTTTTTATCGCAACTATTGAGACTACCACTATATACGGTATTTAGCAGAAATATCATTCCTACTTTGTTAAAACAAATAAAACAACTATTATTCTTTGGGTGAGTCAAAAGTTTTGCAATGTTTTTGTATGTTCTAGTTCCGGAGCGTGTATCACGTGACCGAAGCAGTTCAAGCTGTGTTGGGTAGCCGTTGCTGTTTTTGGTAACGTGGCAGTTCGTATAACGGTTGGTTGTGCATTGCTTCACTTGGAGTGAGATTAGAAGGCCGAACAGATAAACGTGCTATACTGTTTATTGTAGGCAATATTGCATCATTGTGTAATAACGATGTAAAAGCTAGCTAAAACATTTATAGTATGAAATGCTAAAGCATTTTTAGGCACAGTAGAGAAAGCAGAATATTGAAGGAAATTAATTCGGGTTGTAAATCTTCGACTAACAAGCATGGTCAAGTAGGTTTGGTTTGATTTGGTGGGTTTTATGGCATATGAACCATTGTAGGTTATTTAATGCCAAATCAAATTTTATGTAAATAATCAGTTCTGTTTAAAACAATTCAGTTTAGCATGAGTACACAGTTTAATTGTCAAAGAATTTCTATTTCAATCTATTCAAGCAGTTATATAAAACTGCTGATTTGTGTCTCACGTTAGCAAAATATTGCAAAACTTCTTAATTATCCTTGTAACTCAAAGACAGCTTTCCATTACTTCTATGTTGATAAATCATTCAATAATCATTATTTTAACCTTTAGTACTATTTAACCCATAGATAGAGCCCTATCTATGGGTTAAATAGTACTAAATAGCACCCCTTCATTGCCATTGCTCCCAGGTCCACTCTGGCCCGGTGAGGTAGCACCTGATAGGGCCCTATCTATGGGTTAAATAGTACTAATGGCATACTTATGCTAAACTGAATAGCTTGAAATAGAAATGTTTTTTGACAATTGAACCGTGCTTACATTTGAACTGCGTGCTTCTGCTAAACTGGATTATTTAAAATAGAACCGTTTTTTGACATTGAAACTGATTGTTTAAAAAAAACTGTTCTGACATGTAACTGTGTGTAAACAAAATCTGTACTTTTACTAAACTGAATTAGCTGAAGTAGAATGGCTTGACTAAACTGAATAGCTCGAAATAGAAATATTTTTTTACAATAAAACTGTACTTACATTTAAACTGCGTGCTTTTGCTAAACTAAATTGTTTTAAATTGAACTATTTTTGACATTGAAACTGATGATGATTATGTTGACTAAATCTTATATGAAGCGTTGTCAACCAATAATATCGATAATATTTTTTTTCATATTAATTTCAGTTATTTCTTAAACGAAAAGTAGTGCTATAATCAAACGGGTAACATCTCCACTCTAAACGGAACCCCTGTTAAACTAGTTGACAAATTCACTTACCTAGGATGCAGCGTCTCATCAACCGAAAAGGACATCGACACGAGGTTAATGAAGGCATGGACAGCTATCAATAGGCTATCGATTATATGGAAATCAGACCTAACCGATAAAATGAAACGCACTTTCTTCCAGGCAGCGGTCGCATAGATACTGCTATATGGATGCACCACATGGACTCTAACAAAACGAGTGGAGAAGAAGCTAGACGGCAATTACACAAGAATGCTGCGCGCAATCTTGAACAAGTCCTGCCAGCAACACCCCACAAGACACCAACTATACGGCCACCTGCCTCCTATCACGAAAACTTTTTAAGTTAGACGAACCAGACATGCAGGACACTGCTGGAGAAGCAGGGACGAGCTCATAAGTGATGTACTCTTATGGACCCACACACATGACCGAGCAAAGGCAGGACGACCAGCACGAACATACATTCAGCAACTATGTGAGGATACGGGATGTAGTCCAGAAGACCTGCCGGAGGCGATGGACGATAGGGAAAAGTGGCGAGAGTGGGTCAGGGATATCCGTGCTACCAGAACGACATGGTGATGATGATTATGTTGGCTAAATCTTATATGAAGCATTGTCAATTATCATGAAATTTTACGACCTCTTTCATTTTAATTTCATTCACCTTATTTAAACTAATAGTATTTGTTGTAACGTTAACTTTATTATTATTATTATTACTATTATCATTATTATTTACTCTTTCAGAGGTTTTAGATCAGCATCAGCTGATAGTCTTTCACTGGAGTTTGAATGACAGCAAGTCTCCTCAATTCTCCAATACTCTTTTCAGTATTCTTGTCGTCCTCAAAAATTCTGTTGTTTGGATGGTCTATACTCGTCCGTCAACTTCTAAGTCCTCCAGGCACATTAATTATCCTTTAGTTACTGTGCCAAAAGCACCAGTCACCATTGGTAATATTGTTACCTTCATGTTCTATAGTTTTTGCAATTCTTTAGCAAGGTTGAGGTACTTATTCTTGTTTTCTCATTCTTTCAGTTTTATTCTCTGGTCAGCCGGGACAGCAAAGTCGACAATTTTGTAAATTCTCTTTTTTTTTATTATAAGATCTGGTCTTTTGGCCGAGATTTGGTTATCTGTCTGTATTTACGTCCAAGTCCCATAGGACTTCATGTGTCCTTTTCTAGGACAGGTGCATATACCATTTGTTCATATAGACAAATTTCAATTTTTTGCCCATTTCCCAGTGAATCGCCTTTCCAACCCAGTTGTGTCTAGTTTTATACTCCTTCTGTGCTAATTTGCTGCATTCGCTTATTATTTGATTGATGGTTTCATCATGGCAGTTATGAATATTAACGGTGATATTGCATTTCCTTGAAAAATACCTATTTGGATCATTGTTTCAGCTAAGCTTCTTCCTCCTGCTGTGGATTGCTCTCTCTAGATTTTCATGGTTTTCTCGGTAAAGTTTATGACTTCATGTGATATTTTATTATTATTTACTCATTAGAGTTTTTTCCATCAACGTTAGCTGATGGCTTTTCACTGGAGTCTGAGTGACAGCAAGTCTCCTCAAGTTACCAGGACACTTCTCAGTATTCTGACCGTTCTCAATATTCTAGCAGGTTGGTGGTCTCTACTCGTCCGCCAACTTCCAAGTCCTTCAATCCCTTGAATAATCCTTTAGTTACTGTTCCAAACGTACCAATTACATTTGGTATAATTGTCACCTGATTATTATAATTATTATTATTTACTCCTTGAGAGTTTTTCAAATCGGCTTTACTGATGGTCTTTCACTGGATCCTGATAGACAGTAAGTCTCCTCAAGTCTCCAGGACTCTTCTCAGTATTCTGGCCGTTCTCAAAAGTGCTTTAGTTTGGATGGTCTCCACTTGTTCTTCAACCTCCAAGTCGTCCAGTCCTTTTAATAATACTTTAGTTACTGTACTAAAAATACCAATCACGATTGGTATAATTGTCATTTTCATGTTCCATATTGTTTCAATTCTCTTGCAAATTCGAGGAACTTATTATTATTATTATTATTATTTTATACTCTTTTAGAGTTTTTCATATCAGCGTTAACTGATGGTTTTACATTGGAGTTTGAGTGACAGCAAGTCTCCTCAAGTCTCCAGGACTCGTCTCAGGATTTTGGCCGTTCTTAGCAATGCTGTCGTTTGGATAGTCTCTACCCGTCCGCCAATTTCCAAGTCTTCCAGGCCTTTTAATAATCCTTTAGTTATTGTGCCTAACGCACCAATTACAATTGGCACAATCATTATTTTCATGTTCCACAGCTTTTTCAATTCTCTAGCAAGGTCGAGGTACTTATCCTTCTTTTCACATTCCTTCAGATTTATTCTGTGGTCCACCGGGACAGCAAAGTCCACAATTTTGCAGATTCTCTTTTTTTTTTTGTTTTTTTTTGTTAATTATTATGAGGTCTGGTCTTCTGGCCGGGATCAAGTGATCCGTTTGTATGTTGAAGTCCCATAGGAGTTTATGCGTGGCATTTTCTTGGACAGGTGCTGGGTTATGCATATACCATTTGTTTGTATGGTAGAATTGAAATTTCCTGCACATTTCCCAGTGGACCACCTTGCCGACCCAGTCGTGACTCGCCTTATACTCCTTTTGTGGTAATTTGCTGCATTCGCTTATTATGTGATTGATTGTTTCGTCTCTGTCACCGCATAGCCTACATTTACTGTTTTGTTGCGTCTTATCTATCCTCGCTTTGATATGATTGGTTCTTGTGGTGTTGTCCTGTGCTGCTATTAACAGGGATTCCGTTTCTCTTTTAAAGTTTCCTTTTCTTAGGTTTTCTGGTGTGAGATGTTGTTTATTAGACGCTTAAAGCGGCCATAGCGTTGTTTTTCTTCCCATTTTTGTTTCCTAGTTGCTGTCTCTCTATCGTTTATCGTGTTGTCCGTATCGACTCTGATGGTTGTAATTAGTCCTCGTTCGTGTTTTTCTATGTAGCCTTCGAGCCGGTGTATGGATGCGTCAACGGTGTCTTCGGTGCTGGCAGTCCTCTTCCTCCCTGTTTTCTATATACATATTATTATTATTATTATTATTATTATTATTATTATTATTATACTCCTTGTACGTTATTCAAGCCTGAGTCTGTATGTGATCCTTCACTAGAGTGAGTTAAAGCGAGTACGTTCAGGTCTTTGTGGCTCTTCGTATCCTATTTGATCTTCATAATGCCGTGGTCTATATGGTTTCGTTTCATCGATTCTTCTTTTCCTCATAATTGAATTAACTGATTAATCACCCCCTTCTCTCTCTCACTCTTTCTCTCTCTGTCTCTGTCTCTCTTTCTTAGAAAAATCACCATCACTTACTACTTATAATATATTTCATCTTTATTTTACCGATATTCATAGTTTTCTCCGATCCTTATTTTTCACTTTCTCTTTTTTTTACAACTTATTACCATTTCACTTTATTCTTTCTTTCATTCCTTTTCCTGCTTACTCATTTGATTTGAAAGGATATCAGTCGACATACACTCCTGTCTAATCATCTTGCAACCATGATTGATGACACCATCTCGATCCCATAAACCAGATCTATATAGGAAAACTGCCTTTCCAGACTGGATGTATGCTATTTTAACAATAGTCGTCCAGGGATGTTGTTCCAAGATTCGATCGGAAGTTTTTAAAAAAAATGAAAAAGAAAAAGACTTGTCAATTGCGAATCCTCTCTACATACTATTAAAATAGAACGTTAAAAAATCCCTTCAGAAGAGAAAAATAATCCTGATAAACCATTGAAGACTGAAAAGTAATTTAGACACAATAAAGAACTAAAAAATTACATATAAAGAAAATAGTGGAAGGAAAACAACCTCAAAGTCAAAAAGAAGGAAATGACGAACAAAATGACCTGGGCATTGTATTCAAAGATATAGGTTTATTTACCATTCTTACCTGGAATAAAAACTGGGGAACAAATTACAACAAGGCAAAGATCGAGAAAAAGAAATCAACAGCAGATATTGCATGTGTGAATAATAAATATCAATGCAAAAGACATAAGAAAATCCAAATCGGAAGCAAAGTCGCTACGATGATAATACATCTCAGAAGATGAGAATAACAAAGAAATTCATATGATGTATATAAGGGCTCTCCTAATGTTAACCCCCTATTTTTTTTATTCCTACTGAAACTTGAACTGATACAAAGATCCCATTAACATCGTTTGAAAGATATAGTTTTCAGCTACGAATATATTTTCTACGTAATCAATAAAATTGATTACGTTTTTGAACAGTGATGACGAAGATTCAGCAAAACATGCTCGTAAGTGTATTGCTCCGAAAGTAATACCTCTTATTTTCTTATGCTGTTGTTTGACAACGTCTGATGGTTTGGTTTGGTTTCTTTGTTTAATAGCATATCAACTCTTTTTAGGTTATTTAATGCCAAAGTTATTCTCCTAGAAGAACAGTAGTGGTACTATTTTACCCATAACTGGGAGGATAAGGGGGTTCATACCTTTCCCAAGGGTATTTGCCCGAAAGTGAACGTAATAGCGCGACTGGAGTACGAACTCACGTACTACGATTCCGCAGTCCATCGCTTTAACCATTACACCACGAAGACACCCCACCCCCGACAACGTCAGAGGTAGATTTGCTAAAAGAAGCAACTCGTTCTTTCGAAGCAACAATGACGACTTTATGTTGAAAAAACTGAAGTTGTGTCCTGGGTATGAAACTGAACTGCATCCAGAGGGCAGTGCTGGAGCCCGAGGAGAGGGAATTTTCTCTGTATTGATATTAATTCTTATTACACTCTGACACAGACAAGTTGAAATTCTTAGAGTTCTACTGATAAATCTAACAGATAAGCTGGAACATTATTTCTTTAAGATATGAAGACTTTGTACCACATCAGTTTTTCGAACTTTTCGAACTAAGAGTGGTTACTTGAAACTCAAGTATTTATTAAGAATTATTTTACGACCACCTGCCTCCCATCTCGAAAACTATCCGAGTTAGACGAACTAGACATGCAGGAAGCAGGGACGAGCTCATAAGTGATGTACTCCTTTGGACCCCCACATATGGCCTAACAAAAGCAGGACGACCAGCTCAAACATACATACAGCAGCTACGTGAGGATACGGGATGTAGCCCTGAAGACTTTCGAGAGGAAATGAACGATAGGGAGAAGTGGCGAGAGAGGGTCAGGGATATCTGTGCTAGCGGCACGACATGATGATGATGATACAAAAATAATCAAGACCTAACGAAATAGTAGATGTAGATTATTTGGTGTTTGAGAAGAAACGATTAATCACATTATAAGCGAATGCAGCAAAGAAGCACAAAAAGGGCAGAAGGTCGAGGTACGTATCCTTCTTTTCACATTCTTTCAGTTTTATTCTCTGGTCAGCCGGGATCGAAAAGTCGAAAATTTTGCAAGTTCTCTTTTTTTGTTGATTATTAAAAGGTCTGGTCTTCTGGCCGAGATTAGGTGATCCGTGTGTATATCAAAGTCTCATAGGAGTTTATGCGTGTTATTTTCTATGACAGGTGTGGGTTGTGCATATACCATTTGTTAGTATGGTCAAAATTAAATTTCTTGCCCTTCTCCCAGTATATCACCTTGCAGACCCAATTATTATTATTATTATTATTATTATTATTATTATTATTATTATCAGCGTTCGCTGATGGTTTTTCACAGGAGTTTGAGTGACAGCAAGTCTCCTCAAGTCTCCTCAAGTCTCCAGGACTCTTCTCAGTATTCTGGCTGTTCCCAACGATGCTGTCAGTTGGATAGTTTCCGCTCGTCTGTCAACTTCCATGTCCTCCGGTCTCTTTAATAGTCCACATCTCCCAGTGAATCACCTTACTGACCCATTCATGTCTAGTTTTATATTCCTTCTGCGTTAATTTGCTGCATTCGCTTATCATATGATTGATGGTTTCATCTCTGACACCACATTGCCTACATTTGCAATTTTGCTGCGTTTTATCTATTCTCGCTCTGATATGATTGTTTTTTATGGCGTTGTTTTGTGCTGCTATTAGGAGAGATTCTGTTTATCTCTCAAAGTTTCCTTTTCTTAGCCATGTCCAAGTTTTGTCGTGTGAGATGTTGTTTATTAGTCGTTTAAAACTCTCAAAGAGTTGTTTTCCTTCCAATGTTTGTTTCCTTGTTATTGTCATTCTGTTGTCAATCGGGTTATCAGTGTCGTTTCTGATAGCTGAAATCAGTCTTCAATCGTGTTTTTTAATAGTCTTCAAGTCGTCGTATTGATGCGTCGACACTGTCTTCAATGCTGGCCAGTCCTCTTCCTCCCTCTTTTATTGAAACATATAGTCTGTCAACGTCGTCTCTGGGATGAAATTCCTTATGCATTGTCATTAGTATATTTTTTTGTCTATTTGTTTAAGTTAATCTCTAAGCCGGGTACATCATGTAAACCTTCAATGGCTCTTCGTATTCTCGTTGATCTTCGTAATGCTGTGGTCTACATGGTTTCGATTCTTCCTCAGGGTTCCAATTCTTTGTTTTCTCATTGTTTTAGGTTTCTTAAAATCCTTTAACTTGGGTGACAGAAGGCGGTGATTTTTTGTAGCCAATATATTTTTTTTTTATGACTCTTTATGGTGTGAATTTTTAGAACTGTTCACTAGTGCTTTCTTGATTTGAGCAGATCTACAAAGTGTCATCTTTCGTATTTAATTTGGTGGAAGCTGCTGAGTATCTTTGGAAAGTGCGTATCTGTCCAGGTTATTACCAATATTTCACTTTTTGCGAGTTCTTCAAACAAACGTGACCTGATAGTTATCACAAGAGTCTTAGTAAACACTAAGTCTCTTATGGTCTCCAGGACTCTTTCCAGCATTCTGACCGATCGCAACAATGTTGCCAGCTAGATTCTCTCGATTCAACCACCGATTTCAAAAATTTCCAGCCCCATTTTGCAAAGCTTTGAGGACCCTTCTAAGAAAACCAATTACAATTATCACAGTCACCGTCAAATCACACCATTTTCGGAACGCCCCCACACAAGATGGGTGTGTTAAAAGTTTAATTTTAATCAAGTTTTGCAGGGTTTTTTTCTTCTTCTTTCTAACTGGCTGTCATACCAACGATAAAGAGTTAAGTTTGTCCTACTATCTATTGTAGGACAAACCTAACTCTTTAGTGTCGGTATGGCAGCCGGTATCCGAGAAGCTAAATCCGTAGCTGGACGGAGAATATCAAAGGTAAAAACGCTGTGTGACATCCAAACAGCCTAATCAAGGAATTGATCTCAGGTTGACGTATTCCTTACCAAGAATTAAAACCATTACACCACTAGCGTTTCCTAAGATGTATTAGATGATATATCTACCTAATTATAAATACTTGGTAATAATAAAACAATTGGACATGCGATATTGAATTTAGACTCATTTACGTGTCTAGTTGTGGTAATATAAGGATCTTATAAGTGACTTTAAAACTGTTCTACAATAGAACAAAGAAAAGATCAAGAAGAAAAGTTATTGGAAATAATCAGAAATAAGAAGAAAGTTATGTAGTGAATAGGATCAGTATAATATAAAAACGTAGTTT
>OY757931.1:76565393-76600393 GCA_963585895.1 Sepioteuthis lessoniana | reverse complement strand
TGTGAATATCGCTTTCATAGGATTGGTCCGTATGGATTTTTTTTACTGCTATTAGAAAAGATTCAAATACTTTATTTAGGTTTCCCTTTCATAACCATGTCTATGTTTTCTTATACGCGATTTCGTCCGTCTGTTGCTTAAAATCGTCATAAATTTGCTTTTATCCTATTTCTTTTTCCTAGTTTTTGCTTTTCTTCAGTTCTTCACAAATCTGTTACTAACTGCTGTGATTTGTCTTTCTTTGATTTTTTTTTTAATTCAATCTGTCAGTTTTTTCATTAATTCGTCTACGCAATCGGAGGTGCCTGTGGTGTAATGGTTATCGTCGTAGGAAATGGACACGGCGACACGAGTTCTAATCTCGGACAAGACTGATTGCATTTCACATAGCACTAATACTCTTGAGAAAGGTATGAGTCCAATTATTCTCCCTCCAGTTATGGGTAAATAGAAGGTCAGACTAGGTTCTTCAGCCTTGGTAAGGCAACTAGTCTAGGAGAAGGAAAACTCTGAATTCAAACCTGTTAAACGTCGCTTGAAAATTGACCCTGTGTCATATCCTGTCCGAGCGGAGGGGTTGGGTAAATATGAATACGTCTATGCAATCGTTAATTTAGGTGATACTTCTTTCTACTTTTCATCTTGATATGTATTGTCTGTCAATGTTATCTCTCGGATGTAATTTCTTGAGTATAGTTATCGGTTTCCTTTTCTATAGTCGATTAAGCTGAGCTCCTCCATCGTACATTTTGAGAAGGGTCAGAGTATCGTACAAGGGGTCTGCCCAGGTGTTTATTCCTTTGATGAGATTTATGCAGCTGAGGTTTTATTTTTGCGATAAGTGTTCACGTTCGTCTGAGATATGCCTCTTTCTTTCCTTTCTGCTTGTTTGATCGTGTATTGTATTTGTAATTTTTCTTTTCTCTAAGTGATATGATTTTTTATTGATTTGGTGTTTCTACTCCTTCCACTTTTTTCTACTTATCATCATGTGAATGGCACATTTTTCTGGGCCATATTCCAGTTTATATCTTGGTTGTATATTCTTGTTTAATGTATCAGAATCTGCAATTTTTTCACATGTTTTGCGGACAGTTTGGTGACACCCATTAACATAAGGTGATTAATTGTTTCTTTTGATTTTGTAAACTTGTAGCACCAAATTGATTTTTATGTATGTAATGGAGTTGTATCATTTCTATTACAAATGGCAAGTCTGACAACACATCTCAACTGGAAGATCCCGCTCTGGATTTTTAACTAAGCTAATGTTTCCTTCTTGCTGTTAATTCAACTTCCCTTTTTTCAAGGTTTTCAGGGTGAATATTATGTTGTTTTATTTTTTCGAATATCTTATACACTTTAAGAAAATCTATTATCCATGTTTTTGGAACAATATCATTGGCCTTTTGTAGTCAAAAATACATTTTGTCCCTTCACATTTCTCTCCTTGTGGATGTACTAATCAATGTACAGTAAGTCAACAGTTCTTTTTCTTTCCTAGTGGCATATTTTCTGATCTTCGAGAAACAGTCGGCGGCATTCAAACTAGTGATAAGTCCCCACCCTCATCTGTACACAATAGGTATCGTTCTATATTTGCAGGTAATGTTTCTTTTTTGGCAGTCTTTTGGAAACGGCAATTTTCCTCTTACGCATCCATTTCAGGTATTTTTGCTTCTTTAAGGCATTTAATCATTTGTCGAAGCTGTTTGCTGTGGATGGGTGTAAATTGTTTAACGAAAATCTATGAATGGCATCATGACCTGATGTTTTCCAATTCAATACTTTTTTGAGTGTAGGTCTGAGCATTTCCAATCGTATACCTGTCTCAGGGCTTTGATTGAATCCCTGTAATTCATATTTCATGTTATTTATCCATTCGGCCTTTTTGTTATGTTCATTCTGTTCTTGTGTTTTTACTCCAAAATTGTGATTCTTTATTTGCATCCAGTTGTGGTCTGTTCTCGTGAATTCCTCATCTACTAGATAGAAGAATTTTCTTCCCTTATTTAAAATGCCCTGTTTTGTTAGTATTTACCATTTTTCATAATATTTTAACAATTCCTTTGCTAATATCTTTGTTTTTTTATCTTCCAGTTGCATTGCTAGACGTGTTTACTGTTTTATTTTGGTCTTTTCATCCCAACATATTTTCGTGTTTTTTCCTTCCTTAACATTTTCGATTGTTGTCACACTTTTTTCTTCTGTTCCAGCTTAAATTTCCATTGAGGTTTTGTATTTACGTTCAGGTTTCTCAGGTAAAAACTGATTCTTTCGTAGACTAGTTTTAGTTCCGCATAAATTAGCTCGTTTATTTCTGTGATATTGCCTGTCGGAATATTTGATTACATTATGTTTATACCTTAAATTTTCTCCAGTATTCGTAAATGAGGGATGGTAATGTAGTCTTCTTTTTCGCCAGGATTTTCTTCATTAAGTCTACCTTTATTTCGTCTTGTTGCATTACAATGTGTTTTACTGTTCCGTGTTCAGTGGTGGTTCAGTTTTCAGTATTTTGCGTTTTAATTCAGTTAAGGAGGTGGGCTTTTGCACTTCAGTATATAGTATTTCTGCTCGGGTTGAGGTATCTTCTTCATATTCTTCCCTATTTAATTGTTCACCTATTCCTGGTACTTCATGGTCAGAAAATTAACCTTTCTTCAATATCATTGTAGCATGATCGGCAAGTCTTTGGCTGCTGTGTAAAACCAATATATTCAGTCGTAATTCCAATCATTATTTCTTATACAGATTTGCGATGGATTTCCCTTAAAATATCAGTGAAATACATTTTTGTTGCCTTCTGTAGACCACTTTTCTTAGTTGATGCTCGTCAACTAAGTAGTTGCTTAGGTCGTTATTCGTGTACCTTAAATTAGAATAGCCAACATCCGTAGGATCAGGACCGGATCCATTATGATGGCGTCTGACTATCATGACACTCGAGTCTTTAAACTGAGTGCTAAGTTGATTTGGATTTAGACTTGTCATTTTTGATAGGTAATACAATGTGGCTTTAGCAGACCAAGGGTCGATAAGTAATGGTGTTCCTTTTACTCATGTGACCTAGTACAATCACTAGAACGATAATACTTAAGTGGTCACAAAAATGATAACACCTCGGCTTTAAGCTCAATAGGTTTGAACGTAAGTCAAAAATCACCAATTTTTCTAAACCTTCTGGGATTTAATTTTCATTTGCAACATACTGAAGATGTTATTTTGTGGGTTGATTGACTTATAAAGATACTACAATCAGTTGTTTAAACCTGGGCCATTTTGTGGTATTCTTCCACGCCCGATAAGTATTCACCGTTTCATAAAAATTCCGAACTACAGTAAACACCCGTCAGTCACATTTTCCCTGAAGGGCTATTTGTCAAAAACGTTTCAGTCACATGTCTTGGGGAAGTGTAGAGAAAAGTGCTACAACTAAAATTGTTTGATGTTCAAGTTCTAATCAAATTTTACAGCTTTTTTTTTTGGAGGGTGGTCTAACATATGTATATTCGAAATGTTTACAAACAAGTGTAAGCATATCAACGAAAAAAAGAAATATTGAAAGTTTGCAAATATATCCTTTGTGTTCACTTATGTTTTCCGTCTTCTTCAACCCGTTCAATTATATTTCCAACTACTATAAACATCCCTATCAGGCAATTTTTTGATTAGCGGCATTTTATTAGCGGCATTTTATTAAAAAGTTACAGCCACATCACTTTGGGCCGGAAAGAGAAAAGTGCTTCTGAAACTCATTTTCTGATCAGAATTTCCAGGTTGTTGTTGTTGTTCTTCTTCTTCTTCTTCTTCTTCTTCTTCTTCTTCTTCTTCTTCTTCTTCTTCTTCTTCTTCTTCTTCTTCTCAAAAATTTACTGTACATTCATACACCTAATTCCCTCGGTCAAATGTTTACTGCTAAAAAGAGCGTGCCGTGAATCAAATACTAGCAACTAAAGAAGTCCCCTTCGCCGGTGGTGAAAACTGAATGAAAGAAAAATGCAAGAAATGATAGAAATTAAACAAAGAAATTCTCAGAAGAGGTCATCACATGATGAATAATCAATTTCAAATAAAACCTTCTTCATTTTGCTTGTTCAATAAAAGATGCACTCATTGCGAAGATGTTGGACAAAAGATACACACGTCTTCGCCAATGGTAATCTCACTTGTATTAAATCTCCTTAAATAAGCCATATTTTGTTGAAGGTTTTAACATATTTCCCCATGGCCCGTCTGGTTTATCGTTGTTCTTAGATGTTGCTGAAATAGTACTGAAATATTGGTATTGATTTACAATTTCTTTATTTTCTTAATACCGTTGAATATAACTGAACTTAAAGACAGAAAACCGGTCAATGTGAAATTTCTGTGATTAGGTAAGTTATTACTACACCGATAGATTGAATAAATAGACAGGAAGTGTGATTTTGTTTCATGGAATTTAATAATACCTTGGTTAAAAGACTAAATATGTTTTGTGTTCAATATATTTTTCTTTATTTGTGAATTCTATGAACTCAGCTTCTGAACCTCTGGAAATCAGTCATTTTGAAATTGGAAATTTATGAATTCATCATCTTATCGTGCGATCAGCACAGATGTCCCTGACCATCTTTCGCCACCCCTCCCTATGGTTCATCGCTTCCGGCTGGTCCTCAGGGCTACACTCCGTATCATCACAGAGCTGCTGAATGTAGGTTCGAGCTGGTCGTCCTGCCCATTCTCGGCCATGTGAAGGGGTACATAGGAGTACATCACTTATGAGTTCGTCCCTACTTCTCCAGCAGTGTTCTGCTTGTATTGTTGGTCTAACTTTGATAGTTTTAGTGATAGGAGGTAGGTCTCCGTATAGCTGCTTCTTTGTAAGGTGTTGCCTCCAGGACTTTTCAATATTGCTTGCAGCATTCTAGTGTAGTTGCCGTCAATCTTTTTCTCCAACCGTTTTGTTAGCGTCCACGTAGTGCATCCATATAACAGCATCGACACGATCGCTGCTTGGAAGAAACTGCATTTCATTTTATCGGTCAGGTCTGACTTCCATTTGACCGATAGCCAATTGATAGCAGTCCATGCCTTTGTTAGTCGCGTGTCGATGGCTGTCTCTGTTCGTGAGACACTGCTTCCTAGGTAGGTGAACTTGTCAAGTAGTTTCATGGAGGTACCATTTAGAGTGGAATTGTCGCCTGTTTTTTTCATATATTCCGTTTTGGAGGTGCTCATGGTGTAATGTTATCATCGTAGGAAATGGACATGGCGACCCGAGTTCAAATCCTGGACGAGACTGATAGCATTTCACATTGCACTAATACCCTTGGGATAGGTATGAATCTTATTATTCTCCCTCCAGCTATGGGTAAATAGTAGTGCGGACTAGGTTCTTCAGCCTTGGTTAGGCAACTAGTCTAGGAGAAGGAAAACTATGAATTCAAGCCTGTTAAACTTCGCTTAAAAAATTGATCTTGTCTCATATACTGGCCGAGAAGAGGGGTTGGTAAATATAGATATATTCCGTTTTTTGTGCATTGGGATGGAGGCCATTGCCAGCGGCGGCTCGTTCCAAACTTTGCAGTAGGGTGCATTCGCCAGAAGCGCCATCTAATAGGCGTAGTCGGTGTCACGAGTTCGAAATGGCACATTATGACTGAGGGGAGGCAACCAAAAACATATGTTGCACGAAAGATGAACATGCAAGTGATTATTGTAGGATAAGCAAAGGGATTTCGCTCGTGTTTCGAAAACCTCGATTATCAGGCAAATTAAAGTAGGCCTAAAACTGTGGATTCCGATTTCGTGCTCCACACAACAGAGGCAAATTCGGTGAGTATCACTAGCAGCATATTAACATCTTCACTACCTCGGCACAATCATCAGGTCCGGCTGAATTGTGTTTCACGTTAGCAAAAATTGCAAAATTTTTCACTTTCTCTTGTATAACAGGGAGATAATGTTTACGGATTAGAATCGTTTCCATACATTCTTTACAAAGGTATTAAGAAATAAGATTTGAGAAAGAGAGACACATTAACTCGATATAGTATAATATAAAAATATGGGAACATTAACAGTAATACGATGACACACCGTACCAAAAAATGAAGAGATAAAGAGCACTGAATTAAACGTGTTGTATGATGAGAGGACTATCAAGATGAAAATTAACGTTTCATTTATTGCTCAATTTGCTCTTGGCTCATACCGCTTCAGTCTTTAAAATTTCGAAAGTTTTTCATCCATATAAATATTGCCCTAATGAGTAGAGAGTTCGCCAACAGTACGGGAGACCGGAGCTCAATGTTAGGCTATACGAAATATGCAAAAAATGGTATTTGATGCTACATTGCTTAACATTCAGCATTATAAGGTGAGGATCAACGATAGAATCTAGCAATCCAGGTGATGAAGTAGCGCTCCCCTATACTTCGGTGTAGTAGCTATTGAAAAGGGAGCTTTCGGGTCACTCTTGATTATGGTCAACACCAACAACAACTTATAAATGAATATTAAAAAAAGCTCGAGTTTAATAAAAGTTCGAGGTTTTGCGTAAAGTTTTTCTGCGAACCGTCTGACATTCGTACCGGACGAATATCGTATACCAATGGCAGACTTGAGACCGAAAGGCCCCCAGCTTCAACTGGGCCACGTTCCGATGGGCAAGGTGCAACTCTGACACCATTGTCCCCTTTGTATATCACTGGGTCTTGTCCAGTTTAAGCGATAATCAGGCATACGTGCCTGGACCGAGATTGATGTCTCCGACCAGATAGGCTCATCAGGACCACATTGCATTAAGTGGGTTAATGACCAGCATAGACTAGCGGGGCTCGAATATCGGCAAGTGTCCGACCATTCCGTCCCGTAAACATCCAATATAATCGACCTTCAGGTCATTGTCCTTGTGTCAAGTCCTGTCTGGTGGGAGGCAGAGACAAATATCACTCCATATTATATATATATATATATATATATATATATATATATATATATATATATAACGGATGGTATAAGGTTTATCTTCGTAGGAAATCAAAATGGTTGCCTAAATTCAAATATCCGACAAGGAGGTTTGCGGTTTCCATAGCAGTAATGCCCTCCGTTAAGGTCCACATCCAACTATTATTCCCCCCGCTATGAATAAATAATAGGACAGACTATGCTTTTTATTTTTGTACTCAGGAGAAGGAACCTATAAATTAAACCGTTTAAACGTAGATTACAAAATGACCTTAAGTTGCATCCTGATTTTGCGATGTGGTTGGATATATATATATATATATATATATATATATATATATATATATATATATGGTTTTACCCCTGCTCACTTTGTGTGTTAATGGAGGTCCAAATAGACTGTATTGTTAAATAATGCTCAATATCAATGATAGAGCATATATATATATATATATATATATATATATATATATATATATATAAACCTGAAAATGAATATATAACAATAACCATGCATCGAGCTCTTGGACAGAATCCATACCTATTGTCTTCGGATTGGATATATATATATATATATATATATATATATATATATATATATATATATATATATATTCATTTATGCATATATATTATGAAAATCTGCATTAAAAGAGTTATATATATATATATATATATATATATATATATATATATATATATATATATATATATATATATATATATATATAAACCTGAAAAGGAATATATAACAATATACATACTTCCAGCTCTCAGAGAGAGTCCGCACGCATTGGCTTCGGACGCCGCCTGGATATATATATATATATATATATATATATATATATATATATATATATATATATATATATATATATATATATATTATTAAATTAGCATTAAAAGAGTTTTCATTCATAAAATCTTCACAGTGCTAGATGCAGAAAAAAACCAGCATAATAACATTTTAAATTTAGAAAATATAAGATGTACTACGTGTAAATCATGATACAAACTCACGACTGAGTTTTACGATTACGATTCCCGGGGGGGAGTTGGTATTCTCTGTGTGTGTGTCTGACTGTTTCTGCCTCTTTGTCTTTCCCTCCCTCCCTTTCTCTCTTATATATATATATATATATATATATATATATATATATATATATATATATCAGCATTTTGCCAGTTCTTGTCTGGATATTCTTATTCTTTAACTGTAATCGTGTCAATAATTTACTGCAAATGTAAATGGTTGATTTTTATATTTACCCTGACTGTAAGTCTGTGTGTACTGAAAATCCTACTTATTTTCTACCTATCTGGTAAGACATTGCCGATTTGGATCTATGGTGTTTCGATGAAGAATATTAGATACACAATGATCAAAATTACCTACTTGCCCAGAAAATGGTCGATAAGCCGTAAAAGAAGACAACGAACCAAAGAACCAACCAGCCAATCAAAATTACCAATAAAAAATGAAGAATTTTTTTATTGTACTAATTTCAGCAATAAAGATTTCTATTAATGAGGGGTCTGGTTACTGGTGGACAAGGACTCTGTAATATCGGTTGACTGAAATCATTTTAAATCATTGGTGTACATAGAAAGAAAACAGAATAAAAAGAGACAGAAAATATATTAAGAAAGAAATAAAGAAAGGAAGATTAAGAAAAGAAAGAAAGAAAAGAACTTAACGAAAGAAAAAAAGAGTCAAAGAGAAATTCCGAACAAAAGAAAGAAAGAGGAAGGAAGGAAAGAAGGAAGGAAACCTAGTGAAAGAAAGAAAGAAAGAAAGAATGAAGGAAAGAATGAAAGAAAGAAGCCAAATCAAAAGAAAGATAAACAGAGATAAAACGAAAGAAAAACTAACGCTTAAAGAAAGAGAGAATGAAAGAAAGCATATACCTTAGTAAAGAACGATAACTGCAAAATCACCAAATTTAAACTTATCTTAATACGTAAATGTGTTACTTAGGAACAGTCGGTACTTTAAATAATAAAAGGCCTTTGTGCCAAAACTGAGAAAAGCTCAGTAAATACGAAAATAGAAAAGCTTTATAAAAACCAGAAGCAAAAGAGAAGCTATGGGCAATCTACTTAATTATTGATTCTTAATCCTTCTCTCTTTCTGTCTCCCTAGAAGCAAAGTGTAACGTCTTGTGGTATCAGATTAATATAATCTCTCATTACACTGCAGTGAGGCCCAGTTACCTAAAAACTTTTGGATTTCGGTATAGAACAAAAGTCACAGAGCTGGTTATAATAAAGTTCTTCCATGCGATTCAATAAATGCCGAGAAAATAAGAATATATATAAAATATTCAGTACAAAATAAGGATATCGGAAAAAAAAATCTAAACAGTACATCTGAGTTTTATCAATAAGGAGATATTCAGGACACTTCCTAAGCTGGATGAAAAAGGAAATTAAATTGATAGCACAAAAGAGCGGGAAATTCCTAACGATGAATGGTATTCCATATAAAAGAAATGTCTTAATAAAAAAAGAAACGTGTAGACACAGGCACAACGTGCACTATAATCAGATCATTAAAGCTATATCGAAAGGGAGTTGTCCTCGTGGTGTAATGGTTAAAGCACTGAATTGTGGAATTGTAGTAAGTGAGTTCGAACTCCAGTTGCACTATTACCTTCACTTTCAGAACAATCTATCCTTGGGAAAGGTATGAACCTCCTTATTCTCCCTGCTATGGGTTAAATAGCATCACTGCTGTTCTTCTAGAAGGATTGCTTTGTCATTAAGTAACCTACAAAGGTTGCTATGCCATTAAACAAAGAAACAGACACAGGTAGCAATCGGAAAATAGAATATAATATAAACAAATGAATGACTCGCAGACATTGCTTATTAATATTAGATGCAATAGTTTTTTTTACAATAAAATAAAGATTGAAAAAAGTAGGGAAAAGCAATTGTATGAAATTCTCCTTACAGGAATTTTATTGAAAAATAAAAATGCAACGAACGAATAATACCATCAGACACTTTTGTTGTTTGAATCATTATATACATAATAAAAGTAAGTAAGTTGGCGACCATGGTTGAGGGAGGCTCGAGGGCTCCCTTTTCAATAGCTACTACACCAAGGTGTAAGGGAAGAGTGCTGCTCTTTTCCCTGCATTGCTCCATTTTACCCTTGATCTGTACCTTATATTGCTGAGTGTTAAGCAGAGAAGCATCAAGTACCATTTTAAAAGTCTTTGGTATGATGTGAGTTGGGATTGAACCCAGGTCTCCCTGACCATTGGCAAACACTACCCATTAGGCCAAAGAGCCAGTTTTATACATAATACTTTAATTCAAACTGCTGCATTGCCCAGTCGGCTGGGACTGTAGAATACACCGACTGCACATCTGCAGAGGTAAACCCCCACCAACGACTGTCCTGGTGTGACACTAAACAATCTGATGGTGGGATTCCAGTGATGCTGGAGCTTTGGGAAATGCGGAGCACCCCTTTATTGCCATCGCTCTCAGGTCCACGCGGGCCCGGAGTGTTAGTCCTTGATAGGGCTCTATCTATAGGTTAAACAGAACTAAAGCGCGTACTTATGCTAAACTAAGTTACTTGAAATAGAACTGTTTGATTAAACTGAATAGCTTGAAATAGAAGTGTTTTGACAATTAAACTGCAGACTTACATTTAAACTGTGTTCTCATGTTAAACTGAATTGTTTTAAATGGAACCGTTTTTGTAAGCTAAACTGAATTGATTGATATGGAACTGTTGCTGACATTGAAACTGTACTTACGGTTAACTGAATTGTTTAATATGGAAATATTTTGACATTTAACGGCGTGTAAACATAATCTACACTTATACTAAATTGAATTATTTGAATTAGAAATGTTTGAATAAATTGAATATGTTGAAATAGATTTGTTTTTAAAAATTATATTGGGTACTCATTCTAAACTGAATTGTTTGAAATAGAATTGCTTATTTATACAAAAAATGGATTTGGCATTAAATAATCAACAGAGGTTGATATGCCATAAACCCTAATAACCAATCAAGCGAAATGTCGCAGGAAGTATAGATATATTACTAGTTGTAGACATTCACTATGTCAGCGAGTCAAAAAGTAATTCCACTTACTTTCGTACAGGATAAATTAGCGACACAGGAACATGTATCGGACATCAAAATGAAGCCAGTCTTCTGAACATCACAACCCTACTTCTCAATATAGTCACCGTTTCTCTCAAAAGCAATGACTGAATGAGGGCATATATCCCTGCCGCCTATAATTCTGTTGACTGTTCATGAGCCACTTTCTCGCTGCAGTTTTCACTTCCTTTTCCCTGGCATAATATTTGCCTATTAAATCCTCTTTCATGGGACCAAAGAAATGATAGTTTGAAGGTGTTAAAATTGTTAAGTATGGAGGATGCGGTAAAGTTGTTCACCTGAATTAAACGATTTTATCTTTTGTCCTATTACTTGTGGTATAGTCGAGAATTGCCATACTGATGAAGAACAATATCGATTGGAAAGTTAGGTTTTATTCGTCGGATTCTTGCGCTGTGCCTCGTCAGGGTCTCAATGTATGCTTTAGATTTCATTGTTTCTCCTCTTAGTAAAAAATCAACCAGAAAGAATAGTCGAGAGAATTTTAAGAGGCAAGGATATATGCTCACATTTAAAAGTGGAACATTGTTATTGAGAGAAACGGAGACTATGTTGAGAAGATGGGATGTGATTCACTGAGTATCAGCTTCATTTTGATGTATGGTACATGCTCCTGTCTCGCTAATTATTTCTGTATTAAAGAAAAGGGCATTACTTAACTCACTATCGTAATATCAGTATATATTTAATCATTCAGTTGAGTTAGAATTGGACGCAAGGTCAATTCTATGTGTTGTTCAGCGGGTTTAAATCCAGAAAGTTCCATCCCTTAGATCGGTAGTCGAAACCCATCAGTCCTACGATCAGTCTACACCTGATGTCTTTTGTAGTCCACCTTATATTCTCCTTTTTATATTAATTCTTTTTATTTGTACCAAATCATAAACACAGCTGACTCGGAACAAGAAACATCTTTCGACACGTATAACTAGATTCCTTTCTTGAAAGATTCTTAGTATCCGTACTATTTTTTTCCTTTGAAAGTTCTTTAGATAGGGCTATGATTCTTTTCAATTTGGTACGACCAAACGCTGATTGAAGTCTGCCGGACCTTTGTTTTCGCTGAAGACTGTTTTGCATATCAAGACTTTTGCTGGTATTTGTTTTAGGAATATACTTTATAAAATCGTGACAAAATGTTTCTCAATTTTGAATTAATCAATAATTTTTTTTCTGAATTTTGGTTCGGAAAAAAGCATATAAATAATATAACTCATAATAAAGATTATAGGTACCTATATCTGTTAAAAAATAAAAATATGCAACTACCGATGTAAGCATTGCTTAGACAACTAAAGAAATTGTGACATGATTCTCCATGATTTTATACATATTTAAATTTCATCTCAGTTATGAATAAAAATATCTCATTGTATTAATAATGTTTGCCTTATCTATATACGAATAATTTATAATAGTAAGTAATTAGGTTTGATTTGGTTTCCTTATTTATTATCATGTCAAACTTCGTGAGTTATTTGATGTCAGAATCATCCTTTTAGGAGAACAGCAATGATATTATTCAACGCATAGATAGGGGGTAAAAGGGGCTCATGCCTTTCTAGAAGGTATTGGTCTTCAAGTGAACATAATACCGTTACTGGAGTTCGAACTCACATATTTGAGGCTCCAGTTTCCAGTGTTAACGTGAAAGGTGATTTGCATAATGATCATAAAAAGTCAATTTTAAAATATTTGCATGGCATTATTGATTTCTGATTTCTTGGTTTATAAATATCGGTAAAAATGGCGTACATAAATCTTAAGAGAAAAAAATATTAACAGGAAAAAATCTAATTTTATTCTTGTCGATTTAATTAAGTTAAATAGTTAAAATATGAAAATTTAACAAAGAAAACGAGTTCGAGTCCAAACTGTTTAGAACCAAATTTGCTTCAGATATCTTTTAAATAATAACAGTAAATTAATTAATAATGTATGAATCAATCAAAATAATATGAAAATTGGTGTAATCTTTGTATGTGCATTCTTATTTAGTTTCGTTAGTTCTAATTTAATCTAATATTTGAATAACTTAAAACTTGTGCAGGGCGGGTGCATATTTTTTTTCAAGATAATGCAAATACTTTTATCTACTTTTAAGGAACATTTCTTGAAGTCAGTATATACCGCTATTAAATAAAAATGTATAGCAACGTATTTACCTGGTGCATTCAATAAGGTTCCAGACTTTTTTTGTACAGGCATTTAAAATTGTCGTAGACACTTGAAAATTCAGTATGTTATCGCTATACATCTTATAAGATGACCGACAAATTCTTATAAATTTCAGGTTCAAATGCACTGCTACAGTAGGAATTGGGATACAACCTACTAACACCTGATTGCCACAGCTGGTGAATTTCAAAAATGCAATCTGGACATGAGGACACTTTAGAAGAATGATATACAATAAAATTCTGTTTTCAACTTGTGTGACGTGGTAAGACACCAAGAGAAGAAAAGTAAGATTAATTTCCCCTACCCTCTGTGTTTGAATTAACAAGTCGCAAGACTACTGTTAAAAGGGAGATGTGAACGAAAGTCAAATTACTCTCACTCCATGATCTGTAACGAATCCTGGTCAGAATGAAGGCCAAAATCTGCCTGCACTCCAGGACCTATAATCGGATGGACAGAGAAGGGAATGTAGGTCACTGTAGTAGTATGACCGGAGGAAATAGAAGAAGAAAAGGCCAAATGATTGACCAGACCCTTTAGCGCCAAAAATAATACTTTTCGTTAGAGAAAATTTGGAAAAGGATCTTTAGTTCTGGACAGACATTGGCAAGAGATGGACGCCAAGATGGCCAAGCACCGGGAAAGAGTAGAACAGAATCTTTAGACAGAAGATAGCAGAAAGGCGCCTTCAACCAGATTCTAGAGAATGCCGCTCGCCCGTAAAAGAAAGGAATCTGAGAACTAGCCTTCACAAAGATGAGTACAACTTTAAATGTTTTTCCTTCTACCCTAACTAAATATTGGAATTATACGCATTCAGGAAAGGAAAGAAAGAAACTGAAAGGATTTTTTTCATCACCCATAACTCAAGTTTTAAAATAAAAAAAGAAAAGGAGAAAAGAAAAAGAAACTGTTTTTTTCTAAATCTTATAATTTTTTGATTGATTGTCGCTTATTAAAACTTTGTTATATTTAAATGCTACCTTGTGTTGAAATCTATTGGTTACGTTATTTATCTATCGACTTACCTTCTTTTCCACATATCTTTTTCAGCTTCGTATCGCTTTCATTTATTCTCAGCGTTGGAGACGAGTCTAGCCCAAATTAACCCCCACATCCTTTGCCAGTTACCATATGCCCTAAATAGGAGTCTTAACTTGGACTTATTTTGTGGATGGTCAAGTGCCAGACCTCCCCGACGTCACATGTGCATAAAACAAACTCTCATTCTGAGATCATTATTTGTACAACGTCACATGAGAAAAAAATGTCACAGAAACGTATGGAATGCTTCAGACATCTTTTGGAGCATCTTACATGAATCGAGTATCAGTTTTTGAGTGGCATAAGAGATTCAAGGAAGGCAGGGAGTCTGTGAGTGATGATGAGAGGTGTGGGAGGAGTAAGGAAGTCAATACACCAGAGTTGATTGGCAAAATGGCTAGACTTAGGGTTACTATGTTGAGGTTTTAAGGGAGTTCAGCAAGAGATTCCAAGGAAAGAGGCCAGCACTCTTCAAATCGGCTCAGTAGCATTTCCACCAGGACAATGCACCAGTCCACAACTTCATCCTTGTCACAAACTATTTGACCAAGATAGGCATCAAGGTAGTTCCTCAGCCTCCCTATAGTCCAGACCTTGCTTCCTGTGACTTTTGGTTATCCCCTAAGAGAGGCTGTCGTTATGAGACAATTGAGGAGATGAAAAAGGCTGTGACGAAGGTCATTGACACGCTCACACAAGAGGACTTCCATGGGACCTTCCAGAAGTTGCATTGCCGCCGGAGGAGATTACTTTTAAGGGACTAGAGTTTCATGTTTGTACTATCAATAAAAGTGCCCATACGAAAAAGTCTGGAAACTTATTTAATGATCCTCATATGCTTAGATCATTTACAGTCTAATAAGACATCTGAGTGAACATCGACAAAATGAGATAATCCCAAAACTTTTACAAATGAGGTAAATTTCGGGGTTTATTGCTCAACGTATGCAACCGATTGTTTTGCATTACATGTAATTGCTTGCATGGAACAACACTTGCCTTAACTTTTTATCTAGCACGCAGCGTAGATTTCTGTTGCTGTAAAAACAAGCTGCAATGGTCCTGATAATTAAAAATTATGAAGAATTAATTATTATTCTATTTTTAAAACACTTTTCCTGATTAAAAAAAATCCTCAGTAGGACGATGGGAAGGGGGATTACATCAGACCCACATCTAATAAAAGTACTGAGTCATAATGAGATTATCTTTATTATTATTATTATTATTATTATTATTATTAACATTAAGAATTTTTATATTATTAAAATAATAATTAATATGAAGAAAAGATTACCATCAAGAAATGAACTAATTCGTGATTAAATTCTGTTATTAATGTAATGAATAGAGCAGCAAATGACGGAACAGCAAAGACAATATATATATATATATATATATATATATATATATATATATATATATATATATATATGCAAGTATATATATATATATATATATATATATATATACACACATACAAACACACACACATACAAACACACACACACACACACACATATATATATATATATATATATATATATATATATATATATATTCCTTTCATATATTCATACATACATACATATATATATATATATGTGTGTGTGTGTGCAAGTATGAATATATACACACACACACACACACACACACACACACACATATATATATATATATATATATATATATATATATATATATATACATATATATAATATATATATATATATATATATATATGTGTGTGTGTGTGTGTATGTATATATAAAAGGAATGTTCTAAGGTAAGGTTATTAGACATTTGCAGACGAATATTTTGAAATTTAATCTCTTGATTTCTTGAAGAATTGGATTTTTAGGAGAATTGTGTTGTGTTTATGCTAAAGTCAGTCTGTAATACAATGAGAATTATGAACATGATTTAAAAATCAAATAAATAGAAAACATCTTTTTTTTGTTAAAAAATATTTGAACATTCCTTGTTATTTTAAAACCTTAAAAGGAGGTAATAACGTGTATCTCTACTAGTTTTCTTGTTTGTGGAGATATTAAAAAAAAACGTATTTACAACAGAGATTAATTTAGGTTATTTTCTATCAATGCAAAAATATTGAGTTCAGTTTTATTAAACGGATTTAATCTAAAGCATGGATCAATTCAAGAATCAGTGGATCTCTGTTGGAACCGTTTATTACGCGATAAGATTAATTTGGTTACCTTTACCTTCATGTTCCATTGACTTCTCCGTTCCCAGGTAAGGTCAAAGTACTTGATTCTTTTATTTATTTATTTATTTATTTATTTTTGCTCTCTATAATTTTCACTCTGTGATCCGTTGGAATTTCACAATCCACTATACAGTGAGTTCTCCTATTTATTTTTGTAATTATCATTTAATCTCCTGGTCGAGATCAGTTGATCCTTCTTCTCGATAAATCCTCGAGAATATTTTCGCTTCTCGTTCACTTTGACTGATTCTGGTTTGTGCATATATCCTGGTTAAATTTCACTTTTTTGCACCTTTCCCTGTCGGTAACCTTCCCCACCAATTGGTGAGTAGTCGTATACATTTTATCGCTGGTTTGCTACTTTCACTTATTATGGGATTAATGGTTTCGTGTTTGTTACTATATACCCTATACTTGCAAATCTGTTGTTTATAATTGATTTTCGCTTAAATTTAATATATCCTCATGGCGTTGTTTTGTGCCACTATTAAAAGAGATTTCAATTTTTTCTTGGGTATTCTTTTCTATGTCCACGTCTTCTTTAATGGGATTTCATACATAAGGTGCTGAATCTCCCCATTTCTCTTTTTTCTGGAGTTGTCATTGCTATTACCGGCCTCCATAATTAGCAGGATTTTACTCTTTTTTATGTCGTCCTCGAGGTTTCTTATCGATGTATCAACGCAATCTTCAATGCAACTGAATCCACTTTGTCCTTCCTTTCTAAACCTACATAGCCTGTCTTTGTCATCTCCTCGATGTAAAGCCCTATGCGTTGTCATTAGCTTTTTTGTCCTCTGGTCCATTTTCTGCGTTAATCTCTAGTTCAATTTAAGAATGGTATCGAGTATCTAATAAGGGCCACTGCCCTGATGTTTGTTCCTTTGATGCGATTTGCACTGCAAGCATTGTTTCGAGAAGTTTCCTCATTTCTTCTGAAATGCTCTTTTCTTATTTGCTCTTTCATCCCCGCTTGTTTAATGCCATCAGTTTGGAATATTCCAAAGTATTTTTAAATATCTTTTTCTCGAAACATTCTTATTCTTTCTTGAATGAGCATGTGCATTCCTTCCGTTATTTGTCTTTTTTTATCTCATTTCTTATGAGCAGAGTAAATTTTTTATGCTAAATTCCATTCCTATATCCCCGCTATAGAGTCTTATTTTTTGTATTAGACTCTCTGATTTTTTGGATTATTTTGCAAATAGCTTGTTATCCCATAGGCAATAAAGCTTTTTTGATTTTTTAAATGTATAGCCCCATTATACTTCCTCAGTATGTAACTGAATGGCATCATTGCTATATCAAAATGTAATAACAATAGCGGATCCCCCTGGAAGATACCTCTCTGGATTTTCACCTCTTCTAAGGTTTTTCTTCCAGCAGTTATTTCAATATTGCTTTTTTTCATAACTTCTCTGATGAATTTAATACTTCATCAGATATATTGTTCATTTCTGACAATTTATTATCCATAATTGCGAGGCCATATTATAGGTCGTTTTGTAAAAGATTAACGCAAATGACAACATTTTCCTGTCTTGCTTTGCCGTTATTCATGTTTTGATAAATGTACAGTTTTTAAGGTGTTTCTCTTGTTCACCTTTAGTGCCCTTTCTGTTCATCGAGAAACAATCCTCAGCCTTTAACGAGTGTTAGATATCATCCCTAAACTGTACAGATAGGATAGTCTACGTCATAAGTATACATGTTATCGGTGCATAGTTGTTGAGGATTGTTCTTTTTAAATAGTCCTTCTGGATCTGGATAAATTTCTCCTTTGTCATCCATTCGGGTATATTTGCTTCATCTAGACATTTACTTAATTCAACACCCAGCCAGTGATAAATCGACCAAAATTTCTTTAGTCAGATATTATGTATTCCATCTTGACGAAGCGTTTTTCAATTAGGACTTTCTTTAGTGTTCTGAGGTTTCCTTGTGTATTTCCTCAGCAGGGCTTCTTTCAAGTCCCTCTAATATAGTTTTCACGTAATTTATCCATCTAACCTTTCTGTCTGAGAAGACAGAGAGAGCCAATTGACAAAGGAAGGCAGAAGAGAACAGTATGCTTGAGATAGCAGTCCACATAAGGATACCGTCAGCTGAAGGAGGCAGAGAGAAGATGGAAGCAGGGCAGAGAAGAGAGTCAACAGAAGTCAAAAAGATGACTGCTAAGACCTGTTGACCGACAGAGACCGGGTTAACAAGCTCACCCAAGTCCGTGTTTGTTCGTTTGTTCTTTTCCTCCACCCTCTCGGTTGTGTTTTGCGTATCTGTAAAGAAATGTTTAATGCACCTGGTCGGAAACCACTAGATGAATCACTGGCCATGAGTAGTTTGTTTTAATGACTTTGAGATAGTCACGGGGGCTGGCCAGAGGGGTATGTCACATCAATATTTTTGTCTGCTTTTCTTGCCGAGTTTTCCAACCAGGTTTTGTATTCCTGAGAGGATTCCTTTGATAAGCACTGATTATATCATAGGTTAGTTTTGTTTCAGAACAAATTACCTCGTTTAGTTCAGTGATATTGACCGTTAAGCTATTTGCTATTAATCAGTTGACCATTCCCATTTCTTCCTTAAGTATATTCAAGTCAAGGTGTCGGAGATACGGTAATGTCGTCTTCTTTCCAGTCAGGATTTTCTTTGTTTATTCTACAATTATTTTGTTTTGCGTTAAAATTGTTTTTGTTGTTCTCGGGTCGGAGGTGATTCGGTAAAGAGAAATTAGTTTATCAATTCGGTAAAAGGACTCTTAATTTTCAATATTTTGTGTTTTTATTTCATCTTGATATTCAATATTTATTTTTCTGTATATTTTCAGTATCTTCAGGTCAGAAAATCAACCTTTCCTTTATAGCTTTCTGACCTGTTCACTTTTTAACGTGAACTATTTCGGAATTTACCAACATTTCTATCATTATTTTTCTATTACTTCTTGGTGGTAGATTTCTCAGAAGATAACAGTGAAGTACATGTTTGCTGTCTTCTATGGTCCATTTTTCAGATGTTGCTTCTCTGTTGAGTGGTTGTTTTGGTCGGTGTTTGTATACCTTAAATTAGAACAGCCAACATTTGAATACGAAGGCGAGACTTGACGCTTACATGACGTAAGAATAGAGGAACATCGAAAAGCAGAAGTACGAGGTAAAATCGAGAAGTCATATATGGTAGAACATACATGGAAATAATTCTTTTTTTTTTAATTTTCATCATACATGTGAAAGCACGTGCGATACTCTGTCCTCATCAGCCGCCAACCATGGTGATAACACAGTTTCGGAAGCTCAAGGCAGTACTGTCAATCCTGGCGCTACCGAGCAGTTTTTGTCACCGGACAGGGTATTTAAAAGTAATATATATCTATATATACACCAGATCAACTAAAAGCAGACATTACATTGGAAGTTCGTTCGTCTTCATTTTAGTGCAGTTTGTGATTTAAAAACGCGTTTACTTTCGGCCGTTGATGTCATAGCAACCGTTTCTTGATTTTGCGTAATCACACGGGAAAGGTGGTTCCGCGTGCATATCCTTCATATTGAAATCCTTTCCATATCCGTCATCTGTTCGATTCGTTTTCTTTCAGTTTTATCTTTTTTTATGCGTTGCTGCACAAAAGCACTCGAGACAAGCGTCATATATAATACTGCTGAAAGATGTTATTTGTTGATAAAAAAGGCAAACTATCTGCTTTTATGGGATTAAGACATTATAGGACGTCATAACGAAGCAGCGCACATGTTGGGCTACAGTGATCTGTTTAGTCGACTAAGCATAGAGAGGATTACGATATGGGAACCAATAAACAAATAGGCTAGATAAAAAAATGCAATATGAGCAAAGTAAAATATCCTACATGAGAGTAAAACATAGTAATTCCAAATGTAGATGAAAGCATGGGGTTCATAAGTCCCAAAAACTTACTCAAAACTGTTTAGCAGGTCAAGCGTCATAACAAATACATGTTTTTAATTAATGAACCTCTGAGTGAGATCATCTGAAAGTTGTAGGTTCAATCCTGACTCCAAGTAAAACCAAGGAATATTTACTAAAGATGACTAGGGAAAGGAGTAGCACCCCCCTACACCTTGGTGTAGTAGCTGTCGAAAAGCGAGCCTTTCGATCACCCTCGAGTACGGTCGCCAGGTTTACTTACTTACTATAGATGAACATCTGCTGCTGGTTATTGTAAACTGAAGTAAAACAATCTACCTTTGTGGATTAAATAAAATGTTTGGTTTGAAGTTCCTTGTAAGTTCTCGTACCCAAAAAGAAACCCTTGAAGAAACCGAAGAACCCGTCGGCCGAAACTCTGTGAGTATAACAAAAATGACAATAATGCGAATACTCTAAACGATAAAAGTTGACTTTGTGGTTGTATGTTGTTTAAATATACATGCATAAGTTTTGTATTGCTTTTTGTTTTGTTTTTTTCTATTTAATGATATGTCATGTTATTTTATTTTAATGTCATTCTAGAAGAAGAGCAATGATACTTTGGAACCTAAAATAGGAGGGATAAGGAGGCTCATACATTTCCCAGGGGTATGAGTCCGAAAGTGAACCCTATAGCGCGACGAGAGTTCGAACTCGCTAACTGCGATATCACAATCTTGCACGTTAGCCAGTAAAACATAGGGACTTTTCCAATAAGATACAGTTTAGCGTGCGAAATTATATTAACATAATGTATTCAAGTAGGAAAAAAACAACTTTTATACGTTATCGTCATCAGAAGGCTTCTATCTTAAACATGAAACTAATATTTATGGTGCCAATTTTATTTAACCGTACATGAATATTGCACCATAAGAAGTGTTTTCTGAAAAGTGAATTTTCTAAAACAAACATAGCAGGATTTTATTTTAACTGGAAGGTTAAAACGCTTATTTATGCATGGTCCAGTACGTCTGTTTCGTATTAGATAGTATTATATGTAGCTTTTATACATCTTTAAATGATCTAATATATATATATACATATACATATATATATATTTTTTTCTTTTTTGTTTAAAAAAGGAAGAAATTTAAAAAGTGCATTCCATTTCTATAATAAATGTATTTCACTTATCAAACCTCGTGAAATGGAATTCAAATGGAGTTTGGTTACCGTATCGTTTTTTTTTTCTTCATTAAACGCCGGTGATATATTTCACGTTAAATCGCGTTGAGATTTATTTTACTAAAAATAAACGACCACGAAATTTTTCTTTTTATTTCCAGTTTTGTCGTTTTTAATTTTGTTTATATCATATTAATATCCTGATTTAAGGTTTAAGAGTATTATTTTAAATTCATACAGAGTTTTATACTTTTAGTTTATTTCAAAAACTTTTTTTTTACAAATTCGAATAAATATTTTTCGAAATATATTGATAATTTCTCAATGCATTCAATAACCAGTTGGCTTAGGCTGTAGAATACATCGACTGCTTCTTTGTATAGGGATAAGACCAACTCAACGAGTGTCCTGGATATGATACTAAAAATCTGATGACGAGATTCCGGTTGTGCTGAAGTTTTGGGGAATGCGGAGTACCCCTTCATAACTATCGCTCCCAGGTCCACTCTTACCAGGAATAGTAGCTCCTGATAAAGGTCCTATCTATGAATTAAATGGAACTAAAATAAAATAGTTTTGATATTAACTCTGTGTATTGCGAATCGGCTGGGGCTGTCGAATACACTGAGAGCACTTCTGCAGAGGAGTAACCCCCACTCAGTGAGTGTTCTGCTAAACAATCTGATGGTGAGGTTCCACTGATACTGAGACTCTGGTACCTTACAGGACCCTATCTATGGGTTAAATAGAACTAAAGTGCATAGTTATGCTAAAATGAATTGTTTGAATTAGAACTCTTTGACTAAACTGAATATCTTGAAATAGAAATGTTTTTGACAGTCCAGATATGTACTGACACTTTAACTTCGTACTTATGTCAAGCTGAATTGTTAGAATAGAACCGTACTTACGCGACACTGAATTGTTTAATATCGAACTGCTTTGACATTTAGCTGTTTAAACAAAATCTATACTTATACTAAACTGAATTGGCTGAATTTGAACTGTGTTTTTGACAATTATACCCTGTACTCACATTTGAACTGTGTGCTTATGCAAAACTAAATTGTTCGAAACTGAATTCTTTTTTACTTTGTGGTTGTACTTACGCAAAGGTGAATTGTTTGATATAGTACTGTTTTCGTATTTAACTGTGTGTAAACAAAATCTATTCCTATACTAAAGTGAATTTGCTGAATTAGAACTGTTTTTATAAACTGAATAACTCGAAATAGAAATGTTTTTACTATGAAATTGTGTACTCATGCTAAACTCTTTGAAATAGAATTGATTATTTGTATAAAATGGATTTAAATTGAATTAAACTGGGTATTTACGCTGAACTGATTTGTCTGGATTAGAACTGTTTGACTAAACTAAATAGCTTGAAAAAGAAAAATGTTTAACAATAAAACTGTGAACTAATATATATATATATATATATATATATATATATATATATATATATATATTTGTGTGTGAGTGTGTGTGTGTGATTACAATTCTCTCAGCACGAGCAGGTGGTCACACAAAGTCAATTTCTTAACTAAGATTTATCGGTCTGTATTTAGCGTTTTCTTTCTCCAAGAGAGTTTGTTCTCTCGTGGTTAGAGAAAAAGTCTGGCCTACTATTCACCAAAACCTGCGGGAAGAATAATTGTATTCACACCTTTTCAAAAGGTATTAGCGCTATGTGAAATGCAAACAGCCGCGCCCAGGAATTGAACTCGGTTGACAGTATCCATTTCATTACGGTAGTAATCATTAAGCCACGATATGAATATGAGATAAAAAGAACTGCAGTCATATAAAAAGCAGTGAAGAAAATAATTCTAGCAGAAGTTACCTCCAAAATTTGAACGAACGTTGGACGCACGAGCGTCAAACCTTTACTGATTTGTTGGGTATTCTTTGATGGAGACCTGTGTTCAATCTCAGGTAACATCATACCAAAGACTTTAAAAATGGTACTCGATACCTCCTTGCTTAACACTCAGCAATATAAGGTACGTATCAAGGGTAAAATGGAGCAAATCCTGAGAAAGGAGTAGCGTCTTCCCCCCTAAACCTCGGTGTAGTAGCTATTGAAAGGAGAGCCTTCTGGTTGCCCTCAACTACGGTCGCTAAATTTACTTATATATATATATATATATATATATATGTATATATAATTATTATCATTATTATTAGAAAATCGCTCTATCCTAGATATTCAGCACTCTCCATATTATATTGCACTTGGCGCGATACATACTCAAAAAGTGATTTTGCGACAACCAACACACTTATAATATATATATATATATATATATAGCCATGATCAAAATTATGGAGCACCAATAAAAAAAACCAGGAAGAAGCCATACTTGCCTCAGGCCAACAAGATAAACGACTGGAATTTGCAAAAAATTATGAAAATTGGCCACATGATGATTGGGGCAAAATTGTTTGGTCTGACGAAAGTAACTTTGAGGTAAGTTAACAGCTTCTATTTCCTAAACTTTGGATGTAATAATTGAAATTTTTTGTGGATACAAATCCATAACATTTATTCAAAATTGTAACAATTTTTTTTCATCAGATTTTGGCACCCTGGAGCGATTTATGTTCGCCGTAGGGAAGGAGAGGCATTTCATCCTGATTGTGTGGTTCCAACTATAATATTTGGAGGAAGCGTAATGGTTTGGGGCTGCATGGCTTCTTCAAGCACTGGAATGTTATACACATTTGAGGGCAGAATGAACTCCACAATTTATACTAACATATTGGATCAGGTTGACCGAACCTCTTTGACTAAAATATTCAATAATAACATTCCAAGTGATATAATCTTCCAACAAGACAATGCTCCATGCCATACGTCAAAAGTTTCAATAGGTTGGTTTGAGAAAAAAGAGATTACAGTGATGAAGAGGCTCTCTCAATCCCCAGACCTAAATCCCTATTGAAACTTTGTGGTCCCATTTAAGGAAATGAGTGAGAATGCACAAATGTTCATCAAAAAAAGAATTAGAGGCCAAACT
The DNA here is from genome assembly GCA_963585895.1 of Sepioteuthis lessoniana. Taxonomy (NCBI): domain Eukaryota; kingdom Metazoa; phylum Mollusca; class Cephalopoda; order Myopsida; family Loliginidae; genus Sepioteuthis; species Sepioteuthis lessoniana. The sequence goes on along the minus strand of OY757931.1, from coordinate 76,575,735 downwards.
TCATGAAGAGTGGCAGAAAATAGATCCTTCTACCTGCAACAACTTAGTCAATAATATGCAAAAACGAATAAAAGCTGTTATTAAGGCAAAAGGAGGACATACCAGATAGTGATTGTTATTATTAATGTTTACTCCACTATTCTTAACTATTAAATATATAAGTTGGAATCATAATTTCGATTTTTCATTGGTGCTCCATAATTTTGGCCAAGGTTGTATATATATATGAAGTAAATATATATATATATATATATATATATATATATATATATATATATATATATGAAGTAATTAAAAATTATGTAAAAGTAAAGAAAGAAAATGACAAGGTATCTTTAAAAATTGAATATTCAAAGAGAAACTGTTAAAACACTATTAAAATAGTTTACTGTAACCGCATTGAAAGCTACGAAATTTGTGGAGTCAGTTTGAGTGGGTGGGACACACGAGAAAGATAACGGTATTATTTGGACAACGGATCGATTTAATAATTTTGATCAGGCACCCCCAGAAGTATGGAAGACTAGGGAATTTGACAACATACTGCTGTTATATCGTCATCTGAAGCATCACAACGACACAATAATTAAGACGGACGCAATGACAAAGTCAGACGCATTAATAACGACGCAGGAAGACTTCTTTAACAATATTTACCTCTCACTTTATTGCAAGGGTTCAAAAAGGTTGTGTGGGGTTTTACTGTGAGAGGGAGGTGGAGATCGAACATAACTGCAATATTTTGACCCCTCTATTATGACCGTCACGTTGTGTCTTTCTTGTTCTCTAGGGCTGCTCAACCGGAGGCCTAGGGGCTCACTCTGCTGGATGCTGGCTTTCTTCACTGCATCCCACCAGTATCTTCTCTGGACCCCAAACTCCATCGGGGTTCCCGAGGGCCCCCTCAGCCGGGTGTGGCTTTCCATACCTCATCTTCTCTTCAACTGGCCTATAACTCGACTGGCAACTCTACTGGCCCCCTGGGCGTCGAACTCAACTGGAATCGGAACTCAATTCAACTGGCTCGTCGAACTCAACTGAGTTATATAATCGTTCGACGCCCACTCGATCTTTGAAATCGAATGTTTAATCGTCATCAAGCGGAAATAACTGTCATACAGTTCAGTGGTCACTCACTTCCGGTGCATCATTCTGTAGTGTACCATGGGAATTTTTTTTAGCTCGTCCCATTTCATCAGCCAATTTCCGCCCACACGATTTTCTTACATAACTGCCATTGGAATGTGTCACTTCCTTCCGGTGCATCACCTTGAATGGCATTTTGGGCCGGCTCAAAAGGTCAAAACACAACACTGCTCCGACACTGTAATGCGGTATATAATCAAAACACAACATACAGATGGACAAATGGATGCATCCTACCCTTCCCTAAGAAAGGCGCCCTTGGATTAGAAAAGCACAACCCTTACATCAATAGCAGCAAAGATATAGAATGTTCTGCTACGAAACCATATAGAACCCAAAACTGAGAACATACTCCGTTAAAACCAATATGGCTTTCAGAGAAATCTATCCACATCACAAATTTTGACTATCCGTCGAATTCTAGAAAGTATACATGCAAAAACCTAGAGGCAACAATATTATTTGTCGACTTCTCCCAGGCATTTGACTCCATACATAGAGGGGAAGATGGAGCAAATACTACTCGCCTACGGCCTACCCAAAGAAACTGTCGCAGCCAAAATGATGCTATATAAAAACACGAAAGTAAAAGTACGCTCACAAGATGGAGACATCGTTGCAGGTGTACTGCAAAGAGACATCGTAGCAGATGATAAAGAGGTATGAGGTAAGAGACACATTGGCCCCTAACTATTTATCATCTGTCTAGACTACGTGCTTAGAACGTCTATAAACTGAATGAAAGACAACGGTTTAAAGCTGACAAAGGAAAGAAGCAAAAGGTAGGATTACGGACGCCGATTACGCCGATGACATAATACTTCTGTTAAATAAACCCGTCCAAGCCGAATCCCTGCTACATAGTCTGGAACGAGCAGCTGCTGGCATAGGACTCTATGTAAACGCACACAAGACGAAATACATGTGCTTTAATCAAAGAGACAACATCTCCACACTGAGTGGTAGTTCCCTGAAACTAGTGGACAATTTCACCTACCTAGGAAGCAGTGTCTAATCAACCAAAACATACATCAACACGTGACTAGCAAAGGCATGGATAGCTATCGAAAGACTATCGGTCATATCGAGGCCAGACCTGACAGATAAAATTTGAAAAAATAAAACACATTTTTTTCTAAGCATTGGCCGTTCCATACAGCTATATGGATGCACTACATGGACGCTAACTAAAGGTATTGAGAAAAAGTTTGACGGCAATTACACAAGAATGCTGGGGGCAATATTGAACAAGCCTTGGAAGCACCACTCCACAAAGCAACAACTGTACGACCACTCACCACCTATCACGAAAACTATCTAACCAGACATGTGGGACTCTGCTGGAGAAGTAGAGACGAAGTCATAAGCGACATACAAATGTGGACCCTTTCACATGGACGAACAAAGGCAGGACAACCAGTTAGAATCTACACATAACAGCTCTGTGCCTATACAGGATGTAACCGTGAAGATCTACAAGGAGCGATGGACGATAGAGACGGATGGAGGGAGAGGGTCAAGGAGATCTGTGCTCGCAGCACGACATGATGACGATGAGAATCAACTAACAATGATGATAATCTGGGAAAATTAATCGAATTTGGGGGTGTGGAATATCATCATCATCATATCGCGCTGGTAGCACGGATATCCCTGACCCTCTCTCGCCACTCCTCCCTATCGTTCATCGCCCTAGGTAGGTCTTCAGGACAACAGCCTGTATCCTCACATACCTGCTGAATGTACGTTCGAGCTGGTCGTCCTGCTTTTGCGCGGCCATGTGTGGAGATTCATAAGAGTACATCTCTTATGAGTTCATCTCTGCTTCTCCAGCAGTGTCCTGCATGTCTGGTTCGTCTAACTTGAATAGTTTTCGTGATAGGGGGCAGGTGGCCGTACAGTTGGTGTCTTGTGGGGTGCTGCTGCCAGGACTTGTTCAGGATTGCACGCAGCATTCTTGTGTAATTGCCAACCAGTTTCTTCTCCAGCCGTTTTGTTAGCGTCAATGTAGTGCATCCATATAGCAGTATCGATGTGACCGCTGCCTGGAAGAAGCTGCGTTTCATTTTATCGGTTAGGTCTGATTTCCATATAATCGATAGCCTATTGATAGCTGTCCATGCTTTCGTTAGCCTCGTTTCGATGTCCTTTTCGGTTGATTCGACGCTGCTTCCTAGGTAAGTGAATTTGTCTACTAGTTTAAGTGGGGTTCCTTCTAGAGTGGAGATGTCCCCCGTTTGGTTATAGCACATATATTCCGTTTTGTGTGCATTAACATAGAGGCCTATGCTTGCTGCTGCTCGTTCCAAACTATGCAGAAGAGTTTCGGCTTGGTCAGGTGTATTTGCCAGTATCGCTATGTCATCGGCGTAGTCGGCGTCGGTAATTGTTGTTGCGGGGTATCTTCTGCTTCTTTTCTTCGTCAGTTCGAAGCCATTCTCTTTGATTTTGTCAATCGATGTTCTAAGTACGTAGTCTAGACAAATGATAAAGAGGTACGGAGCCAGCGTGTCCCCTTGTAGTACTCCTGCTTAGAAACAAATTAAAATCTGGGTTTCTACGCTCTTAGAGTATATTCTGCTTATATGTATATAGATATAGAAGGAAACTCTCTGAAAGTGGTAGACAAATTCACCTACCTAGGAAGCAGTGTCTCGCCAACCGAAAAAGACATCGACACGTGACTAACGAAGGCATGGACAGCTATCAATAAGCTATCGATGATATGGAAATCAGACCTGACCGATAAAATGAAACGCAGTTTCTTCCAGGCAGCATTCGTATCAATACTGCTGTATGGATGCACCACTTGGACGCTAACAAAACGGCTGGAGAAGAAGCTGGACGGCAATTACACAAAAATGTTGCGAGCAATTTTGAACACGTCCTGGCGGCAACACCCCACAAGGCATCAACTATACGGCCACCTGCCTCCCATCACGAAAACTATCCAAGTAGGACGAACCAGATACGCAGGACACTGCTGGAGAAGCAGGGACGAGCTCATAAGCGATGTACTCTTATGGACCCCCACATATGGCCGAACAAAAGCAGGACGACCTGCTCGAACATACATAAAGCAGCTATGTGAGGATACGGGATGTTGCCGTGAAGACATGCCGGAGGGAATGAACGATAGTGATAAGTGGCGAGAGAGTGTCCGGGATATCCGTACTAGCGGCACGACATGATGATGATGATGATATATATATGTACGACGTAGTATTATTTAATATAACTAATGTTATGAATCATTCGATGACCTTGATAAGCAGTCATGATGTTCGGTAGAGCACTGACTCACGTGCTTGACGTAGTGAGTCCAACACCCAGTCATATATTAAAGATCACTTTTGAACTTTTATTCGTGAGAAGGCATGAAATCTCCTTTCCTCATGTATGGATTAATAGTAACACTACTATTCTACAAGGGTGGTTTTCGTATTATTGTCGCACATTGCACCACTGGACGAACAACGAAGGACTCATAGATATATAAAGATATAATTTGCATTTTTATTCTTCGACGGCGACGTTTGTGTGAAGTAGGAATACAGTCAGAGATAGTTCGCACCTTTTATCTTCTGTGGCGTCGGGAGAACATTCACAGGGGAGCTGACAGGTTTGCTTGAGTGACTTGCGGATCTCCCTCTTCGCTTGAGAGACCAGCGGATCACTCTGCTTTGCGGGAGTGACCGGCGGATCTCTGCATTCAGTCCAAAATTACAGACCTTATATTGTCACTCAAGTTCCATAAGGAAATAGGAAAATTGTCTTTGCCTTACGTATTTTCCGTTTATTGTTGGTTATTGGAACTTACATACTTAACTTTGCTTTTTTTTTTCGGTAATTTGTTGATCTTATCTGCGAACAGAAATATTTGTCATTCTATACACAGGCAATAAATTACACATTTTATCTTTCCTGTGAAACCACTTTGTTGATGTTATCTTGCGACCGCATAAAAACTTCTAAGTTCATCCCGGCACACCGTCGCCTGTTAAGTTAGTATATTACATAATATATAATCTACAGAGTTTGATATAAGATTAAAGGAAAAATATAAAAACAGAAATTGTATATAATTTGTATTTAATCGCTACATATCATGGGAAATTATAATGAAGAAGCAACCCATTACATAATTTATTGTAATTACCCTCAGAAATTTACTTTACACCAATTAACATTCAAACCAATGTTTACCCTGGAAATATCACTGCCATGTGCAGCTTTTACAATTCATTCGAAACTAAGGTTGATTTGGCACGTTTTGCAAGGATCTGTCAATTAATTTAAATAACTTTTGTTCAAAATCTGCAGGAATCTTTAAAGAAAAATTCTTGTGGTTTTTTTGAGAAAATAATTGTGGATCACTTTAGACTACGTCGCTCAGCATCTGATGTGTAAAACCGAACAGTTCTGTCTATCCGTCTATCTCATTCTGTGCATTCCTAAAATTATAGTTGTATTAAAAATCTTTAATATATATAGGTGTGTGTGTGTGTGTGTGTGAGTGCGTGTGTGTATACACGTATATATATATATATATATATATATATATATATATATACTCACGCACACACACACACATATATATATATATATATATATATATATAACGGTCCCTTGATATAATGAATGGAAATGTATACCTATTTTTCGAGAGATCGGGGTTCAATACCAGGTTGAATTATACCAAAGACTCAAAAATGTTACTTGATGCCACCTTGTTTAACACCCAGCATTTTAAGGCACATATCAAGGGTAAACGGAACAATCAAGGAAAATTTGTAGCGTGCTCCTTTACACCTTGGTAGTGTAGATATAGAAAAGGCAGCCTTCGGGTCACTCTCGACTACGATCGGCTAACTTATTTTCTTTACAATATATATATATATATATATATATATATATATATGCGTGTATATGTGTGTGTGTCATTCAATAAATATTGGAATTTTGGGATGAAAACAAAATACAGTATTTTTCAGAACTTTATTACGTAGATGTAAACAATGCATTATTTGTAATTGGTAAATTGCAAAATATTTAAATCTCACATAAAACTTCGTTTTGAAGCATTTCGAATCGAATGCGAATTTTACAAAGAGAGCTCCTGGATGAACAAGATAACATTTTCGGCGTCTGAGAATTACCAAAGTGGTAAACTTTTCAGAATAATCTACAGAGAAGTATTTTTCATTCAAAAATATTTACAAATAGGCTTAACATATGATTTTCACTCCGAACATTACTAAACAAAAAACCCTTGAATTAGAAACACACTGATTCTCAACAAAATAATAAGTTCCAAGTGCAACTGGCTGTCAGTAAAGAAGGATATACTGAGAATCTACTGGCTATGAAAACACCCGTCACTATTGATTTCCCTGGAAAAGGTGCAACTGTAAACCAGGACTTCTTATTGTCAATTCCTTAAACAAGATTGTCTTAATTATTGAATGACCCTAGTTTATATATATATATATATATATATATATATAATAGCATGGAAGCTTGCCTGTGGCCATAGGTTTCTTGCCTTCTTATAACGACAATAATCAGGCAGAGAAAAAAAGATATAGGAGTAATAAAAATCGAAAAATACAGTCAAAAGAATGTTCAGCTTGTGTACAATTCTTTCTTTATGTGTGTGTGTGTTTGTGTGCGTGGATTATATTTGCATATTATTGCGCGTGGTCGAATACATGATGTTCAGTACGTGTGTGTATGAAGATATATGAGCCGTTCAGCAAATTTGAGGTAACCTGGAAAATATAAAAACTAGAACCCACCTAAAGCAAGACATCAAAAAATGTCTTCTTTGCCTCCACAAGGAACTAGCAATTATCACTCACCAATCATAAAACACAATGCAAACTAAAAATCAGAAATTCTATCCAAATGCTGACATGAGAATAAACATCAACTCTCAAATTTCGACCTATACATATAACACATCCACCTTACCTATACTATATCCACTACTAAAATCCTTATACAACCCCTCACAATAACCCCATAACACACCCAACCCGCACTAAGCGCCTCTTTCCTCCATCATATAACACACACAACGTGCAATCTTCCTCCATTAGATCTTATATCAATCTCCAAGCACCCCTACAACCTGTTGACATTATGTTGGCTATGTCTTCATGATTGTTAGAAATATATCGCCACACAGTATATTTAGCATACCCCTTAACGCATACACAATTACAATAAAATATACGTAATACCACGTTAACACAACATAAGTAGAAGTAAAATTGGCGACCTTAGTCGACAGATCCCTTTTCAACAGCTATAACACGAAGGTGTAGGGTATGGCGCTATTCCATTCCCAGGATTACTCAACTTTACCCTTGATCTTCACATTATAGTGCTGAGTGTTAAGCAAAGTTGCATCAAGTACCATTTTTTGAGTCTTTGGTATGACTCAACCTGGGATTAAACCCCGATCTCCCGTGCTATTTGAGAACACTCTACTCATTAGAACAATAGAGAGCTAATAGAAATTATTATTGTAACCAAACAAGACTCCCCAAATTATCCTTATATTCCAGATCTATCATGCTTTGCCGCTTTCGGCTGAGGCAGTAGAATACCCCGACTGCACTTCTGCAGAGGGTTATCCCCCTAATAAGTGTCCTGATATGATACTAAACAATCTGATGGTAAGGTTCCACTGATGCTCGAGCTTTGGGGAATGTGGAACACTCCTTCATTGCCGTTACTCCCTGGTCCACTCTGGCCCGGAATAGTAGCACTTGATAGGGCCCTATCTATGGTTTAAATTGAACTAACTGCATACTTATGCTAAACTGATTTGTTTAAATTAGAACTATTTCACTAAAAGGAATAGCTTGAAATAGAAATGTTTTTTTGACAATTAAACCGTACTTTCATTTAAACTGTGTGCTTATGCTAAATTGAATTGTTTGAAATGGAACTCTTTTTGACATTGAAAATCGACATATATTAAACGGAATTGTTTAATATAGAACTGTTTTGACATTTAACTACGTGTAAAAAAAATCTAGAGTTATACTGAACTGAATTGGCTGAATTAGTACTAGTTGAATAAACTGAATAGGTTGAAATAGAAATGTTTTGATAGTTAAACTGTGTACTCGTGCTAAACTCAAATGTTTGAAATGGAACTATTTGCATAAAATGGATTTGGTGTTAAATAACCTGTAAAGGATGATATGTCATAAAACCCGAGCATCTAACTAACCAACCAAACTATGATGCTAATATTTCAAATCTAGATAGCATCTTCTAAACAATGAAATTATGTTAATTAGCTCCTGAGTTAAAATCATCACCACACACACTCACACACACAAAATAAAACTCCACATAACTAATACAAAGTATTATTGCAATCAAACACAAATCATATTCCAACATAAAATCCTAATATTGCATTATACCCCATAGTATATTACAATATTACATATCTCGGGCCATTGGCTAAATGAAAAGAGTGATCAGCAATAGTCAGGGAGGCTGGAGTTCAATCCCAGTTCGAGTCATAACATAGGAACAAAAAATGGTATTTGATGCCACCTTGCTTTACTGTCAGGATTATAAGGTAGGGATCAGTGATAAAGCTGATCAATCCAGGGAATGGTGTAGCGCCCTCCCCTACATCTCGATGTTGTAGATATTGAAAGCGGAGCCTTCAGGTTACCCTTGACTAAGGTCGCCAACTTTACTTACGTGTCTCATCACAACGATATTTACAGCGCTCTGGTCGACCACATTCCTCCTTCTCTTATCCTTACAAATCATGATTATTTTCTTCGAAATACAATGGTGATGATATCCGAAGTTAAAATCATCACGACAAACATACTCACCTATATATTATTGATAATAATAATACTCCATAGTATATTCCAATAAAACATTTCTTATCACCATAATATTAGTACGTTCTGACCAATTATACTCTTTCGTTCATTAGTCTTACAAATCAAATCTTTATTTTCTTTGTCAGGAAATGATGATGATTGTTTGTTCCTAAGTTAAAATCACCACTACACACACACATAAGCACAAATACAATATATATATATAATTAGATTAATTAAATGGTATCGAAATTGATATAAGCATTAATATTTCTCTTAAAAGTTAATCATCGAATTTAACATAAAAAGAAAATAAACTTAACGAATAAATAAAAAAGTTAAATTACCGTAATTATAACTGATAGAAGAAATTTGAAAAATTAAAATAAAAACGGAAATTCAATAAAACCAAGAGGTAACTCCTTAATCTCGTCCCCACTACACCCCACTTTAGTTGAAATCATCACCACACACACACACGCACACACCCAAATACAAAAAAAAGGTTATTTTGCTCAATCAAATCGTCCCGACTCATATAAGAGGTGCATACGATAAGTTTCCAGGCATTTAAAATTGTCGTAGACACTTGAAAATTCAGTATTTTATTGCTATACATCTTACGAGATGACAGACCAATTTTTATGATTTCAGGTTCAAAGGAATAGCTACAGCAAGAATTGGAATACACCCTACTTAAGCCTGATTGTCACAGCTGGTGAATTTCAAAATGCTATCTGGACGTGAGGACGCTTTAGAAGAACATTATGTAATAAAATTATGTTTTAAACTTGGAAAATATGCCACAGAAACGTATGGAATTCTTCAGGCAGCTTTTGGAGCTTCTTACATTAATCGGGCATCAGTTTTTGAGTGGCATAAGAGATTTATGGATGTTAGGGAATCTATGAGGGATGATGAGAGGTGTGGGAGGAGTAAGGAAGTCAATACACCAGAGTTGATTGGCCAAAGGTTTAGGGTTAGGGTTACTATGTTGTGGTTTCAAGGGAGTTCAGCAAGAGATTCCTTGGGAAGAGGCCAGCACTCTTCAAATTGGGTCAGTGGCATTTCCAGCAGGACAATGTACCAGTCCACAACTTGTCACAGACTATTTGACCAAGATGGGCATCAAGACAGTTCCTCAGCCTCCCTATAGTCCAGACCTTGCTCCCTGTGACTTTTACTTATTCCCTAAGCTCAGAGGCTGTCGTTATGAGACAATTGAGGAGATGAAAGAGGCTGCGACGAAGGTCATTGACACGGTCACACAAGAAGACTTCCATAGGGCTTTCCAGAAGGTGTTGAAACGGTAGAACAAGTGCATTGCA
>OY757931.1:76545393-76562893 GCA_963585895.1 Sepioteuthis lessoniana | reverse complement strand
GTAAAAAAAAACAGATTATACAATTTGCAAATGAAAATTATAGAAACAGATATCTGGAAATAAAATTCATGAAAAAAATAAATGAGTAAAGGCATGTGTGCTATTTGAAAATAATCATATAGTGCGAAATATATATATATATATATATATATATATAGCACTATATGATAAAGCAGAGATAAATATATAGCACTATATGATAAAGCAGAGATATATATATAGCACTATATGATAAAGCAGAGATAAAATCCAAGTAAGTAAAGTTGTATGAAAATTCTTCAAATTCATCGGTGTAGATTTAAAACCTAAAATATAAAAAGATTATTTTTTAATTTTAGTGCATTTTTCATTTTATTATGAAAAGCATGTGACTGTGTCTTAAAATAACTTCAGAAATAACAGCAAATATGTAAATGTAAACATAGAATGGACGCGATTCCTTAACCACTCAGTATAAAATAAATTTTACGCAGGTGGATATGTCGTCAAAATAATTGAATCAATCAATCAATTAATCAGTTTATAAATCAATCAACCAATCAATGAAAAAGTACTCATAACTCTGCTTGTTGCAAAGTCGCTTTGTGAGGATCTGTTTTTGACACGTACTGTCGCATTCACGGTGAGTACTTTGAGGAAAAATACAGTATGTTCAACCAGTATAATGGACAACCTTTGAACTCGAGATCGGTCTGAAACCGCGGCTCTCATTTAAGGGTTTCGGTCAGGTTTCCAGGGCCGTTCTGAAGTAGGTTAGGTTTTTGTTTCTAAGCAAAAGATTGTCAACGTGAAAGCTTGAACAGCTCTATTATGCTATCTCTGATTACTGTTTAGTCCAAACGGCCAATAATTAAATACCGTATTCATATTTACCTAACCCCTCCGCACGGGCAGGATATGACACAAGCTCAATTTCTTAAGCGGAGTTTAACATGTTTGAATTCAGAGTTTTCCTTCTCCTAGACTAGTTGCTTCACCAAGGCTGAAGAACCCAGTCTGTCCTACTATTTACCTATTGCTGGAGGGAGAATAATTGGATTCATAATTTTCCCAAAAGTATTAGTGCTCTGTGAAATGCAATCAGTCTCGGCCAGGATTTGAACTCGTGGCGCCGTGTCCATTTCCTACGACGATAACCATTACACCACGGGAACCTCCATATAAATATACCGTATAACGGTCGAGTTAAAACTATACAAGTTAAAACTATACTTCGACACGAATCTTATTTGATTTTCATCACCGTGTAAATATCTCATAGAAAACGTTTTTTTTCCACACTTTTCTGTAGTTGCAAAAATTCGATGACAAACAAAGAAATGTCATTTTATAACAAATGATATCATTTAAATCAAGGAATTTTTTTTTTAATCACTAAATGATCCAGTTATAAACTATGCTAGTCTGGAAAAAATATCACGAACATGTAGGTCGGTGAATGTTTTTTTTATTTGCTTGAACACAGCAGTTATTCTGTTAAAGCAATAGTCGGTAAAAAAAGATCAGTGCTGTGATCAATTTAATAGAATGCCGATAAATGCCAATTTTTTAATAACCGCTGTATTTCGGGATTCATTTGGAAAGGTCGGAAGAGTAAACATCGTAACCTATTTATCTGAACAGCGGACCTTTTTTTTTTGGCAAAGTGTGAGTGTAAACGAAAATTTAGAAAAAAGAAAAATAAGTTGAATGAACTTGCCAGCATGATGCACCGATCAAAAATTCCTTCGTGTTACTGTTTTATAAATCGCCTCCGTTTCACGTCTCCCCAAATGAAAAGAGAAGCAGGAAAAAATCACGAATATCATTGAAATGAAACAGGTTGCAATTATGGAGTTCATGTCTAAGCCTAGTGTTTAATTCCTCGATACACCTTAGGTCAGAAAAAAAAGTCACACTATAGAAAGCAAGTAAATGCATCCGAGTAGCCGGAGAGATGTGTCTAATTTATTGAATAGAAAAATGAAAATAAGATTTAAAAAATAGCATTTTCAGATAAATGTTTTGGGAGATGTGACTGGATTTCTTTGAAATGCATCAAATACTTAACCTGATCCTTCAATTGAGGTTCAGGCAAAACATTTCGGAGACATTCAAAGAGTTTCACCAAAGTTATAAATTGGATTTCAAAGCATTTTTACATACGTATACGTTTATTTATTCATCCTTTTATCCTTGTCAATTTTTTTTTTTTTTTGTAAATCGTTTTCGACGTATATTTATGCTTCAGATACATGGGTATATCGAAAATATTCTTATTTAATCAACATCTATCTCACACCTTACTGAAAGTACATATTCAAAGACTGTATGCCTATAGTATATTTTTACATATATATATATATATATATATATGTGTGTGTGTGTGTGTGTGTGTGTGTGTGTGTGAAAAACAAATTGATTTCCATACAAACCAAGTTTTTATTTTTCTCCAGAATGTGGAGTGAAAAGTTGTAATATTCAAATTTATAATTTTTCATTTTTTAACTAATCACCCTCTTCTTTTGAGTTGTCGCCTTTTTTAGATTCCTTTGAGATATTATTTGAATAACGTCATAAATGTTGAAGAAGCAAATCTCAAAATAATTTTCTTTCGTAGATTGTCTTTTTAAAGAAATCAACCGGTGAGATTCATAAATTGATTTCTACACTTTTTATCTAATTTGGAGTCTAAATCATAGAAATAAAGCGTTAAAATAGACACGTTTTAGTATTCAATGTCAACATGCCACTCATATTTTTCATCATTAAAAGGCACTTTTTAATATTCACTTCTTAAGAGAACGATTTTATTTTTAACATTGTTTAATTAATCCGATAAACGAAAATCCCCCATATCGTTAATACATCTGATAGCGCTGCATCGTACTGATATAACACACCTACTGTTGATTTATTAAGTTGACCATTAAACAAATGCTTTTGTGTATAAAGTGCGTTTCCTCTAGATAATGTCATACACACACAATATATTTTACGCACATAAATATATTATCGAGATTTAAAACAAGATGAACTGCTATTAACATCGAGTTGAAATTATATTGAAGGTTTTTTATGCTTTAACTAATATTACATTTTCTAACAAGAAAATACCGTGTATGATAAGATGTCTCATATAAAAAAAAAGGTTCCACTCAAATTCAATAAATAAAAAGTATTTTATTAGGTGTACTTTTATCTAATTAACACATATTCATATATATTGGCAGAAGTGTCTTGATTCTTTTGGCAAATTTAATAATGAGAAAAAAAGACAAGCTATTTCTTCCGTAAAGGACATTGACACAAGGTTAACGAAAGCATGGACAACTATCAATAGGCTATATGGATGCACTACATGGACTCTAACAAAACGGCTGGAGAAGAAGCTAGACGGCAATTACTCAAGAATCCTGCGAACATTCTTGAACAAGTCCTGGCGGCAACACCCCACAAGACAACTGTACGGCCACCTGCCTCCTATCACGAAAACTATTCAAGTTAGACGAACCAGACATGCAGGACACTGCAGGAGAACCAGGGACGAACTCATAAGTGATGTACTTTTATGGACCCCCACACATGGCCGTGCAAAAGCAGGACGACCAGCACGAACATACATTCAGCAACTATGTGAGGATACAGAATGTTGTCCTGAAGACCTTCCTGAGGCGATGAACGATAGGGAAATGTGGCAAGAGAGGGTTAGGGATACCCGTGCTACCAGCACGACTTGATGATGATGATGATGATTTCTTCATAGATTTAATGACGTTTCATAAAATTTATCAGGTCTTCAGTCAAGAGATAGTCTGTGTCTCTCCATAAGCTATTTTATATTTGTTTGTCATGAAAAATACGTGCGTATATATATATATATATATATATATATATATATATATATATATATATTTATGTGTATATATATATATATATATATACCAGCTTGAAGCGGTCCTGCGTATCTAGCCACACTGAAAAGTTGTGATACCACGAAACAGTCTGTCTGTGGATGACAATATATATATATATATATATATGTGTGTGTGTGTGTGTGTGTTTTCCAAATTCATCGACAAGGGCAGCATACGACACAAAAGCAAGTTTTAAGAGAAATCTAACGGTATTCAGACTATTCTGTTGATTTTCATTGTTATATTCACAACGTTTCTGCCGATACGTCCTTAGGCCTTCCTCTACTGATTCATGTCGAAGTCGCTGCATCACAGATAACATCAAAGCTACACTTTATTTAATCTACGGAAGCAGATTATTGTTATTATGTAAACTCTGACTGGATATGAGTATTCATTTACAGTAAATAATTCGTTATTTATCTGAAAGAACCATGGAACAACGGCTATAGGTGTTTGCTTGAAAGCTGCTTCTAACTGAAATTATCTGGATGTTGCACGTTCAACAATCCCAACTACATGGAAATAACAAGAATACTTTGTATGGCTTAACATGAGTTAAACAATGAAAATGAAGACAATAGTCCGAATATTCTCTCAATATTAAAAAAAAAACATCAAGCTAAATCAAAGATATTTAGGGAGAAATTTAACGGATTTGAAATCATCCTTCTCCAAGACAAATTGCCATTTAAGTTTAAAGATCATATGGTTCCATAATATTTACACATAGATGGAGGGAGAGTTACTTCATAGATACCTTCCCTATGAGGATTATCTATGTGAAATGAAAATAGCCTCGTCGAGATTTTCAGATTGACTTGGCGTGGCTATATTCTTAAGGCGATAAAGATTACAAAAAACAGCATAGTTGTGTGGGTGATATATGCACAGTTTTGTCCACACACATACACACACATACGGGTTGCTATCCCGGCTTCGAGCGTCCTGCGTGTTTAGACACACTGAAGAGTTCTGATAGAACGAAACAGTCTGTCTGTGGATGGCAATATATACGCTCCCACATGGGGGTTGAGCTCTCTGGCGAAGGAATTTTCGGCCGCCGCAAGCATAATGCAAAGCTCTTCGAAAGAATTGAGCACTCTGGTAGACGATAGGGTATAAAAAATGTGAACAAACGGCTGCTGCTGCTGTTGCTGCTAAAATAAATACCTTAAAAATTCCCTTAGCCAACGTGGTCCGCTTGGTGGCCGAGAGTCTAATGTACTAATGTAACTTAGTCTAATGTAAAGTTGGACGGGTTTCGATCCCAGCTTCGAGCGTCCTGCGTGTCTAGCCTCACTGAAGAGTTCTGATAGAACGAAACAGTCTGTCTGTGGATGACAATATATATATATATATATATATATATATATATATCGTAGTATCCAGCTGAATTATTTCTAAAAGCAATTTATCAAATCTATGTGGCCGTACAAGTTTACACAGCTCTTTCTTGACAACTGAACATTCAACGAAAACCAAAATCATATTCTAAGTTCATTAGTCGTATTTTACAAAAGAAATGACTTTCAGATTAATTAAACATCTATTTTCGGCCCCACAAGAATAATTAATGTTAGTCACTAAATATCCAATTCAACAGAACAGATAATCGACGTATACGGACCCAAACGTTGACCCGCCTCCACTGGCATACTAATTCAATCGTAGATACACCTCTACAGACATACTCAGTCGTA
Source organism: Sepioteuthis lessoniana (assembly GCA_963585895.1). Taxonomy (NCBI): domain Eukaryota; kingdom Metazoa; phylum Mollusca; class Cephalopoda; order Myopsida; family Loliginidae; genus Sepioteuthis; species Sepioteuthis lessoniana. The sequence continues at coordinate 76,557,294 of OY757931.1, read as the reverse complement.
GACATGCCTCCAATGACACACAAACTCATTTGTAAAACACTTCCACAGATATACGCATTCAATCGTAGACACATCTCCATAGAAATATTCACCCTATTGTAGACACACCTCCACTGACATAAGCACTTAATCATAGATACATCTCCTCGGAAATACGCACTCAATTGCAAACACCTCCATCGAAATACACACTCAATCGTAGAAATACCTCCACAGATGTATTGTACGCACTCAATTGTAGACACACCAGCAAAGACATACGCACTTAATCGTAGACACACCTCGAAAGCATGAACACAACACGAACGAATAAGCACGGATGCATTCATGGAACTTAAATGTGGATCAAATCTTTGGTGTTCCAGAGATTCATATTAAATACCGATCATTTATTATTATTCAAAATTTAGCAGTTGAAACAAACATACTCCTAAATATAGGGAATAAAGCTGATTAGAGATATTGCAAGATCATTTTTATTACGTCTGCCAGAAATTTATTCGTCTTATTCAGGTTAGTTGAAGGATATCGTTTAGGTTTTGAAGAGATTATGGTCATGGGCCTTACATAACTATTTACGTTGTTTTATCTTTTGCGTTTGATTGTAACATTATTATGCACATTGCTAACAATATAATTCTAAATCAAAATTTCAAAATTATTATTCACGTAGGTTCGAAATGGGTTGTTTAGGCCAACCAAATCCAAAGACACATGACGTAAGTTATAAGAGTTGTTATGTTTCGAAATATATTGAAGAAAATAGATCTTTGTTATCATTACTTTTAAATATATGTGTATATAGGGGGAGTTTGCTGACAATGCCCCTAAAAAACTATTACGAACGCACACTAAGCAGATGATACGGCCTTTCTGACAAATACACCTACCCAAGCCGAATACCTGTTGCATAGTCTGAAGCATGCATCAGGTGGCAATGGCTTCCATGTGAATGCTGAGAAAACGAACTACATATGTTTTAACCAGAAAGAAAAAATATCTACATTAAATGGTGGTTCTCTGAAACTAGTTCAGCTACCTCAAAAGCAGTCTCTCATCTACTGAAAATGACATCAATTAGTAACTCACAAATGGCATGAATTGCTATCAATAGCTTATCGACCATATGGAAGTCAGACCTATTTTTTCCAGATGAATGCTGAGTTAACGTACAAAGAAAAGGGTAGACGGGAATTGCACAAGAATGCTTAGAGCTATATTGAATAAATCCTGGAAGTAAGATCCCACCAGACAGCCGCCGTACAGCCAACTACCTTTCATCTCCAAAACCGTGCCAATAAATTGAAGAAGACATGCAGAACACTACTGGAGAAGTAAGGACGAACTCATGAGCGACGTTTTTCAATACACTACATCACGCGGATGTGCAAGTGTTGGACGATCAAGTGAAACTTATCAACAGCAGATCTGTACGGACACAGAATGCTGTCTAGAAGACCAGGCAGAAGCGATGGATGAAAGGAATGGCATGAGAGTCAGGGAAATCTGTGCTAGCAGTAGGACATGAGAGTGATAATAAACACCAAAGCAGTAACTGTATGGACCACTACGACCTATCTCAAAACCCAACCAAAGTAGACGAGCAAGATATGTAAAAACTGCTGGAAAAGTAAAGGCTAGCTCATGAATTATGTACTCCTGTGAACCTCTTCACACGGACGAGCAAGGGAAGGGCGTCCAGCAAGAACAACAGCGCTGTAATGATACAGGATATAGCGGGGAAGACCTGCCAAAAGCGATGGAAGATAGGGACATATGGCAGGAGAAGGTCAGGGATATTCATGCCAGTGGCATGCTATATATATATAAGGGTACACAGCTGTATGAGAACTGTCAGTCGAAAGCACTGGGGAAGTTTGAGAATAGAAGTTAAATATCTAAAACCATGGTAATAAGATAATTTCGACTTGAATCCAACCATTTACACAGACTCGAGTAATTAGAATAAAAGAAATAAATAAAAACTTATCAAAAGTGTGATTAAATACCATTTTTGTGTTCCTTTTATTACTTTTAGTGGGTGACATTGTGTTTTGATAGATATGTTTGGTCCCCCAAAATTTATGTTGAGTTTATATTTATGCTTAGGGAAATGTTATTTTTGTTTATGTTTGGAAAATGGCCAAATAGGCAAATGGAGTAAATGGAATAATGTAATTTACGAAGCTATTTGCTTCGATGCGGCACAAGGCCGAATGAATGGGGCACCCAGTGAGACTCGAACTCACTCTTGAAGTTTTGCTAGTCAAGCTTGCTAACCATTACACTATCAGAAGTAAATGGAATAATGATATGAAAGATGTGTAAACGATATGAAACGGCGCAGACAAAAGGAACATTCAAAACAAGGCGAAATAAACAAAACAAATTTATATCTTAACAATACATACAATGAATTATTTAAAACATTATTATGGCTCCATTACTGTTCGTAAAATAATCCTCCGTGTATGACTAACAAAACAAAAATTACAAAAAGGACAAAATAATAAAAGTGTCCCATGCATTTTGACTAGGTATTTTCAAATGTTCGTTTCTTTCTGTGATTCGGCGCAATTACTGTTTTCGAGGCTGGAAAAAGTCTCACTGACAAGGTATACTGAGGAAAGGAATGTTTGCATGGCCTATACATTTTGTGGTGTTTTACGGCTGTTGAAGAATTTGGGAGAATGATAGAATTCTCTCTGGAAGTCAAACTTGAGAGACTGTGTTTGCCCGGCAAGTGAAAATGTGAAAAAGCGAAAGAGTGTTTGATACAGTCAATATTACGAAGCTTTGAATTGGTACCGGAGGCATATAGACAGAAGTTCCGACACCAAAGAAAAAACGAGAACCAGTCGTTCATGGAATTTGTCAAGGAAAAAAAGCAGCTAACGAACAAATGGTATGCTGCGAAAATGATCGGAGATGATGTGGAAAAGTTGAAGCAACTCATCTTAATTGAGGAAATATTGAATTGGGTGCCAGAGGAAATGAGAATCTACGTAAATGAAAGGAAGATAAACACAGGCAGCGAACTAGCGATGCTAGCGGACGAATACGTGATAACACGTAAAAGAAATAGAAGTAAGCCTAACACGGAAGGTCGGGTGAGCAAACCACCAGAACCTTTCATAAGGAAAGATAGCATGGTGAATACTCGGGTGACACCCCCAAAAAAGTGGCAACCGGATCACATGTTTCAGATGTGGCCAGGCGGGTCACATAGCAATGAAATGCAAACTGGGACGCGGACCCGAAACGAATAAAGCTGGAGAATCAAAGCCACAGGGACTGGTTTCTACGACACTAATTAATGAAATATATCGACTCTTCACAAGAAAGGGAAATATTAAAGACGGGGAAGGAGATAATACCCCTGTAACTATATTGAGAGACACTGGTTCGACCCAACCCTTAATACTAGAGAGAAAATTACCGCGAGGTCAACCGCTAGGATTTGCAACGATTAAATGAATGGGGGAAAGGCTCTGGAAGTACCCCTGAGGAAAGTGAAATTGACGCCAGGGAAAATTAGCAGAGAAATAATAGTCGGGGTAGTGAAGATTATACCTATGAAAAAAAATAGACCTCCTACTCGGAAATGAAACGAAAATCGAATTCGCACAAGAAGGCAAAAATTGTAAAAGCGAGGAGAAAGGCCAGAAGGCAAATCCATATAACTTACGCAGTAAAAAAAACAGGACGAAACGGGAGAAAATAAGACGTGGGAAGAACTGAAGCGAGCTTAGAAAAATGATGAAAGCTTAAGAAAGTTATATAAGTAAGTAGATAAACACATGGATAGCAAGTATGAACATCGATGTTACATAGAGAATGGAATATTAAAACGAAGCTACCAGTCAACGAAGCAGAAAAGAGAAGGGAGAGAGAGAGGTTCAATCAAATACAGACAAATACAAAGACAAATGAAAGACAGAGACAAATCAAAGACTAAGACAGAGACAAATCAAAGACTAAGACAGAGACAAATCAAAGACAAGGACAAAGACGAATCAAAGACAAACACAGAAACAAATAAAGACAAGTTAAAGATACAGACTAACACAATTTAAACACAAAGTGAAATCAGAGAAAAATCAAAGAAAAATCAAAGACGAACACAGAGACAAATCAAAGACACAAACAGTGACAAATTAAAGACAAATCAAAGACAAAGACAGAGACAAATCAGAGACAAATCAAAGACAAAAAAATAAGACAAATCACAGAGAGAGAAAAATCAAAGGCAAAGACAGAGACAAAACAAAGACAAATCAAAGGCGGAGACAAAGGCAAAGACAAATCAAAGACAAACACACAGACAAATCAGAGACAAATCAAAGACAAAGATTAAGACAAATAAAAGACAAAGACAGAGTCAAATAAAAGCCAAAGACAAAGACGAATCAAAGACAAACAGAGAGACAAATCAAAGACAATGACGGAGACAAAAAAAAGTCAAAGACAAATCAAAGACAAAAACAGAGACAAATCAAAGACAAAGACAAAGACAAATCAAAGAGAAACACAGAGACAAATAAAGGCAAATCAAAGACAAAGACAAAGACAAAGAGAAAAATCAAAGAAACATCCAAGATAAACACAGAGAAAAGTCAAAGACAAAAACAGAGACAAGTCAAAGACAAATCGAAGACAAATCAACGACAAAGACAAAGACAAATCAAAGACAGAGACAAATCAAAGACAAACACAGAGACAAACCCAATACGAATCAAAGACAGAGACAGATCAAAGACAAAGCTAGAGACAAATCAAAGACAAAGACAAAGACAAATCAAAGACAGAGACAAATCAAAGACAAACACAGAGACAAATCAAAGACAAGGACAAAGACAAATCAAAGACAAAGATAGAGACAAATCAAAGACAAAGACAAAGACAAATCAAAGACAGAGACAAATCAAAGACAAACACAGAGACAAATCAAAGACAAGGACAAATCAGAGAAAAATCAAAGACAAAGCAAAGGCAGAGATAAAGACTAAGACAAATCAAAGACAAAGACAAATCAGAGAAAAATCAAAGACAAAGCAAAGATAAAAACAAAGACAAATAAAAGACAAAGTCAAATCAGTAAAAAATCAAAGAAAAATCAAAGACAAACGCAGAGACAAATAAAAGATAAAAACAGAGACCAATAAGAGACAAATCAAAGACAAAGACAAAGGCAAAGACAAAGACGAAGACAAATAAAAGACTAAGACAGAGACAAATCAAAGACAAGGACAAAAACAAAGACAAATCAAAGGCAGAGACAAATCAAAGACCAAGGCAAATCAAAGACAAACACACAGACAAACACAAATCAAAGACAAACATACAGACAAATCAAAGACAAAGACAAACGAAAGACAATCAAAAGGACAAATTAAAGACAAATCAAAGACAAATCAAAGACAAAGACAGAGACAAATCAGAGACAAATCAAAGCCAAAAAAATAAGACAAATCAAAGAGAGAAAAAAATCAAAGGAAAAGACAGAGACAAAACAAAGTCAAAGACGAAGACTAATAAAAGACAAATCAAAGACACAAACAGTGACAAATTAAAGACAAATTAAAGACAAAGACAGAGACAAATCAGAGACAAATCAAAGACAAAAAAATAAGACAAATCACAGAGAGAGAAAAATTAAAGGCAAAGACAGAGACAAAACAAAGACAAATCAAAGGCAGAGACAAAGGCAAAGACAAATCAAAGACAAACACACAGACAAATCAGAGACAAATCAAAGACAAAGATTAAGACAAATAAAAGACAAAGACAGAGTCAAATAAAAGCCAAAGACAAAGATGAATCAAAGACAAACAGAGAGACAAATCAAAGACAATGACGGAGACAAAAAAAAGACAAAGACAAATCAAAGACAAAAACAGAGACAAATCAAAGACAAATCAAAGACAAAGACAAAGACAAATCAAAGAGAAACACAGAGACAAATAAAGGCAAATCAAAGACAAAGACAAAGACAAAGACAAAGAGAAAAATCAAAGAAACATCCAAGATAAACACAGACAAAAGTCAAAGACAAAAACAGAGACAAGTCAAAGACAAATCGAAGACAAATCAACGACAAAGACAAAGACAAATCAAACACAGAGACAAACCCAATACGAATCAAAGACAGAGACAAATCAAAGACAAAGCTAGAGACAAATCAATAAAAAAAACAAAGACAAATCAAAGACAGAGACAAATCAAAGACAAACACAGAGACAAATCAAAGACAAGGACAAAGACAAATCAAAGACAAATACAGAGACAAATAAAGACAAGTCAGAGATAAAGACTAAGACAAATCAAAGACAAAGACAAATCAGAGAAAAATCAAAGACAAAGCAAAGATAAAAACAAAGACAAATAAAAGACAAAGTCAAATCAGTGAAAAATCAAAGAAAAATCAAAGACAAACGCAGAGACAAATAAAAGACAAAAACAGAGACCAATAAGAGACAAATCAAAGACAAAGACAAAGGCAAAGACAAAGACAAAGACAAATCAAAGACAAAGACAAATGAAAGACAAACAAAAGGACAAATCAAAGACAAAGCTAAGGACAAATCAATGAAAAAGACAAAGACAAATGAAAGACAGAGACAAATCAAAGACAAACACAGAGACAAATCAAATACAAAAGACAGAGACAAATCAAATACGAATCAAAGACAGAGACAAATCAAAGACAAAGCTAGAGACAAATCAAAGACAGAGACAATCAAAGACAAACACAGAGACAAATCAAAGACAAAAACAGAGACCAATAAGAGACAAATCAAAGACAAAGACAAAGGCAAAGACAAAGACAAAGACAAATCAAAGACAAAGACAAATGAAAGACAAACAAAAGGACAAATCAAAGACAAAGCTAGAGACAAATCAATGACAAAGAAAAAGACAAATGAAAGACAGAGACAAATCAAAGACAAACACAGAGACAAATCAAATACGAATCAAAGACAGAGACAAATCAAAGACAAAGCTAGAGACAAATCAATGACATAGACAAAGACAAATCAAAGACAGAGACAATCAAAGACAAACACAGAGACAATCAAAGACAAAAAGAGACAAATCAAAGAAAAATCAAAGAACAAGCAAAGGTAAAGACAAAGACAAATAAAAGACAGTCAAATCAGTAAAAAATCTAAGAAAAATCAAAGACAAACGTAGAGACAAATGAAAGACAAAAACAAAGACAAATAAAAGACAAAGACAAAGGCAAAGACAAATCAAAGACAAACACGAAGACAAATAAAAGTCAACGACAGAGACAAATAAAAGCCAAAGACAAAAACATAGACAAATCAAAGGCAGAGACAAATCAAAGACAAAGGAAAAGACAAATCAAAGACAAATCACAGACAAATGAAAGACAATTGAAAGACAAACACAGAGAAAAATCAAATACGAATCAAAGACAGAGACAAACAAAAGACAAACAAAAAGACAAATCAAAGACAAAACAAAGACAATCAAAGACATAGACGAATCAAAGACAAAAACTGAGACAAATCAAAGACAAATCAGAGACGAATCAAAGACAAAGACAAAGACGAAGACAAATAAAAGACAACGACTGAGACAAATCAAAGACAAATCAGAGACAAAGACAAATCAGAGAAAAAGCAAAGACAAACCAAAGACAAAGACAAAAGCAAACTTAAAGACAAATCACAGATAAAGACAAATCAAAGACAAAAACAAACAAAAGACCAAGTCAGAAGTAAATATTAAGACAAATCAAAGACAAAGACAAATCAGAGAAAAAGCAAAGACAAACCAAAGACAAACCAAAGACAAAGACAAAAGCAAAGACAAAGACAACTTAAAGACAAATCAAAGACAAATAAAGACAAATCAAAGACAAAAACAAACAAAAGACCAACAAAAAGACAAATCAAAGACATAGACGAATCAAAGACAAAAGCAGTGACAAATAAAAGACAAATCAGAGACAAATCAAAGACAAATACGAAGACAAATAAAAGACAACGGCAGAGATAAATAAAAGCCAAAAAGCCAAAGCCAAAGATAAAGACAAATCAAAGGCAGAGACAAAGGCAAAGACAAATCAAAGACAAACACACAGACAAATCAGAGACAAATCAAAGACAAAGATTAAGACAAATAAAAGACAAAGACAGAGTCAAATAAAAGCCAAAGACAAAGACGAATCAAAGACAAACAGAGAGACAAATCAAAGACAATGACGGAGACAAAAAAAAGACAAAGACAAATCAAAGACAAAAACAAAGACAAATCAAAGACAAATCAAAGATAAAGACCAATAAGAGACAAATCAAAGACAAAGACAAAGACAAAGACAAATCAAAGACAAAGACAAATGAAAGACAAACAAAAGGACAAATCAAAGACAAAGCTAGAGACAAATCAATGACAAAGAAAAAGACAAATGAAAGACAGAGACAAATCAAAGACAAACACAGAGACAAATCAAATACAAAAGACAGAGACAAATCAAATACGAATCAAAGACAGAGACAAATCAAAGACAAAGCTAGAGACAAATCAATGACATAGACAAAGACAAATCAAAGACAGAGACAATCAAAGACAAACACCGAGACAAATCCAAGACAAACACAGAGACAAAAAGAGACAAATCAAAGAAAAATCAAAGAACAAGCAAAGGTAAAGACAAAGACAAATAAAAGACAAAGTCAAATCAGTAAAAAATCAAAGAAAAATCAAAGACAAACGTAGAGACAAATGAAAGACAAAAACAAAGACAAATAAAAGACAAATAAAAGACAGAGACAAAGGCAAAGACAAATCAAAGACAAAGACGAAGACAAATAAAAGTCAACGACAGAGACAAATAAAAGCCAAAGACAAAAACATAGACAAATCAAAGGCAGAGACAAATCAAAACAAAGGAAAAGACAAATCAAAGACAAATCACAGACAAATCAAAGACAAATGAAAGACAAACACAGAGAAAAATCAAATACGAATCAAAGACAGAGACAAACAAAAGACAAACAAAAAGACAAATCAAAGACAAAACAAAGACAATCAAAGACATAGACGAATCAAAGACAAAAACTGAGACAAATCAAAGACAAATCAGAGACGAATCAAAGACAAAGACAAAGACGAAGACAAATAAAAGACAACGACTGAGACAAATCAAAGACAAATCAGAGACAAAGACAAATCAGAGAAAAAGCAAAGACAAACCAAAGACAAAGACAAAAGCAAACTTAAAGACAAATCACAGACAAATAAAGACAAATCAAAGACAAAAACAAACAAAAGACCAAGTCAGAAGTAAATATTAAGACAAATCAAAGACAAAGACAAATCAGAGAAAAAGCAAAGACAAACCAAAGACAAACCAAAGACAAAGACAAAAGCAAAGACAAAGACAACTTAAAGACAAATCAAAGACAAATAAAGACAAATCAAAGACAAAAACAAACAAAAGACCAACAAAAAGACAAATCAAAGACATAGACGAATTAAAGACAAAAGCAGTGACAAATAAAAGACAAATCAGAGACAAATCAAAGACAAATACGAAGACAAATAAAAGACAACGGCAGAGATAAATAAAAGCCAAAAAGCCAAAGCCAAAGATAAAGACAAATCAAAGGCAGAGACAAAGGCAAAGACAAATCAAAGACAAACACACAGACAAATCAGAGACAAATCAAAGACAAAGATTAAGACAAATAAAAGACAAAGACAGAGTCAAATAAAAGCCAAAGACAAAGACGAATCAAAGACAAACAGAGAGACAAATCAAAGACAATGACGGAGACAAAAAAAAGACAAAGACAAATCAAAGACAAAAACAGAGACAAATCAAAGACAAATCAAAGACAAAGACCAATAAGAGACAAATCAAAGACAAAGACAAAGACAAAGACAAAGACAAATCAAAGACAAAGACAAATGAAAGACAAACAAAAGGACAAATCAATGACAAAGAAAAAGACAAATGAAAGACAGAGACAAATCAAAGACAAACACAGAGACAAATCAAATACAAAAGACAGAGACAAATCAAAGACAAAGCTAGAGACAAATCAATGACATAGACAAAGACAAATCAAAGACAGAGACAATCAAAGACAAACACAGAGACAAATCCAAGACAAACACAGAGACAAAAAGAGACAAATCAAAGAAAAATCAAAGAACAAGCAAAGGTAAAGACAAAGACAAATAAAAGACAAAGTCAAATCAGTAAAAAATCAAAGAAAAATCAAAGACAAACGTAGAGACAAATGAAAGACAAAAACAAAGACAAATAAAAGACAAATAAAAGACAGAGACAAAGGCAAAGACAAATCAAAGACAAAGACGAAGACAAATAAAAGTCAACGACAGAGACAAATAAAAGCCAAAGACAAAAACATAGACAAATCAAAGGCAGAGACAAATCAAAGACAAAGGAAAAGACAAATCAAAGACAAATCACAGACAAATCAAAGACAAATGAAAGACAAACACAGAGAAAAATCAAATACGAATCAAAGACAGAGACAAACAAAAGACAAACAAAAAGACAAATCAAAGACAAAACAAAGACAATCAAAGACATAGACGAATCAAAGACAAAAACTGAGACAAATCAAAGACAAATCAGAGACGAATCAAAGACAAAGACAAAGACGAAGACAAATAAAAGACAACGACAGAGACAAATCAAAGACAAATCAGAGACAAAGACAAATCAGAGAAAAAGCAAAGACAAACCAAAGACAAAGACAAAAGCAAACTTAAAGACAAATCAAAGACAAATAAAGACAAATCAAAGACAAAAACAAACAAAAGACCAAGTCAGAAGTAAATATTAAGACAAATCAAAGACAAAGACAAATCAGAGAAAAAGCAAAGACAAACCAAAGACAAACCAAAGACAAAGACAAAAGCAAAGACAAAGACAACTTAAAGACAAATCAAAGACAAATAAAGACAAATCAAAGACAAAAACGAACAAAAGACCAACAAAAAGACAAATCAAATACATAGACGAATCAAAGACAAAAGCAGTGACAAATAAAAGACAAATCAGAGACAAATCGAAGACAAATAAAAGACAACGGCAGAGATAAATAAAAGCCAAAAAGTCAAAGCCAAAGATAAAGACAAATCAAAGGCAGAGACAAAGGCAAAGACAAATCAAAGACAAACACACAGAAAAATCAGAGACAAATTAAAGACAAATAAAAGACAAAGACAAAGTCAAATAAAAACCAAAGACAAAGACGAATCAAAGACAAACAGAGAGACAAATCAAAGACAAAGACGGAGACAAAAAAAGACAAAGACAAATCAAAGACAAACACAGACATAAAAGAGATTTGTCTCTGCCTTTTATATGTCTTTATCTTTTTCTTTGTCTTTGGCTTTGTCTTTGATTTGTCTCTGAATTGTCTTTGTCACTATTTTTGTCTTTGATTTGTCTTTGTCTTTGTCTATGGCTTCTATTTGTCTCTATCTTTGTCTTTTATTTGTCTTTGTCTTTGTTTTTGATTTGTCTCTGTCTTTTTCTTTGATTTGTATCAAAGAAAAAGACAGAGACAAAGACAAAGACAAATAATTTGCATCAAAAAATTTGCATCAATTTGATTTGCATCGAAGAAAAAGACAAATCAAAGACAAAGACAAAGATAAATAAAAGACAAATATAGAGACAAATAAAAGCCAAAGACAAAGACAAATCAATGACAAAAACAGTGACAAAGACAAATCAAAGACAAATCAAAGACAAAACCAAAGACAAAGAAAAAGATATAGAAAAAGATAAGACAGAGACAAATCAAAGCCCAAGACAAGGACAAAGACAAATAAAAGCAGAGAAAAATCAAAGACATAGGCAAAGACAAATCAAAGACAAACACACAG
>OY757931.1:76412893-76540393 GCA_963585895.1 Sepioteuthis lessoniana | reverse complement strand
TATATAATGTTAATACCTTATAATCATTTATCCGCACACCGTTCAATGTCTTCAAGTATTTCTACACAATACCGATACATTTCAGAAATATTTTATTCTTAGATGGGAAAATAGCATCATCTCTCAATATGAGTGAAATTGGACAAGATAGTAAAGGCAAGAACGCAGTAATTCTACTGTTTCTTGTGTACCAAAACTTGTGCTTCGCTATTGGAAATAGTTTATAATCATCATCTTCTTCATTACCATCAATGGGGAGATCAGCACGGATGCCTTGGCTTCTCTGTCTCTTTCTCTCCACCTCTGTCTATCCAAATCTGCCATCAGTCTTTATAGGTCCACTAGACACTACTCCGTGTTTGCGCAAACCTGATGAATGTATGGTTTACTTGTTGGCCAACCCTGGTGTCTCCTTGAGAAGCGCCCATAGGGAAATGTCGCTTTTGTGTTATTTCTTATTTCTCCAGCAGTGCCCAACATGACTTGATTGTTTTACTTTATCGGTTTGTGCTATGCGAGGTGCTGCTTCCTGGACTTGTTTAGAACAGCATACAACATACATGTATAGTTGTCATTTGGCTTTTTCTGGTAGCATTTTGTCCAACTATTGCAAACATATAAGAGTACTAATATGACTATGCAACAGCTTGCAAGAATTCCAGGTTGAGTTTATCTAAGGAATCAGATTTCCATATGGTCGATAACTTTTCAGTAGAGGAGATATTGATACCGAGTTAAATGAACTATTCAACAAATTTTAGTAGCTGGCTATTCTATAAGACCTATAACGAAAAACTAATTATTATATTAGAAAAGCAGAGAACACGACACTACACTTGTATATTTTGAAATAATGATAATTTCAGTATAAAGCAAAAAATTCAGTCGGTTCAATTTAGATCATATAATATATTTGGTATCCTTGAAGATTAAAGACTTCCCCAAACTCATTTTGTGATAATTTCTCATGTGTTTCAAGAAACAGATATAGTGGTGTGTAAGCGAAATTATTAATAGCTATGATGCAAGAGACAAGAAAGCAAATAAATAAGATACTCAGCAAGATAAGCTGTCAGAATTTTCTGGATTTGTAATTTAAAAGCGCAGTTGGAAGCAAATACATCAGAGCATGAACAATTCGTGTGATTAATCAAACGTTTATTTAATTAATATCAAAACGGTATATTTTGGGTTATCCTTTTCTTTTTGATAAAAGATGTTATGCAATTATATTAACCACAGACAAAACAAACCTCCTCCACACACCCACCCACACACACACACTCACACACACACACACACAAACGCACAATATATATATATATATATACATATATATATATATGCCTAATATATTCCAATCATGAACATAAGGAATCATCCAATTAAATTTCCATGTGGTGAACACAATCATCAGACAGAAAGTAACGTTTACAGCATACAAAACTACAAGTAACGAACCACAACCTTTCAGAATATAATATTTGTGAAAATTTCTCTGCAATTATTGTATGGAGAATTTTTCTTAAATGCATTAATTTTTATAATTCGATAATGTGAAGATCTGGAAAGTTGTCCAAATCGGTTTGGACAACTTTCCAGTTTATTTCAGTTTTGTTGAAATAAAAGGGACTGTATTGAATTACAGCCTGCTTTATTCTTGTCTGCCAGCTGGACGCTAGCTGGGACCCTTAGGGCAGTAAGTGTTATAGTTATTATTCTACATCTCCTTCCACCCCACCCCCCTTGCGCGTGGATAGTGGCATTTGGTGTGGAATGAGTTCCTTCAACCCGGGCTGGTTGTATGGGAGTAATCTGGACAATGTCCGGGAAGTTTTTGTTTGAGTCAGTTTCTCATCTACAAACGTTGTTGCGTGTGTTTTGTTTGGCCAAGTCGATGGATATCCCTTCTTCAATGAAGAAGCATTCTTAATCTTCTGGTGTCATGAATCCTGCTCGCAGTGTCATATAGCATTTTGCTAGTTGTCCAAATCAGCATTCAGTTGTGGAGCAAGCTGGGTTGTAATTCGATATAAAATACTTAATTGCTTTATATTCCTCTGTCAGTTGGACACTAGCTGGGACCCTTAATAGAAGAAGTTTTATAGTTATTCTTCACTAACAGTTACCAAATGCCGTCAACTCGGTGTCTATTCTGTCTTAACTTAGAAAAACATTCACTATAACCAATATTTTCCAATGTATTAATGAATATTGAAAAAATACGAAAGTTTGTCGCTGAGAATTAACTCTCACCGGTCATTTACGTCACAAATCCTGGAATTAAAAAGAATCACAACCTAATCAAAACAGTCACTACTATAAAATTCAAACGGAACACTAAATACAACCCATTTACTTCCTGAAAAAACTTAAACCGACAGAAAAATGTGTTAAAGAACAATAGATAACCTAAAAACAGATTCCTTTGTGAAGCTTTTCTAAGTCAGCGAGGTACCGTCAATAAGAGACCGATTTCTTATATGTGAGTAAAGATTTTTAAATAATAATGATAAAAAATACGGCTGTGGTTCTAATAGAAATTTACACATAAAATCCAAATACGATTCTCCGACCATCCCCGAAAGCACATCCATATGTAAAGACAACTTCGAACAGAAAATTGTTGCGAAGTCACTGAGGACTGCTATGTTGATGATTAATCGTCGGATAGATGGGTAGCACGAAAACATAAGTCGTTTTAAGTATTAGCACATCGGTTATTTTAGTCACTACGTTCACCTATTAGGGCAAGAGACGTAGGCTCAAATCTAAAAAAATGAATTGACTTGGTTTGGTTTGTTTAATGTCATAATAACCTTTGTGGGTTATTTTGTGCCAAATCCATCCGTGAAGAAGTACTATTTCAACCACTAACACTTTTGGAGGATAAGTGCGTACATAGGTTTTGCAAGGGTAATATTATGAATATGGATATCATAGTATGATTGAAGTTCAAAATCGCTTACTAGGGTCTCGTAATCCAAAGAGAAATCCTGTGTGTCACAGGGAATCCGTCTGAAATCTTCTGATTTATTGGTAGTTCGAGGATCAGTAAATAAATTTCCAGACTTTTTTCGTATGGGCACTTTTATTGATAGTACTCTCATGAAACAGCAGTCCTCTTCGAAGTAATCTCCTCCAGCTGCAATGCTCTTATACAGTTCCAACAACTTCTGGAAGGCCCCATGGAAGTCCTCTTGTGTGAGCGTGTCAATGACCTTCGTCACAGCCTCTTTCCTCTCCTCAATTGTCTCATAATGACAGCCTCTGAGCTTAGGGAATAAGTAAAAGTCACAGGGAGCAAGGTCTGGACTATAGTGGAAATGCCACTGATCCGATTTGAAGAGTGCTGGCCTCTTCAGATGGAACGTCTTCATGAACCCCCTTAAAACCTCAATATAGTAACCCTAACCTTAACCCATTGGCCAATAAACTCCGGTCTATTGACTTCCTTACTCCTCCCACAACTCTCATCATCCCTCACAGACTCCCTGCCTTTCTTGAATCTCTTATGCCACACCAAAACTGATGCTCGATTAATGCAAGATGGTCCAAAAGCAGTCTGAAGCATTCCATACGTTTCCCTGGCATTTTTCCAAGTTTAAAACAGAATATTATTGCATATTGTTCTTCTAAAGTGTCCTCACATCCAGATACATTTTTGAAATTCACCAGCTGTGATAATCAGGATTTAGTAGGGTGTATTCCAATTGCTGCTGTAGCTGTTTATTTGAACCTGAAATCATAGAAATTGGTCAGTCATCTGATAAGATATATAGCAATAACATAGTGAATTTCCAAGAGTCTTCGCCAATTTTCCATGCCTGTCCAAAAAAAGTCAGTAAATTAATCGGATGCACCACGTAATTCTGATTTAACTAACATTTGGAAGAATAATATTCGTATCTCAGGTAAGAAAAATCTGATTAGTTGGGTTAAATTTTCTCGACATTGAAGTTTAAAAACCATGAAATCATTTATCAGTGTTTTGACATTCATTCCAAAATCTTTCATATCGATTATTTACATAACATAAGAAATAACTTAAGTAATTTTTGTTTGTCTCTGATGACAAGTGTTACTACACTGTTGGGTCGTCCAGCCGTGACGAGACACAACCTTATCCAAACTCCGCGACCGGTAATCGCCGCCGTTATGTATTTTTGTGGCGGCAGCATCGGTTGTATGGACGACCACATCAAAGGTCTTAAATCAACCCACACAACCGAGATAGGTAAGCATTTGAAACGGTCAATAACGGCACTTACAAGAAACTTCCTCTCGGCCGACTCTTACTAGCACGTCTATTTTCAGTTGATACGATTGCTATAGGAGAAAGAAAATGGAGAAATCTCCCTACCGCCGCCAGTAAGTCTCCCGGTCAAAGTCACATGCGGGTCAACGGTGAAGCAGCTCGGACAGAAATCGCACTCAATACATCTCAGGTTCGGTGTGTATAAGAATTAGAAACTAACATATTCATGTGACCTGAGAATTTACCCAGAAACGAGTCGCCCGACGGGTAGCTGGATATACGAAACAGTTTTAGAAGGTATCACTTTCTGAAAGTGCCCCAACTTTAAGCTTAATCAATATTCCAAATAGTACACCTGTCTTACGTCATTATGATCGATAGTGACATCTTCTCATCAGCAATGAGGGTCTCGTATGGTGAAGTATTCGACCCATCCCTTTTTACACTCACCGTCGAGGATGTTACTCAACTTGGTACTTTGCCTTTTACCATCCGGTATCTGGAAGAGGAAACACTAAGAGAACCTGCCTAATCTCTTGTCGAAGACTATTGCTGTTCCATTCCTGTTTTATAACTCCATTTATTTTGATATTTTTTTCTGTGCATAAGCAATATTAGTGTTTCTTTGTTTAATAGCATGTCAAGCATCGTGGGTTATCTAATACCAGAGCCTTGCCAATTGAAGAACAGTAGTCTTCTTATTTAACCGGTCATCAGCACCTCTTTTTGGTACAATGGTGAGTAAACTCGACGAGCACGACATTACAAGTGAGTTCGAGTCTCATTGAGTGTCTCATACATGCGGCCTTGTGCACAAAATTAAGGACGGCTCAGAAAACTTATTGGCCCAGTGGGATAGAGCTGTAGAATACACCAACTGCATCTCTGCAGAGGGGTAAGACTCCCTCAACGAGTGTCCTAGACATGGAACTTAACAATCTGATGGTGAAGCTCCAGTAAATCTGGAGCTTTGTGAAATGTAGTGTACCCCATTCCCGCCATCCTTCCATGGTCCATTCTGGCCTAGAGTGGTAGCACCTGATAGGGTTCTGTCTATAGATAAAATAGAACTAAACTGTGTACCTACGCTAAACCGATTCGATTGAAATGGAACAGTTTTGACATTTAAACTGTGTACTGATGCTAAACTGAATTGTTTGAAATATAACTGTTTTCTCGTTTAAATTGAATTGCTTGAAATGGAAGTTGGCTAGTCGTCTGGGGCTGTAGAATTCAACGACTAAGTCTCTGCAGAGGGTTAAGACTCCCCTAACGAGTGTCCTGCATATACGGCACTAAAAAGTAAAAACCGGTGAGGCTACAGTACTGCTGCAGTTTTGGGGAATGCGGAGTACAATATTATCACCATCGCATCCAGATCCCCTGTTGTGGAGCGAGGTAGCACTTTATATGGTCCTATCTATAGGTCAAATAGCACTAAACTGTGTACTTATGTTAAGCTGAATTGTTTGAAATAGAGCTGTTTTGTCATTAAAACTGTGTACCCATACTAAACGGAATTATTTTGAATAAAACTGTTTTTCGTTTTAAGTGTGTGTAAACAATAAACTGTACTCATGTTGAACTGATCTATCTGGGATAAAACTGTTTTAATGATTAAACTGTGTACTTATGTTTAAATGAATTGTTTGAAATCGAACTGTTTATAGGAATAAAATGGATTTGGTATTAAAAAAACCTACAATGGTTGATGTGCCATAAAATGAACCCAAACGTAGAAAACAATAATTTAATTCATAGCTTGAAAGGGCATAAAAAAGATTCATACCTTTCCAAAATGTATTATCCAAAAGTGAACGTAATAGCGCGACTGGAGTTCGAACCCGCTTACAACGTTATCCCACTTCAGCATGTTTGCTACTACGTCAGAGAGACTCCTTGTCCTTGAGTCAGTGATCACTTCATAATAGCTGGTACAGTAAGTAACTTGGTACCAGTGTGCCAGATTAGTAATTTCTTTGCCAAGCGTTAAGGTTTGGTTTCTTTGTTTAATGGCATATCAGCCTTTGTAGGTTATTTAATGCCAAAGCTATTCTCCAAGAAGAACAGTATTGGTACTATTTAACCCATAGCTGGGAGGATAAGGGGATTCATACCTTTCCCAAGGTTATTTGCCCGAAAGTGAACGTAATAGCGCGACTGGAGTTCGAACTCACTTACTACGATTCCGCAGTCCATCGCTTTAACCATTACACCAAGAGGACACCACGAGGTCACCCCACCAAGCTTGAAGCACCGGATTATTCAGGTATAAACATGAATGAAAGGAATTTAAAATAGTCAACAATTTTGGAGCAGTATCGGTTTTAGTTTTCTTCAAGTAACAGTGTTTTTGTTCCTGCGTGGTTTTACTCTTTATGATTGCAAAGTGGTCGACTCCAAAGAGAGTTTTAGTCTGTTCGTCTCATGATCTATAATTGCATTTTTTTTTATCTAACACATCTGTAAGTCTCAGGATTGAGTGGAATAGTACCTCTGCATTTAAATCTATAGGTTGTTCTTGTTCCTCAAGGCGCTTAACAATAGTCTGAATTCAAGAAGCCAATAAGCGTGTTGATTTGCTCGAATGTATTGTTCCCAACCTCAGAAATGTCAATCAATAAGTTTTAATTGGAGCGTATTTTGTTAAAACGTCTCAAAATCATGAAATTATAAAAAGCGACCAGAAGAATGAAATATTAACTCAGGATTAGATGTAATGAACAGGGACTTTTCGGGTCGCCCTCAATTACGTTCGCCATATTTACTTATTTATATGTAAAGTTTTTTAAAGTCTTATCTCAATTAATTTTACGATAAATCTCCAATTGTTAGTTGTTGTTTTTTTGCCTGTGGTGTAATGGTTATCGTCGTAAAAAATGGACACGGCGACACGAGTTCAAATCCTGAATGTGGCTGATTGCATTTCACATAGTCCTAATACCCTTGGGAAAGGTCTGAATCCAATTATTCTCCCTCCTGTTATGGGTAAATAGTCGGGTGGACTAGGGTCTTTTGCTTTGGTTAGGCAACTAGACTAGGAGAAGGAAAACTCTGAATTCAAACCTGTTAAACTTCGCTTAAAAATTGACCTTGTGTCATATCCTGCCCGAACGGAGGGGTTGGGTAAATATGGTTATTTTTTTTAACCAATTAGATAAATTCTAAGGGTAACATAAAATATCGTTGTATATAATCGGATTTAATTGACATAAACAGATAGATATTGAACTATTCAGGGAAGACAATAAGTACTGGTAAAGATATATATCTTTTCATTTATTTGACGGCACATCATCTGCATATGGGTTATTTAATGTCGAAATTTAGTTAATTACTAAATGATTGAATACAATCATTATTACATTTCAAATCTTCAATTGTATTTTTTTTAATTGCACACATTTTTTTCTATAACCCTTTTTTAGCATTTGTAATATAATAGCTAAGGGATTTCGGTTCATGCCTTTGGGTTTAGTTAGGCTGAGAACCTTTCGTCTCAGCACATGGGTTAGTTAGGTGCAACCTTGATGCAGGTGGTAACGCGTGAGCGCGCAAAGAGTGGACGTGTCACTCAGAGATGTCACAATAGTCCGAGACGAAACGGGGTGACAGGGTGTGGGTGACGTCACGCACCGGAAGCGCGCGGAGGTTTGTGTGAGAATTTGAAGAAATTTAGAAAGTTGAAAATTAGACGCTAAACGAGTAGGTTCGACTTTTGGAGCTCGCAGACCCGAGGCGAACTTGCACCTTGTGGGGGCCGCTCGAGATGGGGACCAAATGTATAAGACTGCATAGTAGATTGTGTCTCTCCTCCTTATGTCGAAACTTTTAACTCAAAGTTAATAAGAAGGTTTCGTACCTGAGCAAGAAGTCGTTAAGTGTTTTCGAATTTCGAGTTTCCTATGTTCTTTATATGTTCTATCGTTATGAACATTATATGTCTATTTCGCACGTGGCCATATTCGTGTATATGGCTATGTAACACATCCTGCTATATAATATCAAGTTTTCCTATCAAAATAGAATAATTTGCATACGGATATATATGGCATACTCAGCTGATGCTGCAGTGTAACCATCTGGGAATGCGGTGTACTGATTTATCAACATAACTCCCTGGTCCACTCTGGTTTAGAGTGTTAGCACTTGATAGGATCCTATCTATGGGTCAAAGAGAACTGTGCAATTGTGCTGAACTGAATTGGTTGAAATAGAACTACTTTTGCCATTTAATATGTGTACTTATACTAAACCGAATTGTTTGAAATAGAACTACTTTTACATTTAACTGAGAGTAAACAAAAAGGTGTACTTATAGTAGACTGAACTGTGTGAAATAGAACTGTTTATATGTATAAGATGGATTTGACATTAAATAACCTACTGTAGTTGATGTGCCATAAAACCATATCAAATCAAACAGAAATGGTTCAAACTCTTCTTATCTAATATTGAAAATATCTGGTTTTAATCTTGATAAATTTTCGGACATAAGACATTTCTTTATTCGTCTCTTCTTTATTAGAGTGGCTATTTTTTGTTTATTGATTTTACGGCTTATCAACTCATTATTGTTTATCAAATGCCGAAATTTGATTAATTTCTTAATGATCGATTACATCAAAAACTACAATTCAAATGTCCTGTTGCATTTTTTAATTGTTTGTCGAGAATCAATTTTGGAATAATATTTGGTTTCAAGTATTCCTATTCAATACGAACAATTTTCAAACTAATCAATTTTACCCATAGAAGGGCCCTATGAAGAAATACCAATCCAAATCATGATAATAGCTATGAAAGTGTACTCCATAGCTCTTAAATATCTAGACCTGAAGTTTAATTACCATACCCAATAAACTGTCATAGTCGGGACACCACTTTCAGTAGGAGTCTAAAACTCCTGCAGAGGATGTGATCGTTGTGTTCTAAGTCCCATCAACAGAGTATCTGATAATTTACATAATTATGTGATTTCAAGGAGCTAATAATGAAATTTTAAAATAATTGTAATTTCAAATTATTATTATTGATGCAAATAATTTCCAAATAGTTAAATGGATTCAAGTATTCTTATCTAACCATAATAATTCTATTGTCAGCCCACTGACTGGTCGGTAAAAGACCGAGATGAATGGGAAAATTGTGAATGAAAGAAAAGGGCAGCTAAAAAAGGGAATGAAAGAAAACCATAATGTTTCAAAATATAAAATAAAGAGAATAAATCTATAAAAAAATGAATGACTCAAGAGATTTTCAAATATTTCGGTGAGAAAGAGAAAAACAAAATTATAAGAAACGTTCTGTTACAATAAAACAAAATGAAACCGAAAAAGTTAGTGAGAAATATAATAATTATCAAATCATGCTGAAAGCACAAAATTCTTTAAATCTATCTATCTATCTATGGAAGTCGTTTTCTTTCTTTTATTCTGGCTGAATATCTTTCTTTCTTTCTTTCTTTCTTTCTTTCTTTTTTTCTTTCTTTGTGAATTCCTATCTATCTATCTATCTATCTATCTCTCTATCAAAGTCACTTTCTTTCATTTATTCTGGCTGAATTTCTTTCTTTCTTTCTTTCTTTCTTAGTGAATTCTTATCTATCTATCTATCTATCTATCTATCTAAGTCATTTTCTTTCTTTCATTCTGGCTGAATTTCTTTCTCTCTTTCTTTCTTTCTTTCTTAGTGAATTCTTATCTATCTATCTATCTATCTATCTTTCAAAGTCATTTTCTTTCTTTTATTCTGGCTGAATTTCTTTCTTTTTTCTTTCTTTCTTTCTTTCTTTCTTTCTTTCTTAGTGAATTCTTATCTATCTATCTATCTATCTATCTATGTCATTTTCTTTCTTTTATTCAGGCTTAATTTCTTTCTTTCTTTCTTTCTTTCTTTCTTTCTTTCTTTCTTTCTTTCTTTCTTAGTGAATATCTATCTATCTATCTATCTATGTAAGTCATTTTCTTTCTATTATTCTTTCTATTATTCCCGCTAAATTTTTTTCTTTCTTTCTTTCTTTCTTTCTTTCTTTCTTTCTTTCCTTCTTTCTTTCTAAATGAATTCTTATCTTATCTATCTATCTATTCTTTCTTTCTTTCCTTCTTTCTTTCTTTCTTTCTAAATGAATTCTTATCTATCTATCTATCCATCTATCTATCTATATATCTATCTAAGTTATTTTCTGTCTTTTATTCTGCCTGAATTTCTTTATTTCTTTCTATGTCAGTTACTATCTATCTATCTATCTATGTCATTTTCTTTCTTTTATTCTGGCTGAATTTCTTTCTTTCTTTCTTTCTTTCTTTCTTTCTTTCTTTCTTTCTTTCTTAATGGATTCCTATCTATCTATCTTTCTATCTATCTATGTAACTTTTTTTTCTTCTATTATTCTTGCTCAATCTATTTATTTATTTATTTCTTCCTTTCTTTCGTAGTGAATTCCTATCTATCTATCTATATATGAAAGTCATTTTTTTTTTTATTCTGGATGATTTTCTTTCTTTCTTTCTTTCTTTCTTTCTTTCTTTCTTTCTTTCTTTCTTTCTTTCTTTCTACTTTTTATTTAGTGAATATCTATCTATCTATCTATCTATGTAAGTCATTTTCTTTCTTCTATTATTCCCGCTAAATTTCTTTCTTTCTTTCTTTCTTTCTTTCTTAGTGAATTCCTATCTATCTATCTATCTATCTATCTATGTAAGTCGTTTTCTTTCATTTATTATTCTCAATCAATTTCTTTCTTTCTTTCTTTCGTAGTGAATATCTATCTATCTATCTATCTATCTATCTAAAGCTATTGGTAGGTTATCTCTACTACATCAAGTGTCCGTACAAAGCTGATAAATAAATACTTGCTGGCTGGTCAGAACAGTTCAGTCCACGTGGAGGTGCCAGGTGAAGAACGTCACTCATTTGTTCGTCTTTGCATCATATCCATCAGTCCTCAGCAAGTTTTCACCATCTCACATGAATAGTTTGGGAGATGCTGGTGACCGTACAGTGGCTCTTTTGTTGGATGTACTATTCAAGAATGCTCAAGACAACACGCAACATCCTTGAAAGGCATCGACTGATATTGATTTGTTATTGGCTATATCGGAATCCAATAATTTTGATAAAATAAAACGCGAATTTCTCTAACCTGCATCCTTCTCAGTAATATCATATGGCTGCACCACCTGAATGAATTGTAAAAATTTAAAAAATGTCATCGAACATAAGAGGATCACTTTTAAAAGGGATGAAAATGATAATGCATTTGCATAATTCTTCTTCTGTTCCTTCTGTAACGCTAATCCATATACCTTTCCCGCGGCCAAGTGGGATATATTTCTATCCTTCCGCTTAATAAAGTGAGATATTCTTCGACATAGTTTTTGTTTCTTCTGACTAAATTCTGATAGAATTGATCTGTGCGAACTTCATTTACCCTAAGAAATATATTAAACAAACATTATTGTTTATTAGTTTGAAAAAAAAAAAGAAATATAGAAATAATAATTTAAATGTAAAAAGGACAAAAATAAACAAAGGAGAAAAGTTATGACAAAAAGTTAAAATAAAAAGAAAAAAAGGCAGATAAAATGTAAAATTAAGATACAAATACGAGAAAAGAATACTGAAAGAAAGGATTAATCTGGTTTTCCAGGTCTCTCTTGGTGTTCATGCCAGTTGGGTGGTTTAGAATTAATCCCCTGGTTCTAGGGGGGGGTCTCTTTAGCCACACTTGTCTCCTTGTATAAAAGGAACATCAGTGAGTTTATTGCTCGATACCTGAGGCCCTTCTGAAGGGAAATGCCCGGTGAAAGAATCTTTTTTTGACAGCTACACATGTGTCTCCATTTGTGATTGTCCCCCGACTATTAGATAATTTCATGTCAATCTGATTTGGTTGGAAGACATAGAAATCCATTAACACTGAAAGAAATAAAACAGGGAACAAAAAAGAAATAAAATAAAAAAAGAAACCGAACGAAAAAAGAAATAAAGAAAAAAAAACACTGATTCTGTGGATGAATGAATTTCATTTTCCCAACCATTTAGTTCCATGAACTATCATTTTTTCATCTAGGTATTTGCTTCGACTTGGAATCGTTGATCCGTTTTGAAATTCGAGGGACATAAAAATTCGTTTATACCATCTAAATCTAATGACAAATTTAAAGCAGTGGCTCTTTAATTGTGGCCCTTTTACTCTCGTTAATCGATCTAATCACGAATTAAATCATGAAAGCATTTAACTGAAAGAGCGAATTTCAAAGAAGATTTTGCATTGACATTTAAACAAATCTCCTCAAAGAACAACGAAAGAAATTCTCTTATTAAAAAGTTGCTGGAATTAACAACTATACAAACGTGTTCTTATCGGAAATAGCTCAACTGGAAGATCGCTAGAATAAAGACGAGAACTCAGGTATTCAATCCAGTTCATCAATCAGGTTTTGTTTGTGACTATACCCTGATTCCCAAAGTATTTAGATTGTAATGGTTTTTTTTCTCCCATATAAGATCAGCAATTTATTCATATTGTACATATAAAATCGCTATTCTGGAAAATTTCCTCCCGTTGATCTACCATATGTGATAATCCTTTTATTTCTCCCTGATTTTCAATCCAATGAAAACGTATAACACATTAAAATATATTTGCTTCTTTGATATTTTAATCTATGTATTCATCTAAAGCTTATGTATGACGAGCTCTAAGGGTGTCGGATGTCCTCGTGGTGTAATGGTTAAAGCGATGGACTGCGGAATCGTAGTAAGCGAGTTCGTACTCCACTCGTGCTATTATGTTCACTTTCGGGCAAATACCCTTGGGAAATTCATGAACCCTATTATCCTCCCATAAATTGGTTAAATAATACCACTACTGTTCTTCTAGAAGATTGGCTTTGGCATTAAATAACCTACAGCGGTTGATATGCCATTAAACAAAGAGACCAAACCTTTATGGGTGTTTTAAATCTTTTTTGAGGCGCTTTACTTAATGTACACATTTAAAAAAACATACTCTGATTCTGTGTAAGAGTATTTCTGACCTGCTTTTGTTAGATAGCGACAGGGGGTTTCCTTTGACCTCCTACATAAGTTGCGTTGGTGGCATGACTGCATGTTCACCTGTTTTGTAGGGTAAACAGGACTATGGCTCTTCGGAAATTCTGCATGGCTTGTGTGGGTGTCATGACAGGATGTCCTCTTATTTCCTAAGGTAAACAGAACACAGGTATTTTTAAGTGGAAGTGCTAAGAAGGTTTTGTGGGTGCATGCTTGACAGATAACGTAACCATTGGTAGCAAGAAGGTGAAAGGTGTTGCCACAAGGATTACGTGGGGGTCCGGAAAATTATATAAACTAGGAATGATTTTCGACCCAGCCAGAATGAAGCAGAAAGACCGAAAAGTTTCACAGAAAACAAAACCGTCGCTCTGTGTGTGCGTGTGTGTGTTTGTGTGTGTGTGCATTTTAAGCACTCTCCAACTTACTTTAACCATACGCACATTTCTACTAATAAAGAAAAACATGAAAAGAAGCAGATTCCGTTTTTATACATAAGCGGTGTTTAAGCTTCCTTCCACTTTAACGTTTAACAGGTTAGTTAATTTGGCTATTTAATAAATATATATTTTTTAAGCGTATTTCAAAAGTGTTGTGGTCTTCAAATAAAACCGGTGAAAGAACAACTCAAACAACGGGTGATATTGTATAAGTAGAAAAAGGAAGTCTTACAAAGGAAGCACAAGCCGTTTTCGGCTTGTCAAATGTCTTGTCTCCGAGCGAGTTAAGATCGGCGAATATATTTAGGTTGGACGAGTCCATCTTTGGGGTATAGTAGGATATATCCCCATAACAAAAAGTATTTTCCTTTTCCACTGTTTACATCATACGCACATCTAAAGAGTATTTGTGACTAGATTTATTTATGTTTCAAGATTATCGTCGTTTCTGACAGCTTACATCTAGTACTATCTAAACACTTTAACTGACTCTTTTTATGGGGGTTTTAAAAGCATTTTCATTTTGGACAGCTTGATGTACGAATTTAAAAACTACATATGACTCGCTTTTAGAATGCGTCCAAATAATTTCGTTTCGTCAACGTAATTTCCATATCGAAAGATTATATATAATTCATTTTATGTTAATTTCAACAGAATTTTCGTTTTTCACAGATGACTTCATGTACAAATTCAACGGATAAATACCACTGGCTTTATGGATGTTTCTAAACTATTTTCGTTTTTCAACTGCTTACTTTATTTACAGATCAAAAGAATCTATATGATTTTATTTATGAGTGCTTTTCTCAATTTACTTCATAAATATATCTAAAGGAGATGAATGGTTATCGTTTTTTGTGTTTCAATATATTTGGAATTTTTCACTGCATATTTTATATACACATAACTAAAGACTGTATATGATCTATTTTATAAGTGTTTTAGAAATATATCCGTTTCTTGCAGCTTATGCCATATACAAATACAAAAGCTATGTATGATTAACTTTATGGGTGATAAAAAAAAAGGTATTTTCGTTTTCCACATATTTCTTCCACTTCATATGAGAAGGCCTTTCATGATTTAATTTTGTGGGAGGTTCAAAAGTATTTTCTTTTCCACTTCTTATTTCATGCCCACATCTGAATGCTATGTGTCTAATTATCCTACCTCTTCACGATCAACAGGATGCTTCTCAAAATCAATAGTGTTGTACAGTTTAAAAGGTTTGAATCCAGAGTTTTCCTTCCCTTATATCGGTTGCCCTATCAAAGATAAAGACCCCATACTGCCATACTTATTATCCATATGCAATGCATTGAGGTAGACGCCTTCAAAGTGGTCTCCCTTCATTCAGAATCGCGCTCACAGTACAAATGTCCTCCCATAAAAATATCTCCACTTACTGAGAATTTCAACCAATGAAAAAACATCTCCGTTTTTCTCGCACGTGTTGTTTTTAAATTTGGCCGGTACATTCACTTGGGAAAATTAGCAAGTGCCACAGTCACAAGTCTTCCTCGCTCGAGAGTGCATTTTATATTAAATTGAGGTGTTAGAGAGGTCATGATTCCTTTTTTTCTTTCGAACCTAACACTCATTTTGCTCGCAGAGATCATTAAATAAGTCTCCAGACTTTTTTCGTATAGGCACTTTTATTGATAGTACACGCATGAAACTCTAGTCCCCTTCGATGTAATCTCCTCCGGCTTTAATGCACTTATTCGTCACAGCCTCTTTCATCTCCTCAATTGTCTCATAACGACAGCCTCTGAGCTTACGGAATAACCAAAAGTCACAGGGACTATAAGGAGGCTGATGCCCATCTTGATGCCCATCTTGATGAAATAGTCTGTAACAATGATGGAATTGTGGACTAGTGCATTGTCCAGGTAGAAATGCACTTGACCCGATTTGAAGATTTTTGGACTCTTCCGACGGAATCTCTTGCTGAACTCCGTTAAAACCTCTACATAACAATCCTAACCCTAACCCTTTGGCCAATCAACTCTGGTGTATTGACTTCCTTACGCCTCCTACACATTTTATCATCCCTCACAGACTACCTGTCTTCCTTGAATCTCTTATGCCACTCAAAAACTGATGCTCGGTTCCAGCAAGATGGTCAAAAAGCAGTCTGACGCATTCCATACGTTTCTCTGGCATTATTTCCCAAGTTTAAAACAGAATTTTATTGCATATCGTTCTTCTAAAGTGTCCTCACGTCCAGATTGAATTTTTGAAATTCACTAGCTGTGACAATCAGGATTTAATAGGGTGCATTCCAATTCCTGGTGTAGCTGTTTATTTGAAACTGAAATCATAAAAATTGGTCAGTCGTCTCATAAGATGTACAGCAATAACATAGTGAATTTTTAATAGTCTACTACAATTTTAAATGCCTGTACAAAAAAGTCCGGAAACTTATTGAATGCACCTTCTACATGTCCATGTACCATGTAGGGAAAGTTATTTTTTCTCCTTCACCCAAGCTGGTGGGAAAATAGTTGGATGGATACTCATCTCAAGAATATTAATGCTTTATAAAATGCAAAAAGCTTCGTAAAAATTAGAACTAGCAATCCTAACCCTAACCCTTTGGCCAATAAACTCTGGTGTATTGACTTCCTTACTCCTCCCACACATCTCATCATCCCTCACAGACTACCTGTCTTCTTTGAATCTCTTATGCCACTCCAAAACTGATGACTCTGTCCTTTTACTATGGTGATAAGCATTTCGACAAAGTTTATATATGATTCTCCTCATTGATGTTTCCAAAGTATTTTAGTTTTTGACAGGTTGATAAATTTCAACATCTTTAGATTATATACAATTTGCTTTCTAGCTGTTTATATTTATTCTATTTTTGAGAGCTTAATTCATGTTTGCATCTAGAGAGAGTATTTAATTTTTTTCCTTTATATTTGTGAAGTATTTTTGTTTTTGCCAGCGTGCTTTTTGTATATATGTAAAAACTATATATAATTTTCTTTCTGGGTGTTTTAAAGGATATTTTCCCATTTTACGTCATGTAAAAACTACGATTAACTAATGGTATGGATGCATTGAAATAGTTTTTGTTCATCAAAGCTTAAATCATATCAATTAAAAGATGATACATGATTTGCTTCCTGAGGGTTTCAAACATAACTTCGTTCTTCCCTGATTACAGAATGTGCACATCTAACGCTTTCTAGAAATTTATTTCGATGGTGATTCAAAGTATTTGTTTTTGACAGTTCACTTCACTTACACATCAAAGGTTTATGAATGATTCGCCTATTTGGTATTTCAAAAGTATTTTTGTTTTTCACATTTGAGAACATACACACATTTAAAGATTGTAGATGGTTTACTTTATTGGTGCTTCAATACTAATTTCCTTTTTATACATCTGAGAAAATACACACATTTAAAGATTGTATATGGTTTACTTGATGAGTGTTTGAAAAGTAATTTCCTTTTTCACATTTATGTACATGCACACATTCAAAGACTATATATAATTTACTTGAAGAGTGTTTCAAATGTAATTTCGTTTTTCACGGCGTACTTTATGTACTCAGCTAAGGGCTATATATTGTTTCGTTATCAATTTTAAAAAAAGTCCTAATGTTTTTGACAGTTTACTTACTGAACACATCTGGAGACTATATATGAGTTCTTTTATAGGTGCTTAGAAAGTTTTTGTTGTTGTTGTTTTACACAGTTTATATCAGTGTTTAAAAAATCTTTTGTTTACATCATGTCCACATCTAAAAGCAGTATATAATTTGCTCTACGTGTGTTTTAAAATAATTTTCCCTTTTTAGTATTTACTTCTTGTCCACAAGTAAAAACTATATATTAGTTTGTGTTTCCTTTTTCAAATGTAATTTCTTATATTTCAGTGTCATTCATATAAAAATCTAACGGCTATACATTATGTAATATATTGGTTTTTGAAAAGTATCTTCGTTTTTGATTTAATATTTACTATAGACTATATATAGTTTGCTTTACGCGTGTTCCAAAAGTGTTTTTGACCGCTGATTTCATGTAAATATATTAAGACTGTATATGATTTGGTTCATAGTTTGTTTTTTTTTACCACAGACGATATTCAGAATATTGTCAGTATCTTCATTTCAGCCGATACACCCTTCAGCTTTCTTCACGTGTATTATGTTGAACCCCGGAGTCTACTTCGAACTGAACACTTTATTTAATCCAAGGGGCATAGCTGGTTCTAATTCCATTTAAAGTTATAGTAAGTATTCTTTATCATCTTACCTGTAGATGGGACACTGCGACCTCCAGATAATTTCACTCTGAACAACTTTCAGCCGGACATATGGTACAGTGGATAAAGTGTTCATCCCAAGTTCGACATGATACACCTGTATCGGCTGAACTGTGATTATACCAATGAAGAGGGAAGACATCAGTCCAAATATTCCATGTGATAAAAATTATTGAGGTTCATCTCAGAAATTTATGCAAATGCTTCGTGGGGATTTCAAATGAAGTATATGATTGTTTAGAATGACTTGAGTATGTTTTTAGTTGCATTGGGTAGTGTTTGCGGGACTCCGTATGAGCACATAAATAAAATTCTCACCCCAGACAAAAGCTTTTTATATGGTTACTATTTGCCTTGGATACGCCTTATTTTTAATTCAATCATTTATATATAGCGACTTAATGGGTTATGAGATGCCATGGCTGATATAATTTTGAGTGTATTTAGGTAGAAATCGAATTCAAAGCCATTCAAATCCAAGACAACTCCCCATTCAAAAGCATCCTATGAAATTAAGATAACAGGTTCTAAAGCGATCCACACCTGAAGCTATTCAAAATATAAAAATACCTAAGGCAACAAGTTGTCTGAATGAACTTAATGTAAGACGCATCCAAGGAAACTTGTTATAGAGAAGGACCCAAGGGCACCCCAAGGCCGCTCTCAACCAAGGCTACATACCACATTAAAGCAAATCGTTATATGACTTATCTTGCGTCTCTTCTTAGGATTATGAATAGGTTCCTTCATTGCCATGGACTGAAGTTATATTGGGTTCTTTTTAGGGGAAGAGTTGTGAGCTGTACAGTTGGTCACGTTATGAAATAGCCTTAACCAATGCACATACAAAGTGACTTGCCATTCATATATATAGGCAATTCACTATATAAAAGCAATCAAGGTAAATCACGATTTGATTGCACAAAAGTCAGTTCACACCTAATTCACATCGCCATATGAAAAGGAGCCAATGAAACTGTACATATGAAAAGCATCCTAGAGAAATCACTACATTAAAGAACACAAGGCAATTTGGCATATCGAAATACCCAAATAAATGTAATTCAATACAATTTACTACATAAATACTCTTAAGGCAACTCCAACATAATTCAATTGCCCATATGAAAGCATCAAAGGCAACTGACTATCAGGCTGTTTTGAGGGCTAAATATGACTTGCGAGCAGCAGGTTGGAGATCTCTTGTTTACATAGATTAGCCTCTTACAATCCTAAACGTCCCAACTACCAGCCATTTAAATAATATCTGGGGTAAGCGGGTTCTTTCCTTTCTTTGAGTTTTAATGGCATATCAAACTTTGTGAGTTAAATGATGCCAAAGCCATCCTTGTATAATAAGAGTAGAGGTATGATATAACCAGTAACTTGCGGAATTCAGGAAAAAAGTGTAATCAAGCCTTTTATTACGGATCAAGACAACCAAATGAACGCAAACTACGACAGTTTAAATGTAACAATTGAACCAAATAGTACTGGTTTCCTAATTGGTAAGTCATAAAAAATACCAAGGACAGGAAGAATGAGTTAATAATGTTCATCATAACCTCCATTGTGATAGGTGTAAATAAGCATGCATGATACTAAACCCCGAGACATCTCAGCCAAAAGGTCCTCAACTTCGGCTGGGCGAGCTGCAACCTTTGTTCCCTATGAGTAGTACTAGACCTTGCTGTCTACTTTAACCTATAACCCAGCATACGTGCCCGGATCCAAATTTGGATTCGTGATACTGCTTGCCTCACTAGACACACATTGCACTTAGTGGGTCGATGAGCAGCACAGATCAGCAGGGTTCGAGTCGCGGCTCGTTCCCGACCAACCCCTCCCCTTTACCCCCACTTTAATCGGCCTTAGGGCAATTGACCTTGTGTCAAGTCCCGTCTGGTGGGAGGCAGCGAAAAATATCATACTAAACCCCGAGTTTTGTAATGTCGAAGTCACCAGCGTTCTACCGTGTTGTGACGGAGGCTAGCCTAACGATGTCATCCTCACGAGGATGAAGTGTGAGTGGGGAGGGGGGTCTATGAACCCTAATATAAGATGATGGATTTCCTAATATTCTTTCTTTCGGTGACAAATATTCACGTTGACAGAGAATAAAATCAGTGATGGAAGGCTCGATTCCATGTGGGTCCGCACGCTGTGTCCGTCATCAACTTATTCATGCATCCACGGCCTCCTTTGCTTAACGGAAAGAAGAAATTAATTCCAAAAGCTTAATACTAGCTGTTCTTTGTTTCTCCAATCCAAAGATGAGTCATCCCAAACATAGATATGTTTTATGTACGAGCCGATTGCAACGCAAGGTCAATTCTTTTTAATGAAATTTAACCAGTGTGATTTTCTCTTTCCAAGATTAACTGTCATATCAATACCAGTGTGCCCTACAACTTATCCATAGCTGGAGGGAGGATAATTGAATCCACACCTTTTACAATAGAATTACCACTATGTGAAATGCAAACTGTCTATTCCACGGATTGACCTCAGGTCACCATGTCCATTTTTTCAACAATATCCGTTACAATATGAGCGCCTCGCAATCACTTACGTTGCGGTCGTCAGTGACTGCCGAATGTTGAACTCAGTCCACTGGTTCCTGTCTTAGTGACATTAGGCTATTAGCTCTTTTCATCTCCGAATCAAATAAACAAACAAAAAAATCAAAAGAAATAACAAGGACACAGGAAAGCTAATGATAGCCAGAAATTGGTAATCTTCATCAATCAACTGTAAACAGAAATCTTCAAAGCTTAGCAAGGCTTAGATACGGTCTTTTTTATGACTGGTCGTTGCAATTAAGGACATCCTGCGTCTTGTTTTTATATTTAGTATTGTTCTAATTACTATCTCAGTTCTTTCCCAATTTACGCGAATATAAGTCCTCAAGAAGTCAGTTGGTGCTTTTTACGCCGATAAGTCCCTTTTTAGGTTTGTCTGAAAATATTGCACGTGGTACATTCATTAAGTTTCCAGACCTTTTTTGTCCAGACATTGAAAATTGGCATGTACCCTTGAAAATTCAGTATGTTATTGCTATATATCTTATGAGATGACTGACTACTTTTTATGATTTCAGGTTTAAATGAAAACCTACAAGCAGCAATTGGAATACACCCTACTAAAACCTGATTCTCACAGCTGGTTAATTTCCAAAATGCAATCTGGACCTGAGGACACTTTAGAAAAACGATATGCAATAAAATTATGCCCTTAACTTGGAAGAAATGCCACAGAAAGGTATGGAATGATTCAGACTGCTTTTGGATCATCTTGCATGAATCGAGCATCAGTTTTTGAGGGGCATAAGAGATTCAAGAAAGGCAGGGAGTCTGTAAGGGATGATGAGAGGTGTGGGAGGAGTAAGGAAGTCAATACACCAGAGTTGATTGGCCAATGGGTTAGGGTTACACCATACACCATGCGGCACTATCGAAACAATTCTGGTGTTTGAAAAACAATGGGTTAACCCCTGAGATTGAATGGTCTATTTTGAAAAAATCAAATACTCCAAATAGTTTTGACGGTAGATGCAATTTGTGTTTAGAAGAGAAAATACATATAATGACATACAAATTGCCTGAAAAGTTATTAAATAAGAGAAATGAATTAATAGCTAGATGTAGACAGAGGACTAAATTTAAACTATAGACTATAAATTTTAAAAAACATAGAAATAAATAGTGAAACAAGACAAAAAATGCATCCAATATACACACATGGAAAAAATACGTAGCTAAATAAATAGTATCGAAATTAATATAAGCATTAATATTTCCCTTACAAAAATTCATTACATTGGCATAGAACATAAAAGCTATTTATCGAACTTAACTAGAAAAGAAAATAAATAAAATAAAATAAATAAAAAAGTTAAATTACCGTAATTATAACTGACGGAAGAATTTTGAAAATAAAATAAATAGGTAAATAAAAAAACGGAAACTCAATAAAACGAGGAGGTAACACTTCAAATCTCTTCCACCCCACCCCACGGGTCTATTCCGTATTATTTATCCATTAGATCTGAAGAAGTCCTGTTATATTTTTCTTCGTGTTTTTGGTTCACACCAGAAACAAAAAAACAGGATGGATATATATATATATATATATATATATATATATACTCAGAGAGAGTGAAAGAAATAGAGAATGCGGGACCTGACTAGATAGATCGATAGACTGAGATATAATTCATATGTTCTCAGTGGGTAATATTGTGTGACAAATATTCCATGCTGCAAAACATCTAAACTCCATAAGAACTCTTCAACAACTACCAAGCAAACATCCTATAGATTATACAAAAGGACCTAATTTTTTTAAAACTGTCATTGATGGTGTTTCTATTAATTTAAAGTTATTTATTTTTCTCTGTAATTTTAATTTCCTAATCGTATTAAAAAAAACAATTATAATAAACCAGTCACCTTTCCTTTTAAGTTTACCCAAGGAGTTTTCGTAATTAAACCATGAATTTGAGAGTTCTTTTGTTTGTTTGTTTGTTTGTTTGGGTTACTTTTTGTTTTATGCAGGAGGAATGAGGGTTCCAGAATGAATAGTTATCCACATATCTAAGATCCTATAACTTACATTACTGAGATATGATGGACCACCATTTTTCATATGTATCGGAAACAAAAAGAATATATTACTTTCATGAATATTAACAAAACATCATTTTACCGTTTAAATTTCAGTAAATCAAAGCACTGACCCTTTCGTAATCAGGCTCATAAACTAATATTATTATTTCCTGGGTATGACACTAAACTAGACACGAATGTTGGGCTCCATTTCCAGAGATGCTAAGAGTGTTCAATACTCTTTCATTGTTATAACTCCCTTATCCACTTGAACCCGAAGAGAGAGTACCTCTTTGGGTCCCATCTAAGAGTCAAATGGATATGTCTAAAATTGAACCATTGCGAAAATTGTCTTGACCAGGTAGGTATTATTAAGAAGATTTCTGGCTCTTTCGGTGTCTTTCGACCAGGGAATTACAGATTTACAAGGCTGGGTTAATTGATAATCTCTTGGTTTGGTTTGGTTTGGTTTGGTTTGGTTTTATGGTTTTGTTTGGCTTGGTTTTATGGTTTAGTTTGGTTTGGTTTTGCCGGTTACTCATATCCAAATCCTGTTTTTACATATATATATTAAAAATAGGATTTGTAAACTCATTTTGTAGATACACACACTTGAAGTGTCAAAAAATTCTATTTCTTACAATTCCTTTTTGCATAAGTCAACCAAATTAAATGGTTAAAGTATTGCGATGTATCAAAACAATTCAACTGCAATCATTTGTTTATTCACAGTAAAATGATCAAACAATTCTATTTCAAACAATTCAATTTAGCAGGAGCCATTTATTTGCAGTTAGTATAAATGACCATAGTTTGAAGCTTATCAGAATGTGCCAGAGAGCGATGTCAATGGAGAGGTACTTTGCATTCCCCAAAGCTCTAAAACTAGAGCCTCGCCATCTAGTTGGATAATGTCATATCTAGGACACTCGTCATGGTGAGGGATCTCAGGCATCTGCTGAGAAGCAGTCGGTGTATTCTCCAGCCCCGGCCGACTGGGCTCTCTTAAAGCACCCCAAAAAGGTTATGTTGAGTGGATCAAGCATTTTTGTAATGACTATGCATGAGTTTCGATTCATTTGTAGCCAGTCACAAAAAACTGACTTAGTGTCAAACCTGACTGTGTGGAAAGTCAATTAAATCCAAAGATGTGTTGTCTTATGGACATAAAATATAAGTTTATTTAATTTAAATTTTGAAAAATAACTCATATTGTAGCATTTTTGCTCAATGTTCTTGAGTGAAAACTTGAATCATTTACAATTTTTGCAGGGAGAGGAAAATGAAAGAAATTATGAAATCTAAAAGATAAAACAGTTTAAAAAAAACATGCTGTAAACCAAAAATGCAGACATTTTCCGCTTCCTAAACGAACACTCAGAATAATGCAGGGTTCTCATTCACTGAAACTCATATGTAACAAGTTGCAGTCTGTTTTGTGCTACTAGCAGCAAAAATCAATTCATGATTGAACTTTTTATATAACACCAAAAATAGATTGGCTTTAAAAGCGAAAGAGGTCTAATTACCAATGTAGGTTGACATAGATGAGGATATAATTCGGTTCATGTTTTCCTCAAAGTCATGAAAATAGGGTGAACAAAAATGGTTGGAAATGCTTTGAAATCAAATTATAAATCGTAAGATTATAGTTGGTTAGACTTTACAAGTACAACTGGCCCATTGGACTAGTGGACAGAGTGTTTGCCAATTGACCGGGAGACCGCTGTTCAATCTCAGGTTGAGTCATACCAAAGACTCCAAAAAATTATATTTGATACTTCCTCGCTTTACACTCGGCCTTATAAGGTATGGATCAAAAGGTAAAGTGTTGCAATCCAGGGAAAGAAGTTGCCTCTTTCCCAACACCTCGGTGTAGAAGATATTGAAAAGGGAGTCTTCTAGTGACCTTCGAATAGGGTCGCCAATTTTACATGTCAGAAACGCTGACGGTAACATCACACATACACACACACACACACACACACATATATATATATATACATATATGTGCGTGTGTGTGTGTGTGTGTGTGTCCGTGTTAAAACTACTACTTATGAGTATTTCAAGGGAACATTCCGTGCAGTAACAGTAATCAGATTTAGACGTGCAGCTAATGATTCACGTTCAAATCTTTGTTGGTTCCATTTCACTTTACTATGGGTATATAGTAGGTTAGAATATTTCAAACATGAATAAGGTAACCACTTTCAGATAATGAATAAAACAGAATTCAACACCTAAGGAGTGATTTTCAATGAACCTATGGCCCACTGATGCACGATTCAACTGTTAACATCTCATCCGAAAAATGTGGCAAGTTATACACCATCCTTCCCTAATAAAACCGAATCACATCTCTACTTCATTTCTTAACTTCGGCTATCATTGAGACACGGACATTATTATGATAGACTGATGATTTATAATTTTATCATTAAGGGTTTTTGGACTATTGTCTTCATCTTTATTGTTATTTCCACAACGTTTCGGCCGATATGTCCTCTGGCCTTCTTTAGGTGTTTGTCGAACTCGGGAACCTTTTTTATTGAAAGAGTATTTTATTGAATCCACGGGGGTCACCTTTTCTGATTCCATTAGCCATAAACGGGTATAAGTGTTAAGTATTCCGCTATTGTTAGTTGCCTACAGTCAGGTTTGAACCTGCAGATGATCGTTTCTAAAGAAGATTAGGGAACCAACGAATATAACCGTTACGCTATGAGTCCTGTTGACAATTCAGAGTGAACTTTTGGGACTTATAAACTTTATCTTCTTACTCGACTAGGATTACTACGATTATGCATAATTATTTTACCTAAGCTCATATTCAGACTTTTTTTTTCAGAAATCTAGACAACTGATAATATGTAACTTATAGTTTTTTAGAGACGAAAAAAGGAATAATAAGCAATATGACATTTATTTTCTTTAGTTGACATAATAAGGTGTTTTTAGTCACGCTTCTGTGGAGAAATGCAATCATTGAGTATATTTTTATTCGAAATCTATTATTAAATAAAAACAAACAAATAAACATATAGAATGTCCAATCCTTTTAAAATATCCTGAATGGACGAAGGAAATATAAAAAAGAACGTGATATCTGCCTGTTTTGGTGAAGTAAAAAGTTCATCTTGATAGCTCCAACTTAAGAATATTTAGGGTACAAACGATTTTATGCAATAAAATTGCTTTTAGTTTTAACTAAATAAGCTTCCTCGAGGTATACCACGCAGGTTTCAGATTGCGTACATTAGCTGCTTTTACTTAAGTGGTCAACCACTTCACTATTGAACCGGATCATCATTGCTTAACTTCGGTGATCTCGCGGGAATGGACAAAAAATATATCGAAATACTTACGATCAGTACTATCTATAGAGCTGTGTTCATACAAAATTGAAGGAAAGAGAAAATGTTTTAGAGAGATGAATGTTTTTCGTTATTTTTAATAAATGGTTTTAGTAAGACAGAAATGACGCATTGACTGAAAGTACAAAATTGAAGGTAATTGTCCAAATTCCAATGTTATTAGCTCTCTTTCGAAAAAGTAGCTTTTAGGATTTGAATTTATCTCGGTCTTTCTTGGACGTCTATTGTCCATTGCTTTGTTAACGTTGCAAGAAGTCCAGGCCAAATCCGTGGGGCTCGTATTCTGCAAAAGGACTGGAAGATATTTTTAATGCCCATTACTGATAAACTATTAGAAAGAAAGAAAGAAAGAAAGAAAGAAAGAAGAGTTTTCTTAGGCGAAGGAAAAAACACACGTTAGGATAGGAAATGAAGAATTTTTTAAAATATTGAAGAAAGAAATAATTTGGAGAAGGATGATAAAAAAACAAGGAAAGAAAGAAAGAAAGAATTTGGAGAAGAAAGATCAAAAGAATGTAATGAAAAGACAACGAAAAAAAAGACTTTCATTAACGAGAAAGAAAGAAAGAAAGAAAGAAAGAAAGAAAGAAAGAAAGAAAGAAAGAATTTAATGAAAAGACAACGGAAAAAAGGACTTTCATTAGAAAGAAAGAAAGAAAGAAAGATCAAAAGAATTTAAAGGAAAGACAACGAAAAAAGGACTTTTACTAAAAAGAAAGAAAGAAAGAAAGAAAGAAAGAAAGAAAGAATAAAAGAAATATTGGGAATAAAAAGCAAGTGATTGATTCCTGTGAATTAAAATGGCTGTCGGCAAAAGACGACAAATTACTAATTGATTAAACAGGGAAAAAACTAAGATATATTTTTCGAAGTTTTTTGTTGATATTTTTGAACCCATTTTTATTTAAATTTCGCCTGTTAAACGTTTGCCTGAAGCGTTCAGGAATTATCAAATGATTAATGATAACAATTTCAGTATTTTGGTACAATTCATCTCCAGATTCTCTGAGGCCGTCACCCAAAACGACAAAAAACTTCCTCACGATGAAGAAAAATTGCAATTAAACCATTTTAGAATACAAAGGAGAAACCCATCAAAAAATTAAGTTTTTTTTTTATGGATGGATTTGGGAGTTTTAGACTTCAGGTGCGAAGTAAGAATTAAATAAAATATGTCATTCACTTAAAAATTATGCGCACACCATGGATTGGATTATACAGTCAAATGTTTCCACTGTTATCAAGTTATTTACTAAGAAATAGTAAAAAAACTAAGGCATGCGGACTATGATTTCAAAACAAATCATCCATACTTGCAGAGAGGATTATATGGAGCCATTGCTTTAATAATCAAGACTCGCTTAGGGCACGGATTTCTTTTATTCTCTCTCTCTCTCTCTGGAACTTTCCGTCCTTATCGTCTCTCACTCTTCGTAAGTTCTCAAAACGGCATCCCGTGTCCGTAAAAGACCGAAGAATATAAGTTTTTGCTAGATGGCAAAGACTGGTTTGTCAATGTTGAGTATGAGCTTGTCCTTACATCGCCAGCAGTAACCAGCATATCATGTAAATCTTGCTAAGATGGATTATGTAATGGGAGGTAAGTGGCCGTACAGCTGTTTATTTTGTTAGGTGTTTCTTACATAATGTGTTGACAACAGCAAGTAGAATTGTAGCGTAGTTCCTATCAAATGCTCTTTCTAAATATATAGTTATAATCAAAGTGGTGCAACCATACAGTTGCACTAACGCGACTTCAGTTTGGAACAATTCCTGTTTTATTTTATCTGATAGTAGAGATTTCAATGTGGCCAATACCTTATGAATTGTGGTTTATGCTTTGCTTACGCGTATGCATGCGTCAGTTTTGGTAGATGATATATAGCTACCGAGATATATAAACTGGCCAAATGATTTCAGAGGCTTGTTATTTAATGAGAAGATACCATCATCTTGACTAAACCACTTGAACTTTTTATCCGAGTTCAGATGGAAGTCGTACTGGCTAATGCAAACCATGCTGAAGAAGTATTACTAACGAAAATTAAAGAATATCCGGAAAAAAATTGTCATTTATGTAGACCGGCTGGTTAAAACTATCTGGAGGTTGCAGGTTCAATCTTGACTACAGGCAAGTAACAATACAGGAATACTTAACACTTGTACCCGGTTATGGTTAACAGAATAAACAGACAACCCCCGTGTATTCAATATAGGACGTAGTTTGAAGTTCCGTGAAGGTTCCCGAGTTCGACAAACACCTGAAAAAAACTGGAGGACATATCGACCGAAACGTTGTGGAAATAACAATAAAGATGAAGACAATAGTCCGAAAACTCTTAATGATATATATAGAATTATCAATCTTAACATTTTTAGACAATTAAGAAAATATAAAGACTAAAAGTAAGTTATGTTTGCGATTAATGATTCAGGGAAGAAAGTGTTTCAGAAATTATAGACGCCATACTTTTGGTCTTGCTGGCCACTCCAAATTGTGTAAGGGTTAAGAAGCTTGATTAGCAAACCAGCAAGAGTGAGTTCCAGTCTCATTAGGTGCTCGATTCATTCGCCCTTGTGTCACATCTACACAAAT
Organism: Sepioteuthis lessoniana; assembly: GCA_963585895.1. Classification (NCBI taxonomy): domain Eukaryota; kingdom Metazoa; phylum Mollusca; class Cephalopoda; order Myopsida; family Loliginidae; genus Sepioteuthis; species Sepioteuthis lessoniana. Next base: position 76,511,770 of record OY757931.1, on the reverse strand, counting down.
CACTTAGTAAATTAATACTTTTGTTTTAGCTGCAAATAAAATATACAGTTGGTATTTATAGTTTTTTGCGCGCCTCATGTGGTTCAACAGTTTCCCATTTAGGTTCGTCAGCCATGATGGTGAGTTCGAATCTGGTTCCCTTACCTTCAGTTCTTGTCCCAATCTTCTAAACCTAGGAAATGACTAATGTGGGAGAACGATTAAAATACCGCGTATAGTAAAAGACTACTAGAGATACTAAGAAAATTAAATACCCTATAACCTGATTTAAACATGAGGTGGGTACTAATATGGATATGCCTTGACCTTGAATAGTCTTGAAGAAGCCATTTATCTCTAGGTCTACAATGTTTGAATTTACCCAACTGTTTATTCAAAGCTGAAGGGAGAATCTTTCCATTCATAATTTTCCCAAAACGATTAAAACTATGAGAAATACGAATAGTCTCATTGAGGTATTGAACCCAATTATCACTGAATCCCTTATATCATCTAGGAAAAATATATTGATTTTTTTCATAACTTTTCGACCGTTGTATTCTCCGCTAGAAACTATATTTTACTTCGGGTAAAATAATAGTTAAGAAGCGATTTACAATTTACTCTATCAATTGGGAAGTGCATGGAAAGTTATCTACTTTGGTTCAGTGGAAAAGTCAACGACATCTAACGGTCGAATTAGTTAAGAATCAACTAAAATGAGATATCCACTCAACATTGACGGTACGAGGAGAACAATGTACTCGTGTGAATTTAATTCTTTTTTTAATTCTTAGAAATTTATCAGATATAAATAACACTTAAATAAGTTTGGAGTGTACAGCAACGGAAATATTGTGATGAACATGAAAGCGAAAATGAGGGCTCCAGACTGTACACATCAGTCAATAATAACAGTTTTTTGTAACGTTCAGATAATAAGTAAAAAAAAAAGGAAACGTAAACACTGATATTTTTTGGATATGTTTGGATGGATCAAATAAATTTATTTCTATAAGGTCAAATAGATTAAGTTATCAAAGAGAAGATCATAAACGATTTTGAAATGATTAAAATTATAATTTTCATTTCCGGTTGGCTGAATTTAAAATTATGATTCAGTACCACATCTAGAAAACATCGCCTTACTACACATTATATATTCATGTATGCACACACACACACACACACACGCACATATATATATATATATATATATATATATATATATATATATATATATATATATATATCAGCTATCGTCTCCACCCGTCTCCGTTAGTTTCCGTCTGTCTCTCTCATTAATATGCCTGTTTTGAGCCCTTTTCAATGAGTTGTATTTTTATATAACCAAACGTTGTTTTTTTTTTTCCATTCCACATGAGTATATCACATAATTCCTCTCTGATGCAAATAATGTTAAACGTATCTACTTGAACCATGGAGGATACCGTTGCAGATACAACCACACTAAGTCAGAGTGGGCCTGGGAGTAATGATAACGAAAGTAAACTCTACACTTCCTTTATTTTAGCAGTTAGAATTCAACCAACATTTACAGTATAATGTCCAACTCAGGAAACTTTTTTCGCTTTCTTTTTCAGGGGCAGAGTGATTTCCTTCTGCTGTAGATACAATCAGTGTATTCTAGCCCTAACTGACAGTGTAATTTTATGCTGTGTCGAAGTAATCTTGCTAAAACATATTCATATAAACTTCATTTATCTAAAAAACTGATATTCGTTGATCGACAAAATGAGCTTGATATATATATATTTATATATATGTGTGTGTGTGTGTGTGTGTGTTGACCCAAAAACACAGATAGGGGAAACTGTTTTGACTCCAAGCAATGACCAGATCGTACCACAATTACAATTAATTCTGATTGAAAGCTCTATCACACAAATTATTTCCTGAATTATGAACACATCTGAGCTCCAATCGATCGAAGAATTTTGTATTGCATAAAAGTAAATACTGAATCTATTTCATGATATTGTGTTTGAGAAGTTTTCGAACTCTTGTGCAAGGATATATATATATATATATATATATATACGTGGTGAATTCAATAAGTTTCAAGAATTTTTTGGTACAGGAATTTAAAATTGTCGTAAACTCTTGAAAATTCACTATGTTATTGCTATACATATTATGAGATGGCTGACCATATTTCGGGTTCAAAATAACAGCTACGCCAGGAATTGGAATACCCCCCAAGTAAAGCATGACTGTCACAGCTAGTAAATTTTAAAAATGCAATCTGGACGTTAGGAGACATTAGAAGAACGATATGCATTAAAATTATGTTTTAACCTTGCAAAAAATGCAACAGAAACGTCTGGGATGCTTCAAACTGCTTTTGGAGCACCTTGCATGAATTTAGCATCAGTTTTTGAGTGGCATAAGAGATTCAAAGAAGACAGGTAGTCTGTGAGGGATGATGAGAGGTGTTGGAGGAGTAAGGAACTCAATACACCCGAGTTGATTGGTCAAAGTGTTGGGGTTAGGGTTAGGGTTACTATGTTGAGGTTTTAAGGGAGTTCAAGAAGCGATTCCGTCGGAAGAGGCCAGCACTCTTCAAATCGGGTCAGTGGCATTTCCACCAGGACAATGCACCAGTCCACGACTCCATCCTTGTCACAGACTATTTGAACAAGATGGGCATCAAGAGAGTTGCTCACCCTCCCTATAGTCAAGACCTTGCTGCCTGTGACTTTTTGTTATTCCCTAAGCTCAGAGGCTGTCATTATACGCTCACACAAGATGACTTCCATGGGGCCTTGCAGAAGTTGTTGTTTGAACAGTACAACAAGCGTATTTCAGCCGGAGATTACTTAGAAGGGGACTAGAGTTTCATGAGTGTACTATCAATAAAATTTCCCATACAAGTCTTGAAACTTATTTAATAATCCTGGTATATATATCTAAATAAACAGAAGTTGGCACTTGTACACCGAGTTGTTGGAGAGGGTGCTATTTCTTTCCCTGGATTGCCCCACACTCTTGATCCTTACCTTATGATGCTGAGTATTAAGCAAGATGGCGTAAGTAACATTTTTTATGACTCGACCTGAGATTTATATATATATATATATATATATACTAGCCTATTGCCATAATTGTTAGAGTATTCGCTAATAATCCGTGTTTTCCATGGATAACATTCTTTGAGGAAAGAGAATATTTTACGAGACATTCAAGAATGTAGCAATAGAAACCACTGATTGTTGCATGGTGGACGAGGAACGAGGAATAAGGCAAATAAATCCAAACTTGAGTCAACGGTGCACTTCCCCAAATGCTGGATTGAAGAACCTCACTGGTGAACAGCCAAGATCAAATACTTAAGTCTGGAAACAACTACTCCTCATACTTAAGAGTGGCGTGTATTCATGAAAAAAAAAACAAGTAAGAAAAGATTGTTATGTCTCTTTAAGCCTCGAATCCAAACCGAATCAAAGCAGGGGACGGATTCTGTTAGGGTTGGCGCTCTGGCTCTAGTTTTCAAAAAAATCAACTACCGATCCCAAAAGAAATAAAATTACGATGAATCTTATAAACACCATGCATCCAAATTATATCGCTCTTCAGGTAATTGAAAGATGGTCATGATCGGAGCTTTGGCCACAAGGTTCGAAAAATCAGCTACAGAGCTAAAACCTAAAACAAAATTATTTATATGCAAAATCATTCAAAATTGTCCACTGAACGACTGGACTTTAAACACTGTAAACCACTTACCTGAGCTGAGAGTATCAGCCAACAAGCATAATATAGACACCATATGCATGCAAGATCATAGATTCTACCATAATAAACTTGAGATGAAATACATTTTTGCTGGTAATGGAGTGACATTTGACACGTTATCCGCCGGGAAAAACCCCATCAATACCGTCATAGGATATGTAGGAATGCTTCTCAGTTTTTGTTCCGTAAAATCTCTAAATAGCATAGCATGAATCAAACTGAGAATGATGTGTGCTTCATTTCATGGCAACTTAGGCGGAACACAAGTCTTTAAAAGTTAACCACTAAAACACTAAGAACAAAAGAGGCATAATGATTCTTTTTGCTTGGGTTGCTAAGATATATCATACCATGAATTTTAATTGTATTCATTCTCAAATCGAGAATATTTTTTGTGAAACTAATCGATAACTGCGCTGTTAGACGATTCGTCAAATCAACCAAGGAATATGTGTGAAATCCTGAGGCAACTCTAATATACTGGTCCAGTTGGCTGGGGTTGCAGAATTCACCGATCGCTCCTCAGCAGAGAGATTAGTTCCTACCTCCCAACGAGTGTCCTGTATATGACACTAAACAATCTGTTGATGATTTTCCAGGAATGCAGGAGCTTTGAGAAATGTGAAGTCCCTTTCATTACCATCGCTCCTAAGTCCACTCTAGCTTGGACTGGTAGCACCTGGGTGGGTCCTAACTAAGGGTAAAATAGAACTAAATTTTGTACTTATGCTAAACTGATTTACCAGAAATATAACTGTTTTTGACATTGAAAGTGTGTACTTTCTAAACTGAATTGTTCGAAATAGAACTATTTTTGACTTAGAACCTGTGTAGTTATTCTAAACTTAATTATTTGAAATAGAACTGTTAATTTTAGGTATACTTCTCTTATTTTTTCGAAGTATATTTAGCACCCTGTCAGATATCTATCTATCTATCCATCAATATGTCGAGAGATAAGTGTGTGTGTTTGTGTGTGTGTGTGTGTGTGTGTGTGTGTGTGTGAGGCACCTTTTTCAATTATTCCTTTCCAGTTTGAACGGATGAAAGAATATAAAGACATGAAGTGTCTGTCCATTTAATCGAATCTGTTCATAAGAGAAAATTCTGCATAAATTGTTTGGTATTAATAATGAAGTATTTTCAATATCAGTGAAAGAGAAAATATATCTAATTCAGGATAGAGTTGACATAAAGTCAGCGGTACTAGGTGATATTTGGTTCGACAATCACATAAACGAAAAATTTTCTATTACCAAGCGCTTTTGACTATGCATCTTCGATCTCCTAGGTTTAAATATATATATATATATATATATATATACAAATATATATATATATATATGTGTGTGTGTGTGTGTGTGTGCGTATGTGTGTGTATGTGCGTGTATTTGGAGAAATCATGGGTTTTGATAAATCTGAGAAGATGATAAAAATAAGTGGAAAAGTGGATGAATAAAAAAAAACGGGATTAGTGATAATATTTCGTTTTTTATCAACGGAGTGTGATGAAGTTCTTCTGTTAATAAAGAACGAAATATTATCACTGAACACGTTGTAAGTCTTTGATTTTTCCACTTTTCCACTTATTTTGATCATGTATGTGTTTGTCAATGATACGGGTTTGGTTTGGTTGGTTTTATGGCATATCAACCTTTGTAGGTTATTTAACGCCAAATCCATTTTTATGTAAATTATCAGTTCTATTGAAAACAGTTCAGTTTAGCATAAGTACACAGTTTAATTGTCAAAAACATTTCCATTTCAAACTATTCAAGCAGTTATATGTAACAATTTAGTTTAGTGTAAATACAGTTTTAATGTCGAAAAACAGTTCTATTTGAAATAATTCAGTTAAGCATAAGCACGCATTTTAAGTGTAAGTACGGTTTAATTGTCAAAAACTTTTCTATTTCAAGCTATTCAGTTTACTCAATTAATTTTAGCATAAGTATGCTGTTAGTTCTATTTAACCCATAGGTAAGGCACTATCAGGTGCTACCACTCCAGGACAGAGTGGACCTAGGAGCGATGGCAATGAAGGGGTACTCCGCATTCCCCAAAGCTCCAGCACTGCTGGAACCTCACCATCAGATTGTTTAGTGTCATCATCAGGACACTCGTTTGAGGAGGTCAGTGTATTCTACAGCCCTAGCTGACTGAGCAAAATGGTACGGGAGACCTGGGTTCAATCCCAGATCGCGTCATATCAAAGACTTTAAAAATGGTACTTGATACCCCCTTGTTTAACACTCAGCAATATAAGGTACGTATAAATGGGAAAGTGGAGCAATCCAGGAAAAGGAGTAGCGCCCCCTACTCCTCGGTGTAGAAGCCATTAAAAAGGAGCCTTTTGGTCACCCTAGACTTCGGTCGCCAACTAGATATTATATGTATATTAGAAGCTCTGCATCGCGTAATACGTGAGTCCATACTTGGTCAGTTAAATATAAAAATCTATATTACTTACACAGAGGATTTTTGTTTAGAATAGAGTACCAGTTTTTCACAGATTCTCCAAAAACACTCTTTAGTTTTCAAGTTGAAAGTCTAATCTATTCCTTGATTGGTTACCTCTGGAGAGGTGGTCTTTCTAATAATCATTTCATGCTATAAATAAGCTTCTGTAGTGAGGTTTGCCTCAGAGTTCTTTGACACATCTTGGCCCATGACAGGCACATTGTACCTTATATTTAAGCAAATCTTGATTGTAGAACGCAGTTCGAAAATACGAGCTGCATTAAAAAAAATACATCACTTCTCCCATCAATTCTTCCTCTTAACTTTAGTTATTTTCTTCCGTAAATAAAAAAAAGAGATCGCAAAGTCCATTCCAGATTTCATCTCGACCCATTTTGTCCCGCGCTTTCATGAACCAACCTATGCCTGACTGGAGATGCTTTTAAGGTGGGTTTAGTTTTAATAATAAAGTCATTTAGGGGTTAACGTTTGTAGACGTGTCATATGTTTACCTGCTTGTGTTTCGGTTATGAGCCATATATTCTCCAATCAGTCTTTTTTCTGGATTTATTTTGCTGGAGAACTTTTTGTTTCTATTAGCACCCGAATCTCTCTCTCTCTCTCTCTCTCTCTCTCTCTCTCTCTCTCAATATATATATATATATATATATATATTTCCCCTTAGATAGATACATTGGTAGAGAGAAGCACAAAAAAGGACAGTATGAAGAGAATGTGAATATTTTTAAGAGGGGAATTATATTTATTGTGATTATTTGCTGACCTACAACATCGTCTTGACACACACCGACACACACACACACACACACACACACATATATATATATATATATATATATATATTTATATACACCCACTCAGACATATATATATATATATATATATATATATATGTATGGTGTATGTGTGTGTGTGTGTGTGTGTGTGATAGATAGATAGATAGATAGATAGATATATTGTTTTTTTTATTAGTGATCTTTTACTTATTCAATGGAATCTTTCCTTCTTTATTATGCTTCTCCTGGTCCCATCGCAATTCTTTTGTCGAATATTGACCATTTTAATTCTTTCGAAGACATCATTCGGAAAAAAAAAATGTATATTAAAATCGATTTCTGACATAAGAAAAAAATAAGTCAAAATATCTCATCACAAGACATTTGTATATTTTATGCAATGGAAAGAAAGCCTTTCTTTTTCTTTAACGTTTTTAATGTAGTAAAAGAAAATTTTCATTTTGAAAAGGAATTTTTCTAAAGAACCATATTTATGATGAAGTGAACCGTAATAAGAGAAACACAGGATTTCTTATTTTCTGTTTTTTTATCTATTTATTTTTTATAGTTATTTTTTTTTTATCATTATTTTCTTACAAAAGATCTCTGTCGATCGATTCCTGAATGGAACAACTGATTTGATAGACAAATGCATCCATGGACAATTGCTTTTTGAATATATCAGCCTTCTCCTGGATGTCTCTCAGAAAATCCTTAAAACCATTGTACCTGAATTACGTTTATACGATGCAAGCTATGCATTTCTACATAAGATCGAGTGACTTCGACAAATGAAAAAAAAACAAAACTTAGATATTAACAGGATGGCTTTATGCTACACACCAAATATTTTATGTCATCTCAAACTATTTGAACTTGTTGAAATTTTTAAACATCCAGGATTCTCATTTGCATATTCACAGAGAAGATATTATGTAGTGCTTATATAAGTGGAAGATAATAATAATAATAATAATAATAATAATAATAATAATGATGATTCGCATAAACTCCTATGGGACTTTAACATACAAGCGGATTACCTAATCCCGGCCAGAAGACCAGACCTCATAAAAATCTATAAAAAATAGAGAATCTGCAAAATTGTAGACTTTGCTGTCCCGGCGGACCACAGAATAAATCTGAAGGAAAGTGAAAAGAAGGATATTTACCTCGACCTTGCTAGAGAATTGAAAAAGCTGTGGAACATGAAAGTAACGATTGTGCCAAATGTGATTGGTGCGTTAGGCACAATAACTAAAGGATTATTAAAAGGCCTGGAGGACTTGGAAGTTGGCGGACGGGTAGAGACTATCCAAACGACAGCATTGCTAAGAATCCTGAGACGAGTCCTGGAGACTTGAGGAGACTTGCTGTCACTCCAGTGAAAAACCATCAGCGTTAGCTGATGTGAAAAACTCTAATCAGTAAAATAATAATAATAATAATAATAATAATAATAATAATAATAATAATAAAATTAAAAACAATTATACATGAAAACTCGGACCGGGCTAAAAAACAGACACATTAAGAGAGAAAGGGAATATTTTTCTAATGGCTGCGAAAAAACAATGCCATAAGGACGAATCATATGAAAGCTAAAATAAATAAACAAAACATAAAAAACAGCATAAGTAGGTTATGTAGTTCCAGAGACGAAACAATCATTGACATAATAAGCGAATGCAGCAAATCAGCACGAAAAGAGTATAAGGCTAATCACATCTGGTTTGCAAGTTGATCCACTGGGAATAGTGCAAGAAATTGAAGTTTGACTATATAAACAAATTGTATGTGCATATCCAAGAATCTACCCTGGAAAATAAAACGCGTCAAGTCCTCTGGGTTTTTGAGATACAAACGGATCACCAAATGTTGGCCAGACGAATAGGCCTTTAATAATCAACAACTAAAAAACGAACTTGCAGAATAGAGAAATTTGCTGTCCCTGCTGATCACCGAGTAAAAATGAAAAAAAAAAAAGCAAAAATAAGTAAGTACCTGGACTTTGCTCGGGAACTGAAACAAAACTGTTGAACATGAAAGTGATGATGATAGCAATTGTAATTGTGTAATTGGTGCTCTTGTTACAGAGACTGATGGAATTAGAAATAAGAGGATGAGTGTAGACCTTCCGTACAACAGTATTTCTGAGATCGACAGAATATGGAGAAGAGTCCTGGAGACTTGAAATGACTTGATGTTACTCAAATTCCAGTGAAAGACCATAAGCTAACGCTGATGTGAAAAACTATCAATTAGTAACATAATAATAATAATAATAATAATAATAATAATAATAATAACAACAACACGGATATCCTAATCTCGGCCAGAAGACCAGACCTTTTAATTACCAAAAAAAAAAAAAAAGAAGAAGAAAATCTGCAAAATTGTGGACTTTGCTGTCTCGGCTGACCACAAAATAAAACTGAAAGAATGTGAAAAGAAGTATTAGTACTTTGAACTTGATAGGGAATTGAAATAAAATTATGGAACTTGCAGGTGACAATTATACCAATTGAAATTGGTGCGTTTAGAACAGTAACTAAAGGATTACTAAAAGGGGTGGAGGATTTAGAAGTTGACCGACGAGTGGAGACCATCCAAACGACAGCATTATTAAGATCGACCAGAATACTGAGAAGAGTCCTGGAGACTTGAGGAGACTTGCTGTCACTCAATCTCCAGTGAAATACCATCAGCTAACGCTGATGTGAAAAGATCTAATGAGTAAATACTACTACTACTACTAATAATAATAATAATAATAATAATAATAATAATAATAATAATAATACGCAGAAGGAGTACAAGGCTAGACACGACTGGGTGACCAAGGTGATCCACTGGGAAATGTGCAAGAGATTTAAATTCAACCATGCCAACAAATGGTAAATGCACAACCCAGCACCCTTCCTAGAAAAAGACACACACAAACACCGGTGGGACTTCGTCCAAGAGACCAAACCTTATAATAATCAACAAAACAAAACAAAACAAAAAGAAAATCTTCAAAATTGTGCACTTTGCTGTCCCGGCTGACAACAGAATAAAACTGAAAGAATGTGAAAAGAGAGATAAGTACCTCGACCTTGCTAGATAATTGAAAAAACTATGGAATATGAAGGTGACAATTATACCAATTTAGTTGGTGCTTTTGGCACGGTAAGTACAGGATTACTAACGGGCGTGGAAGATTTCGAAGTTGGCGAAAACGGCCAGAATACTGAGAAGAGTGTTAGAGACTGAGGATACTTGCTGTCTCTCAAACTCCATTGAAAGATCATCAGCTGACACTGATGTGAAAGATTCTAATGAATAATAATAATAATAATAATAATAATGATAATAATAATAATAATACTGCATCCACCAGGAGTGTTCAGGTAAAAAGTAATATTAAGACATAATAAAACTCTTACCCTTCAGATAACTAAAAACACTATTCAACAGGATGGTGACAGAGAAATATATTATGGTTATGACGTTTGGAACGATCCCCCTACACCTTAGTAAAGAGGCTGGAAGAGTTGAAAAACTTAAGGCAAGTTGAGACTATCAAAACTAAAGCATTCTAAAGATAGACCAGCATACTGAGAATAGTCCTAGAGATTTTTGAAGACTTGCTGTCGCTCAAACGCTTGTGAAATACCATTACTTAACGCTGGTATGAAAAACACATAGGGTCTAATATGATAATAATGAGAAAAATGAAGTTAACATTTTCATAATCTCTCTCTCTCTCTCTCTCTATATATATATATATATATATATGAGGATTAGAAAGCATATACCCTGGGTTATTTTATCAAAAGGCCGACGAACTTCCGGGCACTATCAAACAATGGATTCGGCTATTGGTGAGCCTTTGCTTACCATAAATAGTTGCAGGACCAAGTATGAGGATGATTACTTCTCTGTTCAACAAAGAGCTAGAGACAAAATTCACCTCAAAGTCTTGGAGGCGATTTATATTGCCATAAATCGCCCACCCCCTTTATGTGCACACAATTAAGCCCTCATATTCTGAATATTTTGGGGGAACTATTGGAAACCGGGGTGACTTGATTTCCGATTTTTGATTTTTTTATATTTTTTTTCACCTCGTCTCCTTAATCCTATTAATTAATTCAAACCCCGATTTTAGAAAATTTTCTGGTGACTAGCTTGATAAGTGCCAGACGAAAGGGCCCTCGCTATTTTATTATTTTAAAATAGTTCCTCTCTTTTTACCAATGATTTTATTAATCTCTTTATAAAAATTTGCATGTACCAAATATATATATATATATATATATATAAGGATTAATCTTAACGCTAATACTGCTTCTGATTCCCAAGATCTTTACAGTGTTATATACACAAAAATATATGCAATATAAAAGTATATCATGGAGTCTTCGTGGTGTAGTGGTTCACGCACTGTAATGGGGGATTGGAGTAAGATATTTCGAACTCCAGTCGTGTTATGTTCTTTTTAAAGACCAATACACTTAAGAAAGTTTTTTAAACCCCTTGTACCATAACCAGATACGAATACGTGAAATAGACATTTTCAGATCGGTACGCAAAACGTTCATAATGTTCGTAACATATATACATAGAACATAGGAATCTCGAAACACGAAAAATACTTATGGCTTCTTCGTTCAGGTACGAAACTTTTTATTACCTTTGAGTTTAAACGTTCTACGACATAAGGAGAGAGATACACATTCTTTCTATTCTGGTTTTTTCATCTCCGCCCCCATCTCGTGTGACGCCCGTAGCGCGCCCCGAAAGTCGACCCTTCTCGTCCGGTGTCTATTTCTCTACTCAACTAACTGACTTTTTCAAAATTCCCCAAATCCTCCGAGCACGCGCTTCTGGTGCATGACGTCATTCACATCCACTGGTCAACCTTTCTATCGGATTTTTATTTTGACATCTATGAACGACACATCCTCCCCGGGCGCCCGTTAACACCTGCACTCAAGTTTGCACCTAACTAACTCATGTGCTGAGCGGAAAGCTTCTCAGCCTAACTAAATCCAAAGGCATAAAACGAAATCCCTCGGCCATTACATTACACCCTTATCCCCAACCTGTACCTTTAATGGTACTACCATTATGTTTCCACAAGAAGGATTTTGGCTTTAGATATCACACCAAATCTGATGTGCCATTAACCAAAGAAACCCAAACCGAAGTATAAAAATGCATTACTAGAAACGTTAGGTCCATGAAGAGATTTGTATTTTTTGAATTTTTTCTATTTATTTATATTCTTCGTGTTTGCAAACACGAGTGATTTAATGTCTCATTGAGTACCCCATTAACAAAACTTAGTGCCATATATGTTCTCTGACGAAAGCAACAAGCTGGAAAAATAAACATATTGTAAGAACAAAATAAATGAATTTATTAATTCCCAAAATAGAAATATCTTCTTAGACCTACATATTTTTTATATTTTTCTCTCTTTGGACCTACAACAAAATTATATATATATATATATATATATATATATATATATATATATATATATATTCATCATACAACGTGTGAAAGCACGGGCGATACCCTGTCCTCATCAGCTGCCAACCAGGGTTATAACACAGTTTTGGTAGCTCAAGGTGGTACTGCCACTCGTGGCGCTACAAAGCAGCTTTTGCCACCGGACAGGGTATTTAAAAGAAATATATATCTATATCTGGAGCTACAACAAAAGTATATATATATATATTATTACAGTTCAGTTTCGAGTTTTATATCTATATGGAAATTACCCGATTTCCATTCCAAACCAAAGCGTTAATTTTGTACCAAAGAAGAACTTCCCAGAAGCAAAATAAATTAATATGTGTTTTTTGTCCTTTTTGACCAATCAACGCCTTCATTTAAGACTTGCCGCCGATAACATGTTATTTGCCTTACTTATGTCAAAACCTTAAATAATTTTAGAAATCACTTCCCTCTAAGAAAATTAAAGAATGAGCTTTTAACGAATTAACATCCTTAAAAACATAATCCATTTTTGATATTGGTTGGAGTCAATATGATTTTCATAAATAAACTGATACAATACGCTAATTTTCAGTATTCAATAAATATTCGTTTTTATACTAATTACCTTCGTTATTATATCTATTAAGCATATTTCAGTTATATTCCATCATTCAATTCCTTAGAATGTATTTTTGCTACATAGGCAGATACGGCCATGTGCGAAATGGACATCGAATTTTGGTAACATATATACATAGAGAACATTGGAATCTCGAAATTCGTAAACACGTAACGACTTCTTTGTTCAGGTACGAAACCTTTTTATTACTTTTGAGTTAAAGGTTTCGACATTAGGAGAGAGACACAATCTTTTGATGCTGGCTTCTTCATCTAGCCCCTATCTCGTGCGGCACCCATGGCGCGAAAATTTGTCTCGCCTCAGCGAGCCCCAAAAGTCGAACCTTCTCGTTCGGCATCTAGTTTCAACTCTCTTAACTTTCTTCAAATTCCCCCAAATCCTCCGCGCGCTTCCGGTGCGTGACGTCACCCATTTTATCATCTCAGGCTATTGTGACATCTCTAAGTGACATGTCTGCTCTGTGCATGCGCACGCGTTACTACCTGCATCAAGGTTGCACCTAACTAACCCATATGCTGAGCCGAAAGGTTCTCAGCCAAACTAAACCCAAAGGCATGAACCGAAATCCTTCGGCTATTATATTACATTTCATTTGAATATATTTTCACAATCCTTCCAAGCAAAATAATCTCTTTGCTGTTTATTTTTCGATAGAGATGTTTGTTCTGATATAATTTATAACTGCTGATTATCGCCTCATATCATATTTGCATTTAATCTTCATCAATATACTTACTCCCTACAGAGTGAAATACACATACAACTGTCTTTTACACATCCAAAATATATTATCTAGTTTTCAAACTATTATTTTCTTGCTATGAAGAGTTTTTGTAAATAAAATATTGGTTCTTATTATGAAATATTCCCTTTTCTTATTATGTGAGAGACAGTAAGGTTTCTGTTTTTAACAAATGATTCTCGCAAGTTAAGGAAATAGATGTTATTAAATTCATAGAACCATGTTTTATTCATTATATTACACTGGTTTTCATAGACACACATACACACCCAGCCTCTCGCACGCACGTTCGCACACACACACACACACACACACACACACACACATATATATATATATATATATTGGTCCAAAGAGAAAAAAGTAAATATTCTATAATGAATTGGTCCACAAAGAGATTAATATTCTTTTTAAAATTATTTATCGAGTTCTTACACGTGTTTCTTGTATCTTGTTTTCTTTAGAGAACTTTTAATGATTTTTCTGGTAAGGTGTTCACTGTTTTGATTGGGTGAGTGTCTATAATAATTCCGTGATCGATTCTTCTAAAAGTTGGTTCTTTTTCTCTTCTTTCATTTTCTCCTCTTTTTCTCTTTCTAAGAGTGTGTTTTGTAAACACACACACACACACACGCACAGAGAGAAAAAGAGAGAGAGAGAGAGAGAGAGAGAGAGTAACTATTAAGTGAATTTAAGTGTCATATCAAGTCTCACATTTTGGTGCAATGATCCTAGCTCATTACAAAAGATACAATTAACGTGTTCTAAGCCCAGTCAACAGAATTTATGTGAATAATGCAGAAAATAAGTTCTTATAATATGAAAAAAGAAATGAAAGAACAACTTCGATAATGACAAAGACTGATCTAAAAAAAAAAAAAAAAAGCTCTGATGATTCATGAAATGCAGCCATGCTTTCACTCGTAATATAGTAGTCGACCATAGTCGAGGGTGACCCGAAGGCTCCCTTTTCGATAGCTACTACACCAAGGTGTAGGGGAGGGCGCTACTCCATTCCCAGGATTGCTCCATTTTACCCTTGAACCGTACCTTATAATGCTGAGTGTTAAGCATGGTGGTATCAAGTACCATTTTTAAAGTCTTTGGTATGACTCGACCTGGGATTGAACCCAGGTCTCCCGGGCCATTGGCGAACACTGACTCGTAATATAGTGTAAATAAAACAAACCAAAAATAGATAAACATATAATCAGCTTGACTTCGAATTGAAATAACAATAAGAAATCCAACGTGAATATTCAAACCAAAGTCTAATGTACTCTTCTATCGTAAATAATGATTAAAACAGAAAGGATGAGTGCTATAACTTGAAAAAAAAACAAAAAAACTCTTAGTTATCTCAGATCTTTTTTTTTATCACTAAGGAATGTTACTTGTACAAATACCAGACGTGAAAATCAGTGTTTCACCCAAGAAATGTAGTAATTTCTGGATTGTAAATCTTATTCACATAGAGAGGAAATTAATTTTTGTCTACGGAACGAAAAGCCTTGGTGGATAATTGCTTCACATATATAATTGTTTCTCTTTGAAATTAGCAATCTAGACCCTATCCCTCTCCCTCTACCTCCCTCCCTCCCTCCCTCTATCTTTCTTTCTTTCTCTTTCTGTATCTCTCTCTCTCTCTCTCTCTCTCTCTCTCTACATATATATATATATATATATATATATTGATAGATAGATATATAAAGCAAACTATCCGATCCTCATTTTAAAAATATTGTTAATCTTGGAAAATGATATTAATCAGTTCAAGAATATTATTTGTATCAAACGCGCGCGCACACACACACACACACACGCATATATATATATATATATATATATATATATATATATATATACAGCGTATCACAAAAGTGAGTACACCCCTCACACTTCTGCAGATATTTAAGTATATCTCTTCATAGGACAACACTGACAAAATGTCTCTTTGAGACAATGAAAAGTAGTCTGTGTGCAGCTTATATTATATATCATCGCTTATATAATGGGCTTTCTTGTGTATCGTCATCATGAGAGGCTTTCTCTTGGGATGACAGACACCAATTTCATGTCGAGTGCAGCGTATAGTCCTTAGCACTAAGAGGGGTTTTTGGAATGCAGAGAACCCATTCATTTCCATACCTCTCAGGTCAACTCTGTCCCGGCATTGTTGTACATGATAGGGCCCTATCTTTGGGTTAAATAGAACTAACGGCATACTTATGCTAAACTAAATTGTTTGACTAAACTGAATAGTTTGAAAAGGAAATGTTTTTTTTCAAAAAAATTAAACCGTACTTACATTTAAACTGCGTGCTAATGCTAAACTGAATTATTTGAAATAAAGCTAGTTTTTGACATTGAAACTCTACTGACAGTAAACTGAATTGTTTAACATAGAACTGTTTTGACATGTAACTGTGTGTAAACAAAATCTGTACTTATACTAAACTAAATTAGCTGAATTAAAACTGCTTGATTAAACTGAATAGTTTGAAATAGAACGGATTTTAGAATTAAACTTTACTTACATTTAAAATGCGTACTTATCCTAAAGTGATTTGATTGAAATAGAACTATTTGTATACAAATGGATTTGGTGTTAAATAACCCACAAAGGTTGATATGCCATTAAAACCAAACGACCACCCAACCAAAGATAAAAAGCATCGAAGGAACAAACGAACGAAGGAGAGAGAGAGAGACAGAGACAGAGCGTACGTGTGTGTGCGTGTGACAGAGAGAGAGAGAGAGAGGAATGGGATAGAGAGGGGAGACAGGAATAAAAAAATCCAGAAAGAAAAAGGGTTGAAAGAAGGGAAGTAAACTAAATTGTGTGTGGTAATCTAAATAAATTGATTTAACCTCCTCAAAAAAGACACACTGAATGGATTTCAATGCATCAGATGATCAAAGACCGAATAAAAATGCCTTTAATCAATCAATGATTATTCAGAAATCAATATTTTTCTCTATTGATTATAGAGCATAGAATTTGTCAATGGGAAATGGTGACTCAGTTACCACAACACATACTAATATGAATAATATACTCATCGGTTTTATTCCATCGCACCCATACAGGCACACACACACACACACACACACATGCAATATATATATATATATATATATATATATATATATATATATACGCAAGAATACATATATTAGGAAAGAACATAACTAAGTATACAAGAAGTCAAAAAGAGTGTGAGTAACAAAAATGTTCAGTAATATAATCACCAAAAATCTTCATGGACGGTTACTTCAAAGAAGATGCTGACGAAAATTAAACCTAGCGTTAATTGAAATCGACGAAAACATTAAATGAATCTGTTGTGTCTTGAAGGGCCAGAAATGAATAAAACAAAGATATGTAAGGTTTACAGCAGTATATATGGTGACGTTGCATAAATAATTATCCCAGGGTGAGAGCCCATTTTATGCGTATGTGACATCGAGGGCAGTCTGGCACTTGACATTCCACAAAATAAATCCGGGTCAAGATTCCTCTTTCGGGGGTATGATAAACAGACAATTAATTAATTCGGGGCTAAACTGAGCTCACACGTTTGTAAGGAGGTGCCAATTCACTTTCACTTATCCCACCAAATCTTTTGTCTTCCTATCCCTTCAGGTCACGGAAGAACGAATCTCTAGGTTAGATAATATTAACTGTAGTTAGATTTCCAAAAATCTCATGTAGTGTTTTAAGGAGGCAATAAGACGTTTAGCGAGAATTAATGAAAGCGATACGAGTCTGAGACGGATACATGCAGAAGAAGTCAAATCGACAGAGGAAATAACACAACCAAAAGATTTCAACACAAGGGTGCATTTAAAATACAACAAAATTTTAATAGGCGACGACCAAACACGTAATGATAAGATTTAAGAAACAGTTCTATTTCCTTTCCCTTTTCTTTTTAAAATATAACAAAGTCTTAAGCCAACAGGAAAACATTAAATAAAAATGTCGCTCAACAGTCATTTTTTTTCTTTCCCTTTTTTTTCTTTCTTTCTTTTTCTCGTACTTGAAAAAAGTGTGTAAGTCACCGGACTGATACTTGTAGTAGTGTTCATTCAATAAATTTAATTATTCATGAAGTAGAAACTTTACAGTCTCACTTTTTTCTGAATACATATAACTTTCCAATATTTAAGAATTGTGAAAGGAAAACGGTTCGAGTTGTACTAATCTTTGACAGGTTTTCAATGTTCAGATATCTTTCTCTCCTTTTTACGGGAGAGTGACCTTCCCGGAGTCGGTTGACTTCAGCGATCTACCTCTGACCCTGGCTTTACCCAAACTAAAATTCCCCTTCAAATTTCTCTAACGGGTGATGATCTTTTTGGGCAATCATTAGATTTTCTCCTCCACTACCTCGTCTTGTCACGCCACTCGCTTGACCAAGACTTCGTTCAACAGACCACAGGTCATAGAGTGCAGATAGCCTGACCTTCTTTCCCCGACCATTTTAACGGTCAGTTTTAATGCCTGTTGATTCAAATAAAGGAGTAAGTGTATTGACCTCCCCTTCATTCTCTCTGTTATAGCATACCACGTCACAGTATTTACGGAAAAACTAACAGTAACGGCTACAGGTAATTGACTAGACTCGCTTGACTCGTTTATCTACATAGATTGTCGGAGGGGATCCATGCAGCGACGTCATGGGGTATATCGCCAAGAAAGAATCCCACTCTGTTTTGGAGTTATTCAACGCAAATAAACATTTCAGTTGAACTAAGTGGACTCAAGCGTCCGTAACACGTATCAGACACACTGACACACACACTCACACAGACACACAGACACACACTTACACACACACACACATACATATATATATATATATATATATATATAACAAAAATTGTGGAAAGATGGGTAAATTGGACACTTACGAAGGATTTAATAGTTATAATTCATTCTTTATGGTTTATTTTTTTAGTATTGTAAGAAACTCTAGAATAAAATATGAAATATCAATACTAAATCCTTTGTAAGTGTTTTATTTATCCATCTTTGCACTTATTTTATCAACTTAACGGATGCACCAAAATCTACCATTTCATTATATATATATATATATATATATATATATATATATATATATATATATATATATATATATACGGAATAATAATTAAAAATCCGAATTTGAAATTATTTGCACACTTTTTCATTCAATCACAACAATGTCTTCACACACACACACACACACACACACACACATATATATATATATATATATATATATATATATATTAACAGATTTATTTCTTTAGTACATTGACAGATATTTTCTTTGCTTCTAGACAGTCAGATTAATAGTGATCTTGGCCAATTCTGTTTTTGATACACATTTATATATATCTCTCTACTTTCATCATAGATATGCCGATTTTAGGTAAATAGTGTCAGAGGGATTCTGCTATAAATTAAGTGCACACCAATTTTCTCAGAATCATATATTTTATTTAACCATGTTTCCGAGAATCAATCATCTCGCAGGTCATCATTTTTTTTTACCGTGTAAATTCGAGTGAGAGTAAACAGAAAAAAGTATTTATATGACAGTTAATATCGTAGCAGAATAAATGTTTAGTTCATCGAAGTTTGTAATCTGATTAGTTTACATCGATACGTAACCGACATAATAACCTATTCCTTGCTGACATGAGCATGTGTAAGCCAGTGAGTCATTTTAGAAATCATCATTATCATCATCATCATCATGTCGTGCGGCTCTCACGGATATCCCTGACTCTCTCTCTCTCTCTCTCTCTCTCCACGTCTTCCTATCATTCATCGCCTCTGGCAGGTCTTCAGGGTTACATCCCGTATCATCACATAGCTGCTGAATGTATGTTCAAACTGGCCATCCTGCTTTTGATTGGCCATATGCGGGGGTCCACAGGAGTACATCACTTATGATCTCGTTCTTGCTTCTCCAGCAGTGTCAAGCATGTCTCGTTTGTCTAGCTTGTATAGTTTTCGTGATAGGTGGTGGGTGACCGTATAGTTGGCGCCTTGTGGGGTGTTGCTGCCAGGACTTGTTCAATATTGCTCGTAACATTCTTGTATAACTGCCGTCTAGCTTCTTCTCCAACCGTTTAGTCAGCGTCTAAGTTGTGCATCCATATAGCAGTATCGACACGACCGCAGCCTGGAAAAAACTGGTTCATTTAATCGGTCAGGTTTGATTTCTATATGATCGAAAGCCTATCGATAGCTGTCTATGCCTTCGTTAGCCGTGTGTCGATGTCTTTTTCGGTAGATGAGATGCTGCTTCCTAGGTAGGTGAATTTGTCAACAACACGAATATTTCTTTGAATTCGTTTCTTCGCTGAGCAATATATTTTTAAAATAATTTTCAGATTTGCGATTCGAGAAAATTTCTTGTGATATTTTTTAATACATCTTAATTTTATAATTGTTTTTAGGTTGATATGAGTTCTTTCATATATCTATAAATATTTCTGGCTTGTTTATGTTGCATTTTTTAGACACATGAAATGAGTTATTTGTGGCTATGTTTTTTAAGATCACTAATTCTATTAGTATTTTTTAAAATACTAATTCGATTACTTTGTCAATTAATGTTACAAGACAACCTTCCAATTGAGGGTTACACATACGAGGATCATTAAATGAGTTTCCAGAATTTTACTGATAGTTCACACATGAAATTCTACTCCCCTTCGAAGTAATCTCCTCTAGCTGCAATGCACTTGTTGTACCGTTCCAACAACTTCTGGAACGCCCCATGGAAGTCCTCTTGTGTGAGCGTGTCAATGACCTTCGTCACAGCTTCTTTCATCTCCTTACTTTTCTCATAACGACAACCTCTGAGCTTAGGTAATAACCAAAAGTCACAGGGAGCAAGGTCTGGATTATAGGGAGCCTGAGGAACTGTCTTGATGCCCATTTTGGTCAAATAGTCTGGGACAAAGATGAAGTCATGGACTGGTGCATTGTCCTACTGGAAATGCCACTGACCCAATTTGACGAGTGCTGGCCTCTTCTGACGGAATCTCTTCTTGAACCCCCTTAAAACCTCAACATTCTAACCAAACCCTAACCCTTTGGCCAATCAACTCTGGTATTCTGACTTCCTTACTCCTCCAACACATCACATCGTCCCTCACAGACTCCCTGCCTTCCTTGAATCTCTTACGCCACTCAAAAACTGATGCCCGATTCATACAAGATACTATTTACCAACCCCTCCGCTCGGGCAGGATATGACACAAGGTCAGTTTTTAAGCGGAGTTTAACAGGTTTGAATTCAGAGTTTTCCTTCTCCTAGACTAGTTGCCTAACCAAGGCTGAAGAACCTAGTCTGTCCTACTATTTACCCATAGCTGGAGGGAGAATAATTGGATTCATACCTTTCCCAAGGGTATTAGTGCTATGTGAAATGCAATCAGTCTCGTCCAGGATTTGAACTCGTGTCGCCGTGTCCAATTCCTACGACGATAACGACTACACCACGGGCACCTCCCCTACACCACGGGCATACATTCATACAAGATGGTCGAAAAACAGTCTGAAACATTACGTACGTTTCTGTGTCATTTTTTCAAAGTTTAAAACATAATTTTATTGCATATTGTTTTTCTATTGTGTCCTCACGTCAATATTGAATTGTTGAAATTCACCAGCTGTGACAATCAGGCTTTAGTAGGGTGTATTCCCGTTCCTGTTGAAGGTGTTCATTTGAACCTGAACTCAAAAGAATTGGTCTGTGCTCTTAAAAGATGTATAGCAATAACCTACTGAATTGTCAAGAGTCTACGACAATTTTAAATGCCTGTACAAAAAAGTCAGGAAACTTATTGAAGGTACCACATAATTCTTCTTGACACTTTTATAAGAATGTTGAGTAAGTGACTATGGTGTACATCCTATATACTAATTGTTAGCGATGCATTTCATGCAGTTTTTATTGTGGTGGCTCTTGGAATGGATATATTTTTGGTGCCAGTAGGTTTGTGTTAAATATCTTGGAAATTTGTCCATTTTGTTTTTAATGTGGATCTCTAAAACATTTACATTTTATAGGATTAACTTTATTTTTTAGAAATTCAGAACTGATATTAAAAAAACTACCTGATGCTAATTCCTAGAATGTGTAGACTTGGATGATTGATTGATTAATTGTTTGTTTTCAACTTAAGCTCCTAAGGAGGTTTTATTGCTCTGGGTTAGAGTAGACACGAGATAATAGCAATGATGGTCTGCTCCGAACTCCCTTAGATCTCCAAAACTACTGGCTGACCATTAGATGCAGTTTGGTTTCAAATCCAGAATACTGTTGTATACTGACCTACGAACCGGCCGGGCTATCAAAATAGGAAATTCACCAGTATAAATAACATGTGCATCCGGTCGAGGAATAGCAGAGTGTAGCCCTGACCGTGATTGGGTTGAATGAGTGCAATTTGTGACGCCCACAAGAAAAAGGTGGGCGTTGAACTATCATATAACTCAGTGCAGTTTGAAGACCAGACCAGTTGGAGTCAAGATTCGGTAGAGAAAGACAGCACCCAGCCGAAGGTGCCCGCAGGCCCCCGATTGAGCAATTTGGAGATCAGAGCAGTTGGTGAGAAGATGCTGGATTGAGGAACATGTCCCAGAAAAGCTGGGCCCCCAGGCCCCCAGTTGAACAGCCCAGGAGAACGGGAAAAAAACGCAGTAAGGGCCAATAGAGTTGGTGTCAATATGTTGCAGTTCTGTTCGGTCTCCAACTCCCTCTCACACAATACCTTTCAATAAAGTGAGAGGTATATTTTTCTAGAGAACTGTGTCACTCGTTATTATTGTGTCGTTATGATTTGCATGCATATGCATATTAGTATACAACAATCCATCCTCTTGGTGAGTGAATAATTTGCAGGGAATAAAGTCACCGTATACATATTTACCAACCCTTCCACTCGGGCAGGATATAACACGTGTTCAATTTTTTTAAGCGGAGTTTAACAGGTTTGAATCCAGAGTTTTCCTTCTCCTAGACTAGTTGCCTCACCAAGGCTGAAGAACCTAGTTTGCCCTACTCGTCCATTTCCTACGACAATGATCATTACACCACAGGCACCGTCTAATCTTTTTTACCAACCCCTCCGGTCTGGCAGGATATGATACAAGGTCAATTTTTAAGCGGAGTTTAACAGGTTTGAATTCAGAGTTTTCTTTTTCCTAGACTAGTTGCCTCACCAAGGCTGAAGAACCCAGTCTGCCCAACTATTTACCCATATCTGGAAGGAGAATCATTGGATTCATACCTTTCCCAAGGGTATTAGTGCTATGTGAAATGCTATTAGACTCGTCCAGGATTTGAACTCATGTCACCGTGTCCATTTCCAACGACGATAATCATTACACCACGGGCACCTCCTAATAATAAAGTCACCGTATTTATTTAGGGAAGTCAACCCTTATATTTGGAGTAAGTTCAATCAGTCTGGGCGTTGAATACATGTGGTGATTTGCCCAAAAGGCATATAGTTGTCTCAGAGACGAAAGCAAAAAAAACAAATAAAAAAAAACATTTGTAGATATCTCTGGACGAAAAAAATAAAATGATATGATTGATGAGCCGAAAATCATGAGTAAAGAACGCGTGATATGAACTAGCAAAAAGCAAAATGAACGAGAGAAAGAAAGTTTGAAAGAAATTAGGGGACATACGTAGAGACACAGTGACGAAGGAAACGTGGAGATTGATCCTCTGATAGACACCGAGAACGAAATAGCACTTAAAGAGAGTGTGAAAGAGATAGAGAGGGAGAGACAGAGACAGAGACAGAGAGAGGAGAGAGGTGGATAAGTGGCAAAGACATTGTGTTCACTCTTTCTGGAATCTGGATTCCTATTGGTTAGTATTAGTGTGTGTAAAATTAAATACTAAATAAAATTATTTGTATATACAAGCAAGATTCTGGATTCGATAATCAATCATTATTGCTGAAATGCACTTTAAAAATAATTTCGAAAATTTTCGGGAAATCTAGGGTATAACTTTGATTTTAGTAACTAAAATTTGATAAAGAATTAAAAAATCAGAAAAATGAATTTGGTCTTCAAGAAATTAAAAGCTAACATAGCATATACCATTCTGCGTACTATTACTATCATTATGTTTGTATATATTTTGAAGGGAATTTATATATATAAGCAGTTTAAAATACTCAGTTTTAAGTTGGAAAGGAATTCAATATAATTGTTTTAACCAATCAATACTTCATTAAAGAATAAAAATTATTTATGATTGGTTGTTCTTTAATTATAATTCTAATAAACGTTATGCAATTTAAACTTAATCCAAAATGCCTTTTATTGGATTTTGAATTAAACAGAAAAGATGAACTTCTGCTGGTTTTTTTGAGTGCATATTCGTAAAAAATAATGACCAACTCATCGACTCATTTGATCTAATTGATTTAAGAAGAATTTACTGAATATCTGATTAAGGAATTTTCTGTTACATTACGCAAACTAAATAATAAAAGTAGTGAAACATAATCATCTCCAAAATGTCTTTTGATACCAATATCAGAGCCTTTCATAAATAGAAAACTAGGATAATGAATATGGAGATTAAGAGGTTATCTAAAACGTACTATATATATATATATATATATATATATATATATATATATATATATATGATCACTATTATAACAGATGGTTTGGTTTGTTAGGTTTTATGGCATATCAACCTTTGTAGGTTATTTAACGCCAAATCCATTTTTATGTAAATAATATGTTCTATTCAAAACAATTCAGTACACAGTTTAATTGTCAAAAACATTTTCCTTTCAAACTATTCAAGCAGTTATATGTAACAATTCAGTTAAGTGTAAATACAGTTTTAATGTCGAAAAACAGTTCTATATCAAATAATTCAGTTAAGCAAAAGACCGCAGTTTAAATGTAAGTACGGTTTAATTGTCAAAGACATTTCTATTTTAAGTTATTAAGTTTACTCAAACAATTCAGTTTAGCATAAGTATGCTGTTAATTCTATTTAACCCATAGATAGGGCCCTATCAGGTGCTACCACTCCGGTTCAGAGTGGACCTGGGAGCAATGGCAATGAAGGGGTACTCCGAATTCCCCAAGGCTCCAGCACTGCTGGAACCTCACCATCAGATTGTTTAGTGTCATATCAGGACACTCGTTAGTGGGGGGGTAGTCAGTGTATTCTACAGCCCCAGCTGAATTGACATTATTATAACAGAGAAATAAGGTTCACGATGATATAAAGGATTAACAATAAACATTATAACAACAACGATAAAAACACATGAAGTTAAACGAAGGAAACGCAGTAAGCCAATATTTTGAAACCGAAAGATATAATAATCTTGGCAGGATTTGGAAAGAGAGATAAACACTTAAATGAGCCAATAAACTGGGTGAACCTTCCTGGCTAATTAAAAACACTCTTCCGAAGCTTAAAATATGACAAAACTTAATAGCCAGGTGTCTTCACTACAGATATATAAAGTTCAGACGAAGGCACTTGAATAACAGAAAATGAATTTCCTTCAACAGATAAATGCGCCATGCCCTCAGCGGATTTTTCTTCGTTTTTCTTAGAGCATATAAACTCCTTTAAAACTTTTAAAAAGCAAAATTTATTTTCTTTTGCATAGTGGCTCCTACTACGTAACTTCCGGTATTGCGGAAGTATAAAAGATGCCGTGTCTCTGTAGCTTGTGTGACAGAGACGGAAGCAGACAGGGAAGAGCTATGAAGGACGTCGGTCAGTAGAAGAGCAACTTCAGACATAACACCTACTGCGAGAGACTTATAATACTAGTCGGACTCTATCACATGAGTTTATAAATAATTAACTGTTTCTTTGTTTATCGTTTCTTTACAGTGATACAACATTTTCTAAAATAGCATTTGCCTTGACAATAATCGAAGGCTGAAAGTAGTCGAGGCTAATAAAAAAAATTAACATCATAAATTAATCGTAGTTGTTTAAATTTCTGAGATGTAGGTTGATAATTTTTATCATTCAGCGTTTTAGGGCTATTTTCTTCATATTTATTGTTATATTGTCAACATTTCGGCCAATATATCCTCCGGCCTTCTTCAGATGTTTCTAGTCTATTTCGGAAGCCTACACGGCACTTTGAAACGCATCCTTTATTTAATCCACGGGGGTCGCTTGTTCTAATCCCGTTAACCAAATTGGGTACAAGTGTTGAGGATTCCTCTGTTGTTACTTGCCTTCATTTAGGATTGAACCCGCAACCTCCTGATGATTGTCTCTGAGAAGCTTTTTGGAAAAAAAAGCCTCTAACCGTTACGCCATGTTCTGCGGAACAGTTCAGGGTGATTTTTTTTAAGAACAAAGGTCTCTTACCACAAATAAAATACAGAGAGCTAACTCAATATTACAGTAAGCCACTGCATACATGAATTTCGCAAAATATATAACGATGGTTATCAGCATCATCATCCCAGAAACGGATAAGTCTTCATCCTATGTTAAGAACACTGCTCACTTCACGGAGACAATCAGTAAGATGGTGAATCTTGACGTAATAAGTCTGTTTAGAAACTTACCTACTGATGAGACACTTGCTGTTGTGCAGTATAAGCTGGCTACCGATCCCTTGTGAGAAGAACGCACCTGCATCCCGATTGATAATCTTATAAATGTTGACTTTCTGTGTGGACACGACCTACTTAGAGATGGGATTTGATGTATACCCACAAGAAGGACAGACTACGATTTCGCCATTGTCCCCAGTATTGGCCAACATATACGTGGAATACTTCGAAAAAAAATACACTAGGATCTACATCAGTAAAGCCATTCATGTGGCTTCCATACGTAGATGACACATACATTCTCTGGCCTCAGCAGGAAGATGTTCATACATTACTTGATCACGTGAAATAAAATCCGACCATCTATACAGTTCACTATGAAGAAAAAGCAAGATCATATATTACCCTTTCTTAATGTATTCGTCGCATGTACTAAGAAAGGTTTCAAGTCATCTGTTATCGTAAGCCTACCTTCCCCGGATAGTAGCTCAATTCCAACTCTTATCATCCATATAATGTGAAGAAAGGAATCGTCAGTTGCCTACAACATGGGGAAAAAGCCATTAATAACCACACTGATGCATATCCAGAAGAAATGATTAGTTTAAGACCCAATTACCCAGAGCACGTAAAATCGGCAAGAAGAAACCTTGATAGGAGGATAGAGGACGGTTCCCGAAAAGTCACTCCAGTATGTCTGCCCTATGTCAAAGGACTAGCCGAAAAGGATCCCAAATATATGTTGTCCATGTGACATCAGGGCAATATTCACAAGTGGCTCGACTCTCTGGAAGTATCTCTATCATTTCAAGCCACTAACAGAATTGAACATGACCAAGAACTATGTGTACTCTATTCCTTGTAGATGTGATAAAGTATAAAAAGGCGAGACATGCCGCCCGCTAAAAATAAGGCTAGAAGAACATTGAAAAGCAGTTGTACAGGTTGAAATTGAAAAGTCGGATAAGACGGACCATACATGGTAGCGACTGTGAAACCATTAGCTCTTATGGGATGAAGTTAAAATAAATGATAGCGAAGAACATTGGAGAATTAGACACCTTAAATCATTAGCCTATTTTTTGGGCTACAGTGACCTGTTGAGTAGACCAAGTATAGAGGTGCATACAATATGGGAACCAATAACCAAAAAGGTTAGAAAGCAAATTGTAATATGAGATCAGGTAAAAAAAATCATACATAATAGTAGTAATCATAGTGATGTAAGAACATTAAATTTTTAAGTCCCAAAAATTCACTTTGAACTGTCCAGCTGGACACACAGCGTAACTGTTATTGCCGTTCGTTCCCTAAGCTTTAACGAGACAATCTTCTGGAGGTTACATATTCAGTGCTGACTGCAGGCGAACAACAATACAGGATTACTTGACATGATTATTGTTAACGGAATCAGAGCAAGTGACCCAAATGGATTAAATAAAGGACGCGTGGCCTCCGAGTTCAAAAAGAAACACCTGACGAATACCGGAAGACATTGGCCTAAACGTTGTGACTCGAACGATGAAGATAATTGCTGAATACCTTAAATGATATAAATCTTATTTTTCTTTTCCATTTCGTCTGACTATTTTAGTTAGTATCTTAAGCTGGTCAATGGAGTTAATTATCTGAAAATATGAACCACATATAGTGACTATTGTACAGTGAAATTTTCATTGAAAAATTCAGGAAATATTTTTTTGTCTGGTTGCAGATATTACTTCGCATCAGCATAAAAGAAGTAAATCAGAAAGTAAAATCTAAAACTAATTTCTTCAAAATGTTCCTCTTTTTCTCTTTGTCTCCTTGACCTAATTCTTATTCTCATTTCTCTCTCTCTCTCTCTCTCTCTATATATATATATATATATATATATATATAGTAAATTCTAAAGTACATATGATTACTATTTGGACTTCTCAAATCAAGTCATCCCAAATAAATGCAATCCATATTCCCCGCCTTATTTCCCATTCTATTCTCTGTTTCATTATATTACAGTCTTGGCGCCAATGTTGCATTTGAACTGAATGTGTCCATTTTATTCTCCATATAATATTCAGTTTTACGTTCAACGTTTTCTACTGTTTCGCCCCTCATTTTTCCCCTCAGTTGATAAAAGCCAAACATAATACTTTAATTTTTTCACCAGAATCCTTTCAGTTTCCCTGACACTTGGAAAGTTCCAATAATTTCTGAAAACTCCAATTTTCCTTATCTTTCTTTGTTCACACTTTCTAGTTCTAGTCTAGTGATCTAGGTCTAGGCATGAACCTTTTTTAAGACTAAGTACATATACCGATAAAATCATTTTGATATATACACGTTTTTCATACTATCTTTAGCTGTCGTCTAAATTAAGTTATTCACCCTGGATTTTCAGGACACTTCTTCGAGTCTTTCTAACTCTTTCGCCATATTGCTAATCCGTTCGGCTTTTTTTGTTATGCTCTCTTGATTGCCATATTTTAATCCAGAGTTTTTGAGTGTCTCTTGCATCTGCTTGCTGGTAAGAGTTTGTGTCATCTCCCTCAACTTGTTGATAGAATTTTTTTATTATTATTATGTGGGGTGGATTCTCCCTCTGATCTTCATTTCAACCTTTTCTTTTAGGTACTTCATAACATTCCCAAAACTCATAAAATGCTTAGTTTTAATGTAACTCAAATATTACATAATAAATTCAGCTTTCTGGTATTCTACAAGTTTTATCCAACTTTTTTGCTATTTTTTTAAAATTTCTATTTTCATCTGCGGTTGGCTTACACGGTAAATTTCATTTTCTGGCAACTTTTTCTACTCCTAAATAAAAACTCGTTCTTGTTTCTGTTCTGGACTGGGTTACCCCTTTCTATCTAAAAATCTTGGAAAATTTTATGGGTCACATTTTATTTTGAATGATTCTGATATGTGGTTACACTATTTTTCAGTTTGGAAAATTTTCAGTTTCTTGCTTAAATCACAGTTAATCAAATTCCACACCCCCACTAATGACTACATTTGTATTTCCTACCTGCCAGTTTGAATCATTTGCTTATTATGTCATTTAATGTTCTCTTTCTATTAACACACGACTGACACTTGTGAATTATTTTGTTCCTTTTGAGGTTTTTTAACTAGTTTTAAAAGATAGATTTTCAATATATTTTAAGATACATAACTTTCCTAATAGTCTTTCAACATTATTATTTTTACACTGCTGTGGTCTTGATTGTCTCGAGTAATCTCCGCTTTTGTAGTTCTATCAATATCTTTACCAAAACGTTTTAGAAGCAACAATTACGATGAGTATTTCGATCAATTTGATACAGCATGGGATTTTCAGCTTTCTGTAAAGATGTACCAATTTGTTCAAATCTTAGCTTCCTCTATGGTCTGCTGCAACAGCAAAATGAGAGGTCTTCTTCTTAATTAAAACTAAGCCTGGACTTCTAGTCAATATCGAGTGTTTTGACTCAATATCTCAACAGAATCTTATGCGTTTTTCTTACTAGAATAGTTTCAGGATCGCGCATATACAATTTGGCAAACTTTCTCTATTCTCCGTTGATCAGCTACCCAATCATATCAACTATTGAATATATCTAAGTGATTAGCAGTGTTATCTCTGTTACCAAGTAGCCTACAATTTTTATTTTTCAGTGTATTGAAGGTTTTTTCTTAGCCATATTTAGTTATTTTTTGCTGCTTTGAATACAAATTATTTTTTTAATTATTTAAGTTTCCCATTGAAAGCGATTTCCCTGGTCATCTCATGTGTACTTTCTTTAGTTTGTCACTCAAAGTATCGATATAGAGAAAAAAAAAATATTTAAACTTGATGAGAAAAACTCGAATAATAATAATAATAATAATAATAATAATAATAATAAAACGACTCGCATAAACTCCTATGGGACTTGAACATACAAACGGATCACCTAATCCCGGCCAGAAGACCAGACCTCATATTAAGAGAATCTGCAAAATTGTTGACTTTGCTTTCCCAGCGGACCACAGAATAAATCTGAAGGGAAGTGAAAAGAACTATTGGGAACGGCCAGAATACTGAGAAGAGTCCTGGAGACTTGAGGACTCTTGCTGTCACTCAAACTCCAGTAAAAGACTGATGTGAAAAACTCTAATGTGTAAATAATAATAATAATAATAATAATAATAATAATAATAATAATAATAATCGGAAAGAAAAAGAAGAGACATATAAATATCGTTGAAAGAGAACTAACAATAACTATAGAACAGGACAGTGGCGGTGATTGTAATCATAACTGCTCCGCTCGGTGCAGTCAATCAAAGATTAGTGTTAAAAAACATCAGCTACCGCTGGCGTGAAAAAAATCTCAAGCGAGTAAAATAATTATAATATAAATAAATCTAGTGCAAACGATAAGAATATACAATCCGGCTATTGACATGGAATTCTGCATAGAAAGATGATGGAACGAAAAGATCTACCAAATCAACAAAACAACAGATTGCTCGGAGAAAAGGAAACTTGCAAGTCCTTGGGAATGTTGGAAGCGGACACCATCAAATAAGTATAGATGAAAGAAAAAAAAATAAAAAGAATATCTTAGTAGAACGAGAAAAATATTCGAAACCAAGGTACACTGCAGAAATCTCATCAAAGGGATAAACGCTTGAGATATTCCCTATTTAAGATATCTATGATACTCGGAACCATTTTTATAGTGGACGAGGGAAAATTTATTCAAATAGACAAGAGAACAAGAAAAATGATGACGACGCATAAAGCCTTACATCCAAAAGATGAGAAAAACAGTCTACGTCTTGTATTTTGGCCTTCGACCCGGCCAAAAATGCCATTCCAAGGTGATGCACCGGAAGCAAGTGACACATTTTAATTTGCAGTTATGAGAGGAAATCGCGTGGGCGGAAATTGGCTGATGAAATGGGACGAGGTAAAAAAAAAAATTCCCATGGTACACTCATAGACTGATGCACCGAAAGAGAGTGACTTGTGAACTGCATGACAGTTATTTCCGCTGGATGACGATCAATCATGACATTCCAAAGATCGAGTGGGCGATCGAGTGGGCGTTGAACTATTATTTAACTCAGTCAAGACAGAACACAAGCCAGTTGCAGTTCCAGTTGGAGATCGGACGGAGTTATAGACGAGTGGTGGTAGAGAAAGCCACGCCAGGCTGAAGGGGCCCTCGAGAACCCCGATGGAGTTTGGGGTCCAGAGAAGATGCTGATAAGATCAAGTAAAGAAAGCTATCACCCAGCAGAGTGGGCCTCTGGGACTCAAGTTGAGCATCTGGGGAACGAGAAAGACACAGCGTTGACGGCCATAAGAGTGGAGGTCAAAATATTGCAGTTTCTGTTCGGTCTCCAACTCCCTCTCACACGCAAACCTTGAGTAACCCTTTTGGAACCCTTACAATAAGGGAAGAGGTACATATATTTGTAAAGAAGTTTTCCTGCGTCATTATTATTGTGTTGTTATGATTATGAGCATACAACATACGTTGGTAGAGAAAAGGAGAAAGAGGACTCACCAGCACTGAAGATAGCGTCGATGCATCGAGACGAGGACTCGAAGACTACATTTAAAAAACAAAAAAAGACCAATTACATCGACTGGAATCAACACAAACAACACAATGATTTTCTGAAGAATTATAACATGGAAACACAAATGGGATGACAAATAAATATATTGGTATTTCAAGTGACAAACAAGTGAAATCTCACTCGAGAGGACTTGGGCATGGCTAAGAAAAGGGAAATCTTAAGAGGGAGACTGAATTTCTAACAACAGCTCAAAACAACGCCATAAAGACCAACTACAGTAAAGCAAAAATTGATAAGCTGCAACAAAATAACAAATGTAGCATATGTGGTAATAGAAACGAAACGATCAATCTCATAATAAGCAAATGCAGCAAATTAGAGCAAAAAGAGTATAAGACTACATATGTCTGAGTGAGGGAGGTAATCCACTGGGAATTATGTAATTAATATAACCATAAATGCTAGTTGTATATGTACAACCCAGAATTTGTCCTGAAGATCATGACACACAAACTTATCTGGGATTTTAAAATACAAACGGATCACTTAATCCCGGCTAATTGACCAGACCTTGTGATGGTAGAAAAAAGAAATAAAAAGAATCTGCCGAATAATGGATTTTGCCAGTCCGGTTTACCAAAATTACAAATAAAAGAAAGCAATGACAGAGTTAAATACCAATACCTGGCCAGAGAAAGGAATAAGTATGGAACAGGAAGATTACGGTGATTACAATTCTAATTGGTGCACTTTTTTTTGCTAAGGGATTGGAAGACTTAGAAATCAGAGGACAAGTGGAGACCATCCAGGCAACAGAATAATCAAGATCGGCAAGAATACTGAGAGGAATCTTGGAGACTTTAGGAGACTTCCTGTCATTTAAACTCCTTGTGAAAAAAAAACTTCTGCTAACGCTTTCGAAAAAAAACAAACAAACAAACTTCAAAGGCATATTAATGGTAATAATAAACTGAAATATCATCATTTCTTCAAACTGAGTAAGCACAAAATATAATCTGTCATTGAAAATGAAATCCATAATATTCTCTGGGTCTTTGAGTTACAGACCAATCACTGAGTCCAGGCAAAAAGACCAGACGTACTTTTAATGAAAAAGAATAACTGATTTTTTTTTTTAAATTGGTAGATTGGAAATCAGAGGTTGCATTAGGACCCTACTGACCACAGCATTAAGATCGACTTGAATGCTAAAACGATTCCTGGAGACATGAAGACACTTACTGTCTCTCAGACTCAAGTAAAGACTACTAGTTAAACTGGTGTGAACGTTTCTCAAGGAACTAAATAATGATATATGTTATAGCTGAGTAAATAAATATAAATAGAAAAAAATATTTAATATCGGATAAATATTAAACTCGGTTGCTTCTAAAATACAAAATAGATTTTTTTTATGTTGACTTAACATAACGAGATATAAAGCTTTCTGTGTTTTATTGTCGGTATGTCTCTCACTACGAAAGGGAAGATTTATATTCGTCTTCCTTTTTAACACCCTTCTTCTATTTCAGCCGTGAGCGAATACCATTAGTTGATTAATGTCTTAGTCATCATGTCACAAATTCGATCGTTTCAGCACAAAAAGCTTCAAATTAAAAGACGAAGCGCTTTCCTATTTCAATACATTTCATTTTCCTTTGCTTGTTTCTTTCTTTTTTTTTTCTCTGAATATTTCCTATTTTGGTTGCTTTAAAAATCTCACCCTTCTCCAATATTTCCCCTCATTCATTCTATGGATACATTTCAATATCCATTGTAGTATGAAATGTGATGATTCAGGAAAAGCAAAATATACTAAATATTTTAGCTTTCTAGTGGGGGAAGATTTCTACATCAAACAGATATCTTATCTGTGAAGTCTGTGTGGTGTAATGGCTAAACTGTAGGACTGCGACCACCAGTTAAGTGACTTTATACTCTATCACGCTATTACTTAGATATTCGGACAAATACACAAAGGAAATATGTAAAATCAGCACACCCACCAGCTTTGCATTAGATAGTATCTGTTTGTCTAACTTTTTGAGATGAAGATTGATAATCTTTTTCACTTAACGTAAGTGGACTATTATTTTGATTTTCGAAACTTTTCAGCCGATGCGTCCTTCGGCCTTCTTCAAGTCTTTCATGCCGAACACGGGAGCCCACATAGAATTGTATTTAATCTACGGAGTTTGATTGTTGTTATTCCTTTAAAAACGTACAAGTTTTCAGCTATTGTAAGTATTCCTTGTTATTTGCGTATAGCTGGAATTGAACCTGAAGCCTTATTCGCAAAGAAGAATGCAATATGAGGTGAGGTAAATAGTTTTCGTAAGAGTGAGTAGCATCTCATGGGTTTATGACGGCATTTGGTTTGTAAGTCCCAAAAGTTTACTTTGAATAGAACCGCACAACAAATCGGGAAACGGATATAATAGTTTGGTTGAAAAGTGATTGTAGGTGTAATCATTCGACGGTTCCTGGTTCAATCGCAACTTGAGGTAAGTAACAAGGGATACTTCCTAGAGCTTTATTCTTGTTGCCAGAAATAGGTAACGGAATTATAACAATCTACTCTCTGGGGATTGAATAAAGTCTTCGCTTAGAAGTTCTTTGCTGACATGTAAGACCCGAAGCAGACTGAAGGATGCATCGGCCGAAACATTTTGAATATAACAGGAGACCAATTTCCGTATCTGATAAAAGTACCACTGCTTCACGTATTCAAGGATAACTATGTTATTAAATAAATCACAGAGGTTCTTATGCCATAAAACATATCGAAACCGAAGGTTTCATATTGACTTCTCAAGAGTTACGTCACTGTTGGTGGGCTTTAGAATACACTTACCGTATCTCTTAAAGATTCCACTCCTGCAAACATTTGGTTACCTGGGTATGACTCAAAGGTACATCTAGTGGGGATAATCGAGTTCTGGAGATCTGGATAAGTTGAGTACATCTTCTTTATAATTACTCCCAGGTACACTCTGATCCCAAGTTTTTATGCATTTTAAGGTTTCATATCCGATAAAATCAATCCGTTAAAAATAATTGCTTTCGATAGGAATGATAAAGGGTGAATATTTGCTTCCAACCAGACAGAACTTGACACAAGGTCAATGACCTGAAGGCCGATTATAGTGGGGATTTATAGGAGGGGAAAATCGGGAAAGAGCAGACACTCGAACCCTGCTGGTCTATGCTGCTCATTGACTGACTAAGTGCAATGTGGGTCTAATGAGCCAAGCAGTTTCACGGACCCAAATCTGGGCCCGGGCACGGATGCCATGTTATAGCTTGAACTCGACAGCAAGGTCTTGTGCTATAGATAGGGGGCAAAGGTGTTAAGGTAGCAGCTCGCCTACCCGAAGGTGGCTCAGCCGACCTGGGGACTTTCGGCCTCGAATCTGCCATTGATTTCGATACCCCTTCCGGCACGAATGCCAGACGGCCCAACTAAGGCCGAGGAAGCATATAATCGTTCACCAAGAAATAACAATAATTGAATAGAAGAGATTACTGGAAAACACACAATTATAAGCAGGAGATAAGAGTACTTGAAACAATACACCTGCATGCAGACTATTTGTTTTGGAGCGGGTTGGTTTCGTTGTTTATAGGCATATCATCCATCGTGAGTTGTATTTATTAAATTCCAAAACCATCCCTCTCTTTGGACAGTAGTTGTACAAATTAACCCTCAGCAGGATAGTAAAGGGGTTCATGCCTTTCCCAAGATAAATATTATAATAATTTCGTATATGAAAGTTATAGAACGACTAGAGTTCGAATTGGCTTTTTACAATGTCGTTGTGCAGCATATGAACTGCTAAAACACAGTGACTCATCCTTATTCGAACTACAGCAAATTTTTAAATATATATATATATATATATATATATATAGTAAAGTTGGCGACCTTAGTCGAGGGTGACCAGAAGGCTCCCTTTTCAATAGCTACAACATTGTGGTGTAGGGGGAGGGCGCTACTTCTTTCCCAGAATTGCTCCACTTTACCCTTGATACGTACCTTATATTGCCGAGTGTTAAGCAAGGAGGTATCAAGTACCATTCTTAAAGTCTTTGGTATGACGCGACCTGGGATTGAACCCAGGTCTCCCGGATCATTGGTGAACACTCTACCCACTAGGCCAATGAGCCGGTTAAAAACCGTGTATGATTTGTAGTGCCTTTAAATTGTCTAGATCAGTTAATTAAACAATTGGAGAGGAACATAGGATTCATATGATTCCTAAATTTGTTAGGGTCAATGATACACAACCAGCCAAGTCCAGAATTTGAAGCAGAATGCTTCGTGGTTTAGCAATTTACAAGCTGTAAATATGCATGGTTGTAAGCGAATTCGCGCAATAGTCGCGCCTTTACATTAACTTTTTAACTAATAGAACCCCTTTATCTACACCCCCATCCAGTTATGTGTTAAATATTACTAATTCTCTGCTTCTCCAAGGCTGCCTTTGGCATTGAATAACCCAGGAAGAGTGAATTGCCCATAAAAACACACTAGTCCAAGATTTGAACTTAACAAGATTTGAACTTAACAACAATGGTAACCACGGTCCTATCCTTTGTTCTCTGAAAGTTGTAGTATCCATATTTAACCAACACCTCCGCTCAGGCAGGATATGACACAAGGTCAATTTTTAAGTTTAACAGGTTTGAATTCAGAGTTTTCCTTCTCCTAGACTACTTGCCTCACCAAGGCTGAAGAAGTCAGTCTTCCCTACTATTTATCCATAGCTGGAGGGAGAATAATGGGATTCATACCTTTCCCAAGGGTATTAGTGCAACATAAAATGCAATTCAGTCTCGTCCAGGACTTGAACTAGTGTCGCCATGTCAGTTTCTTACGACGATAACCATTACACCACGGGCACCTCCATTGTTATAGTATCTCCGCAGATAAATATAGGACTTTAGGTGAGACCTTCATCGATATTTAGTAGATTATTGGTTCGATATATGTTTTTATGATAAATATTTCGATTATCCGACATCATATTCCAATTGCAAATGCTTGCCAGATATACTCGGTAAATATATGCGCTCATTTAGGAACTCGATGCTATGTGTATTTAGTGATATATCTGAAACAGAAATCAAATTATGTAATTACATGTCCTTTTATTATGATCACTTCAAGCTTCATTCTGACAAACTAAGAATGTTAATAACTCCTCTTAAAGTTATGGACTCTATAATCGTCATTTTACACCGTCCTTTGGCACCAAGATTAAATTCTTATTATGTCTGGCTGCATTTAAGTTTAATGTAGAATATAATTACTATTATAGGTCATCTAGTGAGACTTAGTCTCAGTATGCTATATCAACTTGGTATGCTTAGTGAATGTCAAACATCCTCTGAAATGACGAATTTATCAGAATTATTATACTCACTAATATAATCAAGGATCATAAAGGAAAAATAATGTTTCTCCTCTTTGCTAGGGGTTATTTCATTTGTTGTTCCGTGATGGCACGGCTTGTTATGTCAAGATGTAGATGAGGAAAGATGAAGAGACTATAGGTGACTGACAAAAATAAATGATTCATATTTAGTGGCATTATACGGGAATAGGAACTGTTTTTGCTCTTTGGCGATTTTGAATGTGTTACTTTAGCCTATCACTGAAGGTCCACTAATGGATTCTGACGCTGAAGTCAACACTTAAGGAAAGCCGTAAGAACAGCACGTATTGGGGAAGAATTTAAATGTTATATCGTTTTTGTAGAATGCTGATTGATTGATTGGTAATATGAAATTCCTAAAAGACAGAAGAGGTGAGAAAGTTGATTTCTTTTTGAAGCCACTTAATTTGTTGTGTTGGTGGGTTTCGGACACGAAGTTGCATTTGGATTACAATCCACTTGATAGGGTTAACATAGTAAAATGATTCAGGCAAGGGATTTTTCCCCTTAACTGTAAACACTGACTGTATCTTTGCAGAGGGTAAGACTTCGCCAGAAAGTGTCCTGGATATGACAGGGAACAAGGTCGGGACTATAGGGAGGCTGAGGAACTGTCATAATGTCCATCTTGGTCAAATAGTCTGTGACGAGGATGGAGTTGTGAACTAGTTGATTGTCCAGGTGAAAATGCCACTGACCCGATTTGAAGAGTGCTGGTCCCTTCCGACGGAATCTCTTCCTGAACTTCCTTAAAACCTCAATATAGTAACCCTAACCCTAACCTTTGGCCAATCAACTCTGGTGTATTGATTTCCTTATTCCTTCCACACCTCTCATTATCCCTCTCAGACTCTCTGCCTTCCTTGAATCTCTTATGCCACTCAAAAACTGATGCTCGATTCGTGCAAGACGGTCAAACATTTTCTGAAGCATTCCATATGTTTCTGTGGCTTTTTTTCCAAGTTTAAATTTTTTTATTTCATATTGTTCTTCTAATGTGTCCTTGCGTCCAGATTGCATTTTTGAAAATTCCCCAACTGTGACAATCAGGCTTTATTAGGGTGTATTCCAATTGCTGCTGTAGCTGTTTATTTGAACCTGAAATCATAACAATTGATCAGTCATTTCATAAGATGTATAGCAATAACATGCTGAATTGTCAAGAGTCTACGACAATCTTAAATGCCTGTACAAAAAAGTGTGGAAACTTATATTCCATGTAGATATGTGTGTGATTTAGTTTGGTTGCGTTTTATGCCATATAAAAAAATATAGGGTATTTAATGCCAAATCCTGTTTATACATATATATTAAATATGCATAAAATGGTTTGATTAGGGCATTAAATGCCAAATCGTCTGTATACATATATATTAGAGATAAAGGATTTGGAATCTCATTTTGTTGATAACATATTCTAATGAGCCTGTGTTCTTTCTTTCAGACATTTAAATGTTTTCAAGTATTTCAATTTAACGCAGATAATTCTATTTACCCTTAGTCATTTATTTAGGCACATTTGAATATTTGCAAGTAATGCTATGTAACAGTAACAATTTAATTTGATTTGTAAGTGAAACATCAGCATATGATTTCTAAGTGAAAGTTTTATTGTATTTTCATTTTTAAATGAGTCAGAACTAATTTCTTTGAACATTCGTATTGTTTTTGTTTCTACACAATTAAATGGTTTCAACTATTGATATTCAGCACTAATAATTCAATTCAATTTCAATTTTTTGTTTGCTGAGAGTGAACGGGTTACGAGTATAACTATTTAACATTGATTGTTCTACTCAACACAATTCATTCATTTGCAGATAGTCAAATGATTCCAAGTATTGTTATTGTTATATTTTGACCTTCGACCCGGCCCAAAATTGCTATTCCTAGGTAATACACCGGAAGGAAGTGACACATTCCAACGGCCAGTAATCGAAAGAGATCGCGTGGGCGGATTAAGGCTTATGATATGGGAAAAGGTGAAGGTCCCATTCTGCCATTACAGTCATGCACCGGAAGAGAGTAACCTCTGAACTGCATGACAGTTATTTTCGCTTGATGAAGATTAAACATTCGACTTCAAAGATCCAGTAGGCGATCGTTTGGGCGTTGAGTTATTATTTCACTCAGTTGAGTTTGGGTCCCAGGGCAGTTGCCAGTCGAATTCCAGACAGTAGAGACCAGATGTGGTAGGGAAGGCCACACCCGACTGAGGGGGCACTCGGAAACCCCCCGATGCACTTGCCAATCGAATTCCAGACAGTAGAGACCAGATGTGGTAGGGAAGGCCACACCCGACCGAGGGGGCACTGGAAAACCCCCGATGCAGTTGCCAGTAGACTTCCAGACAGGAGAGACCAGATGTGGTAGTGAAAGCCACACCCGACCGAGGGGGCCCTCGGAAAGCCCCGATGGAGTGGACCCCAACATCAGGAGAACAAGACACAACGTGACGGTCATAACAGTGGGGTCAAAATATGAAGTTTATGTTCGGACACCAGCATCCTCTCACATGCAACCCTTCAACAACCTTTCGAACTCTTGCAATAAACTGAGAGGTAAAAATATTGTTAAAGAAGTCTTCCTGTGTCTTTATCCTGCGTCGTTTCTTCCTGTGTCTTCCTTCAGGCGTTTTCCTTCCTGCATCTTAATTCTTCTTGCGTCTTCCTTCCTTCATGCGTCTTAATTATGGTGTCGTTGTGATGCTGAATGAACGTGTAAATAACTTTATAACATTATGTGTTACCAATATCCAATGTAGGTAGTCGCTTAAAAATAACTACAAGTGTTGCAATTTAACAATGACAATTTTATTCAATATTTCTTATTCGTTTGTACTCAATTAAATGGTTCCAAGTATTGCTATGTATCACAAACAATTCAATTAAACATAAGCCTTTTGTATACATCCAGTTAAAAATTCTATATCTGACAATTTAATTTAGCATGTCATTTGTTCGCATACAGATTAAAACCGTTCTATTTGACTCATGGATAGGATCCATTCTGGGTCAGAGTGGATCAGGGAGTAATGGCAATGAAGTTTACTCCACATTCCCCAAAGCTCAAGTATTACTGAATCTTCGCCATCAGACTTATTTTATGTCATATCTAGGACACTTTTTGGGTGGGGGGTTTACCCTTTTACATAGATACAGTCAGTGTATTCTTTTGCAACAGCCTCCATAAATATATTCTGTCAATAAATTAGATGAACCTGAACGTATATAGAACAACAGAAGACATTACTTAAATCAATATTCTCTACGTATGAAAACAATTGAAAATATAATTTTAAAAGTGGGACACGTTTAAGAGGGTTGCCTCGGTTAATTAAGTAATTGCTTTTTTTATATTGACCCTCGACTGAGCCGTCAATCAAGAGATGCACCTGTGTAAATAAGCGGAAGAACAGCGGAAGCACGTGGGCTTGAGACAATAATATAGCCTCTTGTCAGTTGGAGAAAAAATGCCAAAGTGAGAGCCAGCGGCAGATAGAGGGCTTTGGGCCCTCAGTAACCCATGCTTGATCAACCCCAGACAAGATGAACGAAAGAAGTGCTGCAATGGTCAGAAGAACTTGGGTCAATATAGCAGTCTGTCCCAGTCTCCAGCTCATCTCTCACACACAAGCAAAAGAATAAAGTGTGAGATATATATTTTTATAAAGGAGTGTATTCGTTCGTTTATTGAAGTTCCTCATTATGTTTGATTATGTTCCGCATATTTTTGTATATGTATGTGGCTATACAACAATTGTAAAGCAGTTAAAATATCATATTTGAAACCTATGATTCACTAGAGAGCATTAGTTTATGTGCAGTAACAGTGGGAAAAATCACAAGGACTGCTACAACACTTGAATAACGCAACTGAACAACACAGACTGTACAAAGATTTGGCGTACATTTCAGATTATAAATCTACTGCGCGAACGTTGTGTTCGACCACGAGCAGATTTTCTTTTTTTGACTCAGTCATTTGTATTTGATCTTTCTTCATTTGAATTCACATAAGTTAATTACTTAGGTAATTTATTTGTATATCCGTTTTATTATTAGTCAGTATAAATCTTACTTAAAAAAAGATCTTTACTTTTTTCGAATGATCCACATGAGCGCGTTAAATTCAGGAAATATTTTTATAAAGATTTTTTAAGTACATCTTTCCTAAATGGTAAAAAAAATCTCAATGAGATATTATAGTGTTTTCTGCAATTATAAATTTTACAATGATAAGTTACAGACTTATTCTTATGTCATATTAGCAGTTTCAACAAATAAGTGTTTGATTAATTGTAACGACATTTTAACCTGTCTAGGATTATTTATGCCAAGAGGTTTGGGAATTCCGTACATATTACATCTATATTTACATTTGATGTGTATTTTTTCAAAAATGTTTTTGCCTACAGTTACATAATATCAAGTACTCTTATCGAATACAAATAGTCTTCAGATCGGTCTACAGATGGGACACTAACTGGTATCACAACTCCGAGCAAATCTGGGAGCGATTGCAATGCTGCTGTACTCCACACTCCCTAAAGCTTCAAAACTGTAAACTCACCACTAGATACAGTTGAGTATCTTATTCCTATGCAGAGGACACAGAGTATTTTAAGTCTCGCCGGCTAGGTGATAAACTGAACAAAGTAGAACACAATATAAAAAGAATAGAATAATTAAACATTCTTCCGATATTATGGAGTCACACCGAAATTACTGAGCCTAAACTTGTTTCTAATTAAGCTACAAGTACAGAGAGGGTCGTGAGATTTGAATTCGTATCAAATGATGATGATCATCACCATCATTTCGCGCCTTCAGTACAGATCTCCCCGACCCTCTCCCGCCACCTATCTCTATCGTCCATCAATCCGGTTGGTCTCTTCAGGGCTACATTCTGTATCATCACAGAGCTGTTGTATGAAGGTCACAGCGGGACGTCTTATCTTTACTCGTCCATGTGAGGGGTCCACAGGAGTACGTCCCTTGTGAGTTCTCAAGCAGTGTTCCGCATGCCTGATCTTTCTAAATTTGATAGTTTTCGTGATGTAGGGTAAGTGGCTGTACAGCTGCTACTTTGTGGGGTGCTGCCTCCAGTACTTGTTCAATATTGCTTTCAGTATTCTTGTATAGTTGACATCAACCTTTTTCTCCATACGTTTAGTTAGCGTCCATGTAGTGCATTCATACAACAGTATCGACACGACTACTGCTTGAAGAAACATATACTCCAAATGACGAATATGAGAATTTCACCAATGCCCACTTAGAAGCAGAAGCAGAATGCATACCAACTAAACAAAGAACTAAACCTAGAGTCCCATGGGAGACTGTAGAAAAAAACAGGCACACGTGAAAATTGTCGCCAAATGCAATAGGAAGAACCCAACCAATACCAACGCCCAGAAACTTAAAAAGGCACTAAATGAATTAGCTATATACCTATATACATATACATATACCTAAAATAACAAACGGAATACATACAAAATGAGATCGATAAGATTGGGGGCATGGTTGAAGATAGATAATCTAGAATAGCAGAAGGAAGAACATTGAGAAAGCTAAACTGAAAACTACCAGCCAATAAGAACGAATACAACTATGGAAACATCATTTCCAGAATTTACCCAGAAACCCTCAGAAAGTTGAACGTGAACCAATCGCGAGAGTTATTAGTAAACAGTTAGACATCAAATTTGGACATTTTACACAAGAAGAACTTGACCCAGTACTAAGAAAAATAAAATATAGAAAAGCCGAAGGGCTTGATGGAAAACACCCAGAAGTATGGAAGACCAGGCAATTCGACAACATATGGCTCCGACACTGTAATTCCGTATAGAATAAAAACTCAAATGATAGATGGACAAACAGATGCACCCTCCCCTTCCCTAAGACGGGCGACCTCGGATTAGCCAATAACTACTGACGCATAACCGTTACAACAATAGCGGCCAAGATATACAATACTCTAATTAACAACGGCATAGAACCCAAAATTGAGAACATACTAAGGAAGAACCAAAATGGTTTTCCGACGAATAGACACATAATGTC
This sequence comes from Sepioteuthis lessoniana, assembly GCA_963585895.1. Classification (NCBI taxonomy): domain Eukaryota; kingdom Metazoa; phylum Mollusca; class Cephalopoda; order Myopsida; family Loliginidae; genus Sepioteuthis; species Sepioteuthis lessoniana. The sequence goes on along the minus strand of OY757931.1, from coordinate 76,468,261 downwards.
ACAAATTTTGAATATCCGTGGAATTCTTGAAGATGTACATGCAAAATTGTCAACCTCAACAAGTCCTAAAACTTCATGCACAGAGGAAAGATGGTGCAAATACTAATCTCGTAGGGCCTACCAAAAGAAACCATCACAGCCATAATGATGCTTTATAAAAACATGAAAGTAACATACCGCTCCCCGGATGGAAACACAGGCTACTTAGACATTGTAGCAGGTGTGCTGCTAGGATACACATTAGTTCCATACTCCTTCATCATCTGTCTAGACTGCGTGCTTAGAACGTCCATCGATAAAATGAAAGGCAACGGTTTCAAGCTGTCAAAGGAAAGTAACCGAAGATACCCCGCACAAACAATTACGGATGAGGACTACGCTGATGATATAACACTTCTAGCAAATACATCGCGGAAGGTGAATTCCTACTACATAGTCTGGGACGAGCAGCCGCAGGCATAAGCCACCATGTGAATGCCGACAAGACGGAATATATGAACTCTCATACAAAGAGGCGACATCCACACAAAAAACAGTCATCATCATCATCATCATCTAGTGCCACAGGCACGGATATCCCTGACCCTCTCTTGCCACTTTTCCCTATCGTTTATCACCACGGCCATGTGTGGGGGTCCATAAGAGTACATCACTTATGAGTTTTTCCCTGCTTCTCCAGCAATGTCCTGCATGTCTGGTTCGTCTAGCTTGAATAGTTTTCGTGATAGAAGGCAGGTGGCCGTACAGTTGGTGTCTTGTGGGGTGTTGCCGCCAGGACTTGTTCAAGATTGCACGCAGCATTCTTGTGTAATTGCCGTCTAGCTTCTTCTCCAGCCGTTTTGTTAGAGTCCATGTAGTGCACCCATATAGCAGTATCGATGTGACCGCTGCCTGGAAGAAACTGCGTTTCATTTTATCGGTTAGGTCTGATTTCCATATAATCGATAACCTATTGATAGCTGTCCATGCCTTCGTTAACCTCGTTTCGATGCCCTTTTCTGTTGATGCGACGCTGCTTCATAGGTCAGTGAATTTGTCAACTAGTTCAAGAGGGGTTCCGTCTAGAGTGGAGATGTCCCCTGTTTGATTATAGCACATATATTCCGTTTTGTGTGCATTGATATAGAGGCCTATACCTACGGCTGGTGGTTCCAAACTATGCAGTCGTGTTTCGGCTTGGTTGGTTGTATTTTCCAGTATCGCCGTATCATCGGCGTAGTCGGTAATTGTTTTTGCGGGGTACCTTCTGTTTCTTTTCTTTGTCAGCTCGAAAACGTTCTCTCTGATTTTGTCAATCGATGTTCTAAGTACGTAGTCTAGACAAATGAGAAAGAGGTATGGAGCTAGCGTATCGCCTTGTAGTTACTCCTGCTACAATGTCAAAGTATTCTGTGTCTTGATCTGGTGATCGTACTTTTACTTTGGTGTTTCTATAGAGAATCGTTTTTGCTGCTGCGGTTTCTTTAGGTATGCCGTATGCTAGTAGGATTTGTTCCATCTTTCCTCTGTGAATGGAATCGAAGGCCTTGGTAAAGTCGACAAATATTAATGTCGCTTGTAGGTTTTTTGCCCGTACACCTTCAAGGATTCTACGGATGGTTAATATTAGTGAGGTCGTGGATCTATTACTTCGGAAGCCATTTTGGTTTTTCCTATGTTGTTGATTTTGGGTTCTATGCGGTTTCGTTGTAGGGCATTGTAGATCTTGCATGCTATGGATATAAGTGTTATGCCTCGGTAGTTTTTGGCTAATCCGAGGTCAGCCTTTTTAGGGAAGGGGAGTATGCATCTCTTCATCCATCTATCTATCGTATTTTGATTATATACTGCGTTGCAGTGTCGGAGCAGTATGTCGTCGAATTATCTGGTCTTCCATACTTCTGGGGGAATCTCGTCCAGCCCTGCAGCTTTCCTATTTTTAAATTTTCTGAGAACCGAGTCGAGTTCTTCTTGTGTGAACGGTCCTAGTTTAATGTCTAATTGTTTACTAATTATTCTGGTGATTGGTTCGTGTGTTATTTTCGGTGTGTTTCCTAGTAGGTTTTCGAAGTGCTGTTTCCACAGTTTTATTCTTTCTTGTTGGTTTGCAGCTTTCAGTTTTGCTTTGGCTGTGCTTTTTCTTCTACTCACTTCGTTTATTGTTTGCCAGGCTATCCTAGATTGTCTATCTTCCACCGAGTCTCTAATCTTATCTATTTGATTTTGAATGTATTCTGTCTGTTCCTTTATATATATGCCTGCTAATTGATAGTGTGCCGTTTTTAGTTTTCGGGCATTTGTGTTTGTTGTGTTTTTTCGATAGTTTTTGGAGGCTGTTTTCTCTAGTGCTAATTTTTCTCTCACCGCTAAAGTTTCCCATGGGACTCTATATTTAGTTTTGAGTTTTGTTGGAATACATTTCGCTGCTGCCTCGTGGTGCGCTTTGACGAAATTTTCATATTCGTCATTTGGTGTACTTTTTTCCGTCTTCTCTTGAAGTGTTTCGAATCAGTTTCTTAATTCTAATACGTATTTATCTCTGATATCTCTGTTGTTCAAAAGGGCCCAGTCATATTCTTTGGTGGTCGCTTTTCGTTTGGCGTTTTTTCGTAGGCTTAGCCGTATTTTCACCGTGACTATTCGGTGATTGAAAGAAGAGTATGCCTCGCAATTCATTGCACTATTTTTCCATTTCTTTTTTATAAGGACGTAGTCTATCTGTGCTTTACTATTGTTTGCGTACGTGTACGTCCATCCTCTCCAGCACCAACTTTTACCAATAAATAGAACCGGTGTCTCATTAACCGAGATTGACATCAACACACCACTAGCAAAGGCATGGGCAGCTATCGATAGGCTATCGTTCATATGGACGTCAGACCAGACCGATACAATGAAAGCGGTATCAAATAAAAACATCTCTAAAAGGTGAAATTATCTCCAAAAGAAAAGGTTTAACATTTCCAATGATAAAATAAACATTGATGCGCTAATAGACGCTAAAGTTTGTGTTTGTTTCTGTTTCATTGTTTAATGGTACAAAACCAACGTTGGCTATTTAATGTTAAAGCCACCCTTGAAGAACAATAGCGGTACTATTAAACCCATACCTGGGGAGTTAAAGGCTATTATATCTTTCTGGAAATTATTTGCCTCAAACTGGACTTAATAGTTTGACTGGAGTTCAGACTCATTTATTATGATGTAGTATCCATCATGTTCGCCACAACGAGATGGCTTTCCCACCCTTCGAAATATACATTGGGAAATTTAATGGGTTATTAGTACATATGAATAATGTTTTCCATTAATTATATCTATGTAAAATACCAAAATAAAATTGATATACGAAACCTTAGTTAAATGAGTGTAAAAATATTTTACTTATTTAAAACTTCATTATATGAAATATTTTTTAGTAGAAATAAATCATCTTTTGACGTTGTGACCACCTTCAATAAAATTGCACTCGGTCACTTTCAAGAATTTAGACAATAGAATATTTCGAGAACTTGCTAATAGGGTTTGTTATTTATAGACAGTCAGTGCATTCTAATAAATCAAGTACGCTAGAGAAGTAGCCCCTAAATTTTAAACTGATTCTCGTATAATGCAAGTGAAATAAGCTAGGTAGTAATAGTAGTACCATCTACCTGAAGCTATTCAAGTTTTCCAGATAAAAACTAATATGATCATCGTTGAGAAAGGTCTTCGCCGTGTGTTAGAAATTAAAACATTTTCTCAGATTGTTGTATCTGTAATTCTTATACTGAGAGCATTTCGTACTCATTTCATGTTACGTAGGAATGATACAGTTCCGGATAGAAAATTGATATTATTATGAGATTAACATTTTAGAAGCAGAGGAAAATCGATTTAAAGGACACCTGGAAGAATTGACATATGTTGCTCACATCAAAATATGGCATAAATATCGCTGGACGTATAATTGGGTTTTTATGATAACCATTAAAAAACCATTTGCCGTTCCCAGCCGTAACTGATCCTATCTGAAAAAAAAATGTCATGGGATGTTAGCACACAAGTGAGAAATTAAAATATAAGAAGGGGTGTATAATGTTGCACCCAGTTTTTCAAATTCGAGATTACTTTTTGTAGAAGATGCATTCTAAAATTTCATTGTGGCAGAGCAAATATTCATAAATGGAGAAAATAAAATCACATTCTCTTAAACATTTCTGGTGCCACTCTTGGGATTTGTTTAAATATGGAAAAAATTAAAATGGAATATGTGTGTGTGTGTGTGAAAAGACAATCTCCTTAAAACCTTGAAAAAAGGAAAAAAAACTCCTCAAATGCTGACAAAGACACAATCATCGGATGAAAATCAGTTATATTTGTCAATTGTGGTTTCCATTTTAAAGAAAACATGAAAGTATTAGGAATAGACCAACGAAGGTGATGTATATATATACATATATATATATATATATATATATATATATATCACCATCATCATGTCATGCCGTTAGCACGGATATCCCTGACCCTCTCGCTATTTCTCCCTATCATTTATTGCTTCTGGCAGGTCTTCAGGGCTATATCCGGTATCCTCACATAGCTGCTCTATGTATGTTCGAGCTGGTCGTCCTGCTTTTGCTTGGCCATATGCGGAGGTCCATAAGAGTACATCATTGATGAGTTCGTCCTTGCTTCTCCAGCAGTGTCCTGCATGTCTGTTTCGTCTAACTTGCATAGTTTTTTTGACGGGAGGCAGGTGGCCGTATAATTGGTGCCTTGGGGGGAGTTGCGCCAGGACTTATTTTATTATTGCTCGCAGCATTCTTGTGCAATTGCCGTCTAGCTTCTTCAGCCGTTTAGTTAGCGTTCAAGTAGTGCATCCATATAGCAGTATCGATACGACCGCTGCCTGGAATGCATAATGTACATATGCATAATATATATATATATATATATATATATATATATATATATATATATATGTATGAAATTATGTGTATGTATACCTATCTATATCTATCAGTGCTTTCGGCAGAGTCTACAAAAGAGTATGGAACAGCAAGTATCTGAAGAAGGATACTTATATCAGCGTCTATCAAGCCATCGTACTCTTTGAGTCACGTGTAACCAACCGCCGCCATCTACGAATCGCGGATCACTTCCATCAGCGCTGTCTTCGTACCATTCTCAACATTCACCGAGTAAGTAGGTCTCTAATGATGAGGTCTTTGGTCAGGTAGAAACGACTATCATAGAAGCCATGTTGCCAAAGTCAAGGCTAAACTAGGCAGGGAATGTCTCCAAAATTAGGGAGGCAACGCCTGTCCAAGATAGTCTTGTATGGTGAACTCTGCACTGGCTAGCGTAACAAAGAAACGTTTTAAAGACTCCCTGAAGAAGACGCTAGGTACCTGCTATATTGACCACCACCAGGGGTTAACCTCGGGCCTGGAGCTCAACAGACCCTCAGATTGTCTCCACCTTTGAGGGCCAACCTCAGGAAGAAACACCGCAGGAGGAATATCTTGTTAGCCTCAGTAGCCATATCAAACCAGACCGTTAACTGCAGTAAGCCATCAACATGGCTGCAGTCAACGTGGACAGCTTCCTTCATAATTCTTCGTTCACAAAGTCTAGCCAAGATCTATCTATCTATCGTCATCCACAGACAGACTGTTTCCTTGTAACACAACTCTTCAGTGTGGCTAGACACGTAGGACGCTTGAAGCTGGGATCGAAAGACGCCTAACATCACGTTAGACTTAGTATCAGACCGCTCGGCCAACAAGCGTACCACGTCAGCAAGGGAATTATAAGGTATTAAGTAGCAGCGTTTGTTTGTTTACATTTTATACCTTACCGGATAGCTAATTCGTTCGAAAAGCTTTGCATTATTCAACAAAATTGTCCACACCATATATATATATATATATATGTGTGTGTGTGTGTGTGTGTGTGTGTGTGTGTGTGTGTGTGTGTGTGCGCGCGTGGTGTAATGGTTATCGTCGTAGGAAATAGACACGGTGACACGAGTTCAAATACTTGACGAGGCTGATTGCATTTCGCACAGCACTAATACCCTTGGGAAAGGAATGAATCCAATTATTCTTCCTCCAACTACGGTAAACAGTAGGACAGACTAGATTATTCGGCCTTCGTGAGGCAACTTGTTTAGGAGAAGGAAAACTCTGAATTCAAACTCCGCTTAAAAATTGACCTTGTGTCACATCCTGGCGGAACGGAGGGGTTGGTAAATATGTATATATATATATATATAGTTAGGACAACATTTGTTGAATAAAAGTTGATATCTTTCTAAAATAAAGATATCAGGAATTTTTTATTCCCAATAATAAAGTAAAAACATATATTTTTATGTGTTAGTTATTATCAAAGTCAACTACATTGAAATTCACAAATTAATAAGAAAATTGCTACACGTCTTAGATTAAAAGAACTACTGGCATATATCTAACTTAGTTAATTTTATCATTTCATAAAAATTATGAAAAAAAACCCAGGTTTGCTTCGAAGGAAATTAATAGTTTTAAAATGTAATCTTAGCAATGTATAAACTTTTGAGTGTATAATATATATATATATATATATATATATATATATATATATATATATATATATATATATATAGGGTTTATAAGCGTGAACAGAAATCAGATTGACATGTATCGAAAGTGGTCTAAATTCATGAGAATGGAAATGATTTTATTGGCAAAAACGAATCTTCACAAAGAGAGGAAAGCATAATTTACGTTAAGCGTCTGAACGCATAATATTAGAATCTAACAGCAAGGCTATGGAAATAGGGATTTTGGGATATTACATTTATATTTGACGTTTATGCCTTTAAGTGTCCCACATTAATTTAGTAATAGTGATATGTTGTAATAAACCGAACGTATATTGACTGCTGAGCATTTGTGAATTAAGCCACTTTTTCTAAATCGCATTCCTAATAAATTATGTTCTCTTCTCGTTATAAAAGCCATTTTGATAAAACTGGTATATGTAGACCTAGATAATATGGAATTGCATACAGTGTACGTTTATATTTTCATATTTGTGTAGTTTCTTCATATTTTCTTTGCACACAGTTAAATGATATCAGTCATTCTCATCTAATACAAATAATTTACAGAGAAATTTATTGGACGCATTTGCGGGCGGGGGTAGTCTTCCTTGCTAAATTCTAAAAGTGCTGGACAGCGACATTGCCGTATTCGATTTCGATCTCTGATCTAAATTTTATGTTCATGTCCTGATTAATACCCTTTGATAAGTTAATGTCCCTCTTAATCCCCCAGTTATGGGTTAAATAGTACCGCAATTGTTCTTCTATAAGGAGGAATTTAGCATTAAATAATGTACGAAAGTAGTTTATATTAAATAAAACCATCAACTAAAGAAAAGAATTGACCCATTCAGGGGCTATAACATTTGCAACTTCTCTGATTCTGATGTGCTTTAGAAATTTTATCATTTCAAGTATTCCTATCAAATACAAATAATGTTATATTGTCATATGCAGCATCATAACGACACAATAATAAAGACGCAGGAAGACTTCTTTAACAATATTTACCTCTCGCTTTATTGCAAGGGTTCGAAAAGGTTATTCAAGGTTTGTGTGTGAGGGGGAGCTGGAGACCGAACCAAAACTGTAATATTTTGACCCTCACTCTTATGGCCGTCAACGTTGTGTCTTTCTCGTTCTCCTGATGCTCAACCGGAGGCCCTGGGGTCCACTCTGCTAGGTGCTGGCTTTCTTTACTGCATCTTATCAGCAACTTCATCGGGGTTCCCGAGGGCCCCCTCGGCTTGGTGTAGCTTTCCCTACCACCACTCGTCTATAACTCCGTCTCCAACTGTCTGCAACTGGGACTCGAACTGTGTCTTGACTGAGTTATATAATAGTTCAACGCCCACTCGATCGCCCACTCGATCCTTGGAATCGCATGTTGGATCGCCGTCAAGTGGAAATAACTGTCATACAGTTCACAGGTCACTCTCTTCCGGTGCATCAGTCTATGAGTGTGCCATGGGAATTTTTTCCTCGTCCCATTTCATCAGCCAAATTCCGCCCACGCGATTTCCTCTTATAACTGCCATTAGAATTTGTCGCTTCCTTCTGGTGCATCACCTTGGAATGGCATTTTTGGCCGGGTCGAAGGTCAAAATACAACAATAATTTGCATATACTTATATGGTTTCAGATAATCCTATCTAATAGTTCTAAATAAAAGTAAAGTTGTCTCCCTTTAGTCGACGGTGACCCGAAGGCTCCCTTTTTGATAGCCACTAAACCAAGGTCTTGGGGAGGGTGCTACTCCTTTCCCTGTATTGGTCCACTTTTCTCTTGATCCTGACCTTATAATGCTGAGTGTTAAGTAAGGTAGCATCAAGTACCATATTTTGAGTCTTTGGCATGACTCGACCTGGGATTGAACTCAGGTCTCCTGGGCCATTGGTGAACAAAGTAATTATTTCTATCAGCAATAACACATACCGATGATAAAATCTCTCCCTTAAAATATGTTTTTATCAGCTGATTTTGAGACGCTCATTTAGGAAATCTACTCTGTTTTTATCCATCTCGTATCAGTTTGTATGGTGTAAATACTACATGTGTAGTAAAATCATTACCAAGTCAGTTGGAACTGTTTAATACACTGCATATTCTTTTGTAGTTATCTAATACTCCCTCAACAGGTACCAGGATGTGCTACTAAATCATTTGATGGTGAAGCTCCAGCTTTGGTGAGTGAAAAAGTACCTTTTCATTGCCTTTATTTCCAGGTTCACTTTAACTTGTAGCAGTAGTAGTAGATGTTAGGGTTCCATGTTGGGTCAAATGCAAGTCTTCAATTATTTACCATACTTGAAACCAAGTAACAATGAGCCAAGATTATTATTAATATTAAATAGCAACACTTGAGTTACTTTAATTGTGTACACAAAAATTACATTTTACACAGAACCATTAGTTTGGCCTGCTTTGGGTTTATGGCATATCAACCATTGTAGGTTGTTTAATGCCTAATCCTGTTTTTACGTGTATATTAAATATATGATATGAAAAACCCATTTTGTAGATACATACAATTAAATTGTGAAACAATTCAATTTTTAACAATTCAATTGAGCATAAGTTAGACAAGGTAAATGGTTCCAAATATTGCTATGTATTACAATATTTCAATTAAGCATCCGTCTTCTGCTTACACACAGTTTAATGATCTAACAGTTCTATTTTTAACTATTCAATTTGGCATAAGTCATTTGTTTTCCCTCGGTTTAAATGTGAAAAGATTCTATTTTATCCATAGATAGGACTCTTTATGGTGCTACTATTCAGGGCAAGAGTGGACCTGGAATTGATGTCATTGAAGGGGTACTCAACATTTCCCAAAGCTCCAGCATTACTGGAGCCACACAAACAGATGTTTATGTCATATCCGGTAAACTCTGGGCGGATATTTTAACCTTCTGCAGGGATGCAGTCGGTGTATATTCTAGCTCTATTCGACTGGGCTAGGAAATATTAATTTTGGATAACATGACGTGAAACCATTTAACAGTGTGAAAATAAATGAGCTCGTTTAATTCTCAACAAAGTGTACGCTTATTATATATATATATATATATAGTCATCCACAGACAGATCTGTTTCGTTCTATCAGAACTCATCAGTGTGGCTAGACAGTATCTTCCCGTAGCTGGGATCGAAACCCGGTTAACTCAAACGTCAATCCAAGCTTCTAACCATTAAGCCACGAGGAGATATTAGCTGCGAAGTAAATTTTAAACGGTTATGAATCACAATTACTATTGTTTACATACATTACTATTGTTTACATATATATATATATATATATATATATATATATATATATATATATATATATATATATATATATATATATATATATATATATATATATATATATATATATATATATATATATATATCATCATCGTCATGTCGTGCGGCCAGCACGGATATCCTTGACCATCTCTCGCCACTTTTCCCTATCGTTCATCGCCTCCGGTAGGTCTTCTGGGTTACATCCTGTGTCCTCACATAGCTGCTGTATGTAAGTTCGGGCTGGTCGTCCTGCTTTTGCTTGACCATATGTGGGGGTCCATAGGAGTACGTCACTTACGAGCTCATCCTTGCTTATCCAGCAGTGTCCGGGGTGTCTGGCTCGGATGACCTGTATAATTTTCGTGATGGGAGGCAAGTGGCCGAACAGTTGGCTTCTCGTGGGGTGTTGGCGGTAGGACTTGTTCAATATTGCTCTCAAAATTCTTGTGTAGTTGCCGTCAAGTTTCTTCTCCAGCCGTTTGGTTAGCGTCCATGTAGTGCATCCATATAGCAGTATCGATACAACCGCTGCCTGGAAGAAACTGCGCTTCATTTTATCGGTCAGATCTGATTTCCATATTATTGAGAGCCTATCTATAGCCGTCCATGCTTTCGTCAGTCGTGTCTCGATGTCGTTTTCTGTTGATGAGACGCTACTTCCCAGGTAGGTGAATTTGTCCACTAGACTCAGAGAGGCTCCGTCTAGAGTGGTAATGTTGCCCGTTTGGTTGTAACACACGTATTCAGTTTTGTGCGCATTGACATGGAGGCCAATACCTGCTGCAGCTCGTTCCAAACTATGCAGTAGTGTCTCTGCTTGATTAGGCGTATTCGCCAGTAACGCTCAGTCATCAGCGTAGTCGGCGTCTGTGATTGTTTTTGCGGGTACCTTTTGCTTCTTTTCTTAGTCAGCTCGAAGCCATTTTCTCTGATTTTGTCGATCGAAGTTCTAAGCACGTAGTCTAGACAGATGATAAAGAGGTATGGGGCTAGCGTGTCTCCTTGTAGTACTCCTGCAACAATGTCGAAGTATTCCGAGTCTCCATCGTACTTTCACTTTTGTGTTTTTGTAGGGGATCATTATTTCTGCTACGGTTTCAGGCCGTATGCTAGTAGGATTTGTTCCATTTTCCCTCTGTGGATGGAACCAAGGCCTTGGTAAAGTCGACAAATAGTAATGTCACCTGAAGGTTTTTTGCCCGGACGCCTTCAAGGATTCTATGGATGGTCAATATTCGTGAGGTTGTGGATCTATTTCTCCGGAAGCCATTTTGGTTTTTCCTAAGGATGTTGTCTATTTTGGGTTCTATGCGGTTTCTTAGTAGAGCATTGTAGATTTTGGCTGCTATGGATGTAAGAGTTATCCCTCGGTAGTTCTTGGTTAATCCGAGGTCGCCTTTTTTAGGGAAAGGAAGGATGCATCCCTTCATCCATCTTTCTATCCTATTTTGACTATAGACAGCGTTGCATTGCCGGAGCAGTATATCGTCGAATTGTCTAGTCTTCCACACATCTGGGGGGATCTCGTCTAGCCCTGCAGCTTTCCTATTTTTAATTTTTTTAAGAACCGAGTCGAGTTCTTTTTTGGTGAAAGGCCCTAGTTTAATGTCTAATTGCTTACTGATAATTCTGGTGATCGGTTCATCCGTTATTTTCGGCGGGCTTCCTAGTAGATTTTTGAAATGCTGTTCCCACAGTTTTACTCTTTCTTGTTGGCTTGCAGCTTTCAATTTTGCTTTGGCTGTGCTCTTCCTTCTACTTTCTTCGTTTATTGTTTGCCAGGCTTTCCTTGATTGTCTATTTTCAACCGAGTCTCTAATCTTATCTATCTGATTTTGTATGTATTCTGCCTGTTCTTTTAGATATATTTCTGCTAATTGATAATATGCCTTTTCTAGTTTTCGGGCATTTGTGATTGTTGGGTTCTTCCGATAGCTTTTGGAGGCAGTTTTCACGAGTGCACGTTTTTCTCTAACCTCTGACGTTTCCCAAGGGACTGTATATTTAGTTCTAGGTTTTGTTGGGATACACTTTGATGTCGCGTCTTGGTGTGCTTTAACAAAATTTTCATATTCGTCATTTGGGGTAACTTTTTCTGTCTTCTCTTGTAGTGTTTCGAATCTGTTTCTTAATTCTAATGCATATTTGTCCCTAATGTCTCCGTTGTTAAGTAGGGCCCAGTCATAGTGCCTAGTTGTCGCTGTTTGTGTGGCGTTTTTTCGTAGGCTTAGACGTATTTTGGCCGTGACTATTCGATGATCGGAGGACACACCCTCGAAAGTGGAGTATGCCTCGCAATTCATCGCACTATTTTTTCATTTTCTGTTTATAAAGAGGTAGTCTATCTGTGCTTTAATCTTGTTCGCGTATGTGTGGGTCCATAGTTTTCCCTCCCTTTTTTGAAAGTTTGTATTGAGGCAAGTTAATCTATTTTCTATCATGAAATCAATTAGATGTTGTCCATTCCTGTTTGACGTGTTGTGTAGGCTGTATTTTTTATTTCTGTTTTTCCCGATTTGTGCATTCATATCTCCGCCAATGACTAGCAGGTTGTGTTTCGGAATGCTACGTACTAGGGAGGATAGCTCCTCGTAGAAGGTTACTAGTTCGGTTTCTTCGCTAACATTGGTAGGGCTGTAGCAGGAGATGATCGTTGCTTTGGGGTTGCCATTAAACGTTGCGGCCATCATCCTAGGTTGTATTCTCCTAATGCTATTAAGTGTTTTTTAGCGCTCTTGGTCCTATAAGCATTCCTACCCCTCCTACCGATGCATTAACATGTTTTTCCATGCCGATACAGTCACCAGCATCCATCCATTGCCAGTTTCGTGATATTTGATATCTTCGGGGTGAGTGTATCGATGTTCTTGTATACAGATTATGTCTATCATATGTTCTACGGCTGATGCAGTTAGCTCTGAAGTTGACCTATTCTATTTAGGGTTCTAACGTTAAATGTCGCTATGTGTATTGTTTGTTTGCATTTTAGTAGTGTTTGTTTGAGCTCTGTAGCTGATTTTTCGAACACTGAGACCAGGGCTCTAACCTCAGCAGGACGCGCCCCTTTTTTACCCACGCGAAGAGCGATGCGGTATGTGTATGTGGTTTGATTATGAGTCATGGTTATCTTTCGATGGCTCTTTTTATTCTCATCTATAGAAGCCACTCTTATAGATGAGCAGCAGTAGTTCCCCGATCGAACTGACAATCCTGAGCGTTAAGCTGCAAGACTCACACGTTCAGGAAATATTAGGCATTGCTAATTCGAACACCTTAACGTACACGATGGTGCTTCCCATGTGTACGTAAAAAAAAAAAAATTGAAATAAAAATAAATCCTTTTACCTTAAGTTTTAACTTAGTTAAAGTCCAGGACTGACGTATATTCAAAGAAATTTTGGGGTATATTTTATCTTGTCATCCGATACAGGCCCTACCAAGTTTTTATTTATTTTTTTTTTAATTTTTAGTGGGGGTGGAATGCTACATTTCTAAGTTTGGCACGGTAATATAGTTGCACCTGGTAAAACAATTTAGTCGATTAGAAATAAATCAAGATTCTAAGATTAAAATATAACAAAAATTCACCAGCAGATTTAGAAAATCCAGTGTTATTTTTAAAAAAGAAAATTGTACTAACCTCTACCCAACGAGTCTATCCTCACAATTGTTTAGTTTTTTTTCTATATATCCACATATTTATGAAGCTTTTATGTCTTTCCTTATATTTAAATGCCACCTGATTCTAGAATGTTCCATTCCAAATATTTCTTTAGCGTTTGGTTTGGCCGTTTTCTTTTTTTGGGGGGTGGGTATTAATTTGTGATAACTGGAAGTGTTTGCATTTGTCGGTACAAGAATCTATACTAATTTATGCTAAATTTCTAAGTTTGGCGCGGTAATATATATATAAAGGATTTGATTTTAAATAAGCGTCAAATATTGATATGCAATAAAACATAAGGAAACCACTGCAAATGACATAATTCTTTCCGGAAGTCATAAATAGAAGAGCTATTTTGTGATTTTCAGATTGAAATGAAGTTTGCTGTTTTTTTTTGGCAAGATTTTCTATTTGGATTTATGTATTCATTTTGTGCTGAGCAATTTGATATGTTTGAATTTTTGATTTTATTTAAGATGTTGCAATGAATTTCAGTATTGCTCTAACTTTTTTCTATGTTGGCCAATTGGAAACACTTTTCAACATGGGGACGAAAATTTACTAAAAAATACGACACGAAGTTTATTAAAATTCAAACTATTTTGTTAAGAATTTTCTTTAACTTGTTAAATTTTAATACTTTCCTCTTATTTTAATGTCGCAGTCTTCTATATCTTATAGTGTGTTTGAATTTTTTTTGAAAATTTCAAAAACTAGAGAAAATTTCTAACGTTGTTAATTTTTTTTTAATGAATTGAATCACATATGGGGATGTGTAGTGAAGTCTTTTCTTGTGTATGTTTTTGACCAGATAAGCTTTGATCTAGTTTTAAAAATTATCAGAAAACTCTCAGCTTGCGTAAGAGAATCATCTTTCAGAAACACCAAAAAATTTTCTTTTCTGATTTGATGAAAAACTAAAATTTTCTGTGGCATTAATTGTATATTTTCAAAATATTGCGAATTTCTGTTATTTATGTTATCGGGTGGTTATCTAATACCAAAGGCATCCTTGCAGTGGTTCTATTCCCCCACTGCAATAGCAGAGAAGAGAAGGGAGGTCATACATTTCCCAAATAGTGTGACTTGAATTGGAAATGGATTTCTATTATGTAACAATCTAGGAAATTTGACACTCTGTTACGAGCGCCCTATCACTTCCAATTGTAAGATCTCGAGATGTTCAGGGCAAAAATGAAACGATTATTTTGAATGCAGCGCATCGATTTTGTCAGAGAAAAGTTAGAATGGTCAATATATTTTTGTTGACTACTGTAATCCTTTGTTTCCACTCAGTTTTTATGTTTTCAATTACCTAATAGTTGTCCTCCCTAGTAATGTTATATCGTCAATTAACTATTATCGATACAAATAGTAAATACTTATATGGGCTCAATTATTCCTGCAGAATGCTAATGATTATCAAACGGTTCTATCTATATGAACATTACAGATATCACCACCCCAAGTCGTAATGGACATGAAAGTAATGAAGATAAGGAAGTACTCCCTACTCTCCAAAGATGTAGGCAGTATATCATCATGTCGCGCTGCCAGCACGGATACCCTTACATTCTCGCCACCCGTTTCTACCTCCCGGCTATATCCTGTATCGGCACAGAGCTATTGTATGTAGGTTCTCACTGGTTGTCCTGTCTTTTTCTTCGTCCATATGAAGGGGTTTACCTGACCCCTTCACATACACACACACACACACACACACACACACACACACACACACACACACACACACACACACACATACACACATATAGATATATATATATATATAATTAACTCCTGTCCGATTTAGATGTGAGACAAAAATCAATTTTAAGTTTTGTGTTGTCCTTCTCGACAGGTTAGTAAAGAGCCCATTTCGCCCAACTATTTACTCACAAATAAAGGGAGTAGAGTTGGATGCATATCTTTCTCAAAGATAGTACGGTGTGTGAATCTGCAAATAGCCTCGTCCAGGAATTGAACTCTGTTAACCGTGTCCGTTTCCTACGATGGTAACCATTACACACAACTTAATATATATATATATTCGCCAATAGTCCGGGAGACTTGGGTTCAATTCAAGGTCGAGTCATACCAAAAACTTTAAAAATGGTTCTTGATACCTCCTTGCTTAACACTCTGCAATATAAGGTATGTATCTAGCGTAAAGTGGAGCAATCAAGGGAAAGGGGTAGCGCGCTCCCCTACACCTCGGTGTCGTAGCTATTGAAAAGGGAACCTTCGGGTCATCCTCGGCTATGGTCAACAGCTTTACTAACTTACCTCTTATATATATATATATATATATATATATATATATATTACATGACTTATGTTTGAACCCTGCGAAAGTTTACGCTTCTATGGTATCATTTTTTCTCCAAGTTGTGTCTATATGTTAGCAGCTAATAGAGGAGTTGCCTTATTTCTCCTCCGAAGTGATTCCAATCCTATCCATCAGTTATCATCGGAGGTATTTTGTGTAGATAGAGTCTGCGTTTATTTAAGCACGTCCCGAAATTTACATACTGGCCTTGTGGTTGAATGTTCGCCGGTAGACCAGGGTTCATTCTCAGGTTGAGTCATACCAAAGACTCCAAAAATGGTACCTGATACCACTTTGCTCAACGCTGAGCATTATAAGGTACGTATCAAGTGGAGTAATCCAGGGAATGGGGTAGCGCCCCCCTCCAAATCGGTTTAGTAGGTATTTGTCTTATTTTTAATGGTGATGATTCCAAGGATTTATTGGTACTTGGGTTCTTGCCAATACACACACATATATATCTTAGAATTACCATGACAAGAAAATCTGGCAAACACCTAAATGCGACAAACGGAGCACTGAAAAGCTGTTTCGACCTTATTAGGTCTCATCAGCAGTGCACACGGTGATCTTCACCATTGGAGATCGAACCAACAACCACAGTATGCAGAAACCGAAACTCTACCACAGAGCCACCGGTTCATGCCACATATAAGTGTCCGAATTAACATGTCATGGTGAATTGCCTGACCACTTTGACCTAATGTGTCTTGAAGGTACGTAATCCTTACAAAGGACACCTCCGGGCTACGTCTTCCCAAGTTGGCGTTACGAGTCCTCATAACATAAACCTCATGGGCAGGAAATATAATTATATAATTTTAAATGGAGGAATTGGTGTTATCTTAGAGTTACCATGACAACAAAATCCGGCAAACACCTACACGCGACATACCGAGCACTGAACAAAAAAATTATATATATAAATATATATACATACAAAGACATCTAATTCCTCATCAAATATGCTATTGTCGGTTATTTCTTGATATATATATACTGATATTGATATTACCTGTTTGACAAATAATGTTATAATAATGTCGGACTAAGCGCTGCATGAAAAATGTTTCGCGCCCGTTGAAAAGCAGCAAACTTTATAGTATGAAAAGCGTTGAAATACAATAGTTATCTTTGTTTTTTTACTTTTTTTTGCTTAAATTTTTTTAGTTTTTTTCTTCATTTTTTTCGCACTAAAATAAAAGTTTCTGCTTTGGTCAAATGCGAAGAGTGACGAGCAAAAATGGAAATGTAAGTAGCTTAATGGGAAGTGAGGAAAATGTAGCGAAAATGTAGGGGAAGCGACCTCTAAGTCATAGATTGATAGATGCAAGGGCGACAACTCCGAGTGGAGTGCGCCGGGGTACTTGAAAGTAATGGATAAGCACTTAAACGAGATGGAACTTCAATTGGGTGGTATGAACAGTCGATCACCGAAAACCTACTTAACGTAAAATGAAAAAAAAATCACAAGTAGAAAAAAGATGAGAAAACGATTACAAAGATTAATCCCGAAGAATAAGTGAAATATTGTGTAATAAAAGAACACTATAATGGAAAAGTTTACTTATCCACCTATAAAATTTAAAGTATATATATATATATATATATATATATATATAAGCGCTTAGTGTTGGTATGTTATCTGTGTATATTACGAGGATGCCTGTGAAATAGTTAAGATATTAAATATAGACTGTTCTATAGAATATATGAGTGTGCATATATACATTTTTATATATATATATATATATATATATATATATACGAACACATATGTATGCACACACACACACACACACACACACACATATATATATATATATATATAATATTCATATATATTTCGTCGGAGATACGGGAAGAGGAAGTGAGGAAGAAGAGAAACAGAAAGAAGGAAGGAGAGAGGAAATGAGACGAATAAAACATTTTTGGCCAAAAAATGACGCTTTTAGAACTGCATGAAAAATAAACATAAGTATTAGTATAAGTAGTGGAGCATACAACTGTGTCCAACCCGATTGTCCCAATGATTAAAGAGATCAACGTGGTGCAAATCGAAGTAACAGAGAAATCTTCTTGGAAAGGCAAATAACCAAATAAGAAGTAATAAAAAGGACAGATAGACAACTGTATTTTCAGGGGAAGTGAACATTTCTCTGGACAAATATGAAATATGTCAGTAGAAGTAAAGAGTATATATCACATCAAACTGGAAAATCACTTCGAAAGTTAATGTTATTTTCCATCAATATATGACGACGATATGAATCATTCCAGTTTTGATTAGAATGTGAAAATGTTCAGTGTTTATAAAATGTTTTGATTGAAAATGGGCCATTGTGATAAACAAGAGGCATTGTTTTATAATGTGTTGATTATCTCATTCCCTGTAATTAGCTGATAAAATTTGATCATAAATATAGTATCCGATTAGGGGAAATATTAGGAAAGGTGAAAAATAGAGATAGAAATGAATAGGCAGACAGGATGACAAAAAAAAAAGAAACAAACAAACAAACTAACAACAATAAATATGTTCAGGAATACATATCATCATCATCATCATCATCATTATCATGTCATGCTGGTAGCACGGATATACCTAACCTTCTATCGCCACTTTTCCCTATCGTTCATCGCCTCTGGCAGGTCTTCTAGACTATATCCAGTATCCTCACATAGTTGCTGAATGTATGTTCGTGCTGGTCGTCCTGCTTTTGCTCGGCCATATGTAGGGGTCCAAAAGAGTACATCACTTATCAGTTCGTCCCTGCTTCTCCAGCAGTGTCCTGCATGTCTGGTTCGTCTAACTTAAATAATTTTCGTGATAGGAGGCAGGTGGCCGTACAGTTGGCGTCTTTTGGGGTTTTGCCACCAGGACTAGTTCAAGATTGCTCGCAGCATTCTTGTGTAATTGCCGTCTAGCTTCTTCTCCAGCCGTTTTGTCAGAGTCCATGCGGTGCATCGATACAGCAGTATCGATGCGACCGCTGCCTTGAAGAAACTGCGTTTCATTTTATCGGTTAGGTTTGATTTCCATATAATCGATAGCCTACTGATAGCTGTCCATGTCTTCGTTAACCTCGTGTCGATGCCCTTTTCGATTGATGAGACGCTGCTTCCTAGGTAAGTGAATTTGTCTACTAGTTTAAGAGGGGTTCCGTCTAGTGTGGAGATGTCACCTGTTTGATTATAGCACATTCCAATATTATGACGTAATTCATTTTTAATATTTTCTGGAAACTCGTTTTCTCGATAATACAAAATATTTGCCCTGAAGATGACTTTTCAGCTTGCATCCTTCAAATATTCTCTATTAATATAATTACACCTTTTTGAGTTTTTCCCACCAGAGTTAGTCGAGTGTGATTGACAACAAGTCTTCTAAAGTCTTCAGGACTCTTCTCAATATTCTGCCTGATCTCAACAATGCTGTTGTTTGGATGGTCTCGACTCATCCTCTTATATACAAGTCCCCCAGTCCATTTATCAATCCTTTGGTGACTGTAGCAAGGGCACCAGCTACAATTGGCATCACCGTAACTTTCATATTCCAGTTTTTGCAATTCTCTAGCAAGGTCCATGTACTTATCTTTCTTTTCACTTTCTTTCAATTTTAATTGATTGTGGACAGCCGAAACAGCAAAGTCAACAATTCAGCAAGTTACCTCTTTTCTTTGTTGGTTATTAATTTCATGCCGGAGGTGCCCGTGGTGTAATGGTTATCGTCGTAGGAAATGGACACGGCGACACGAGTTCAAATCCGAGACGAGACTGATTGCATTTCACATAGCACTGATACCCTTGGGAAAGGTATGAATCCAATTATTCTCCCTCCAGCTATGGGTAAATAGTAGGACAGACGAAGTTTCTTCAGCCTTGGTTAGGCAACTAGTCTAGGAGAAGGAAAACTCTGAATTCAAACCTGTTAAACTTCGCTTAAAAATTAACCTTGTGTCATATCCTACCCGAGCGGAGGGGTTGGGTATATAGGATTAATTTCATGCTAGAGACCATCGAAAAATGCGCGAAAAAATGACTGACCGTCAACCGTACTATTATTATTTGATTTCAATAGACGGAACGATTTACCAGAGTGCAAACAAATGAATTATACTGAATATAATTATTCGTATTGATAGTTGTTCTTGAAATATTAATAGCGGTGAAATAAATCTATTAATGTTAGATAGCAATATTTGAAAGATCTTAATCTTGCGCAAACAAATGAGTTCTGACCCGTTTGAAAATGTTACCTTTAGTGTATACTTTTACCTTTATATATATATATATATATATATATATATATAACCGGCTCATTGGCCTAATGAGTCGAGAGTTTTCCAATGGTCCGGGAGACCAGGGTTCAATCCCAGGTCGCGTCAAACCAAAGACTTTAAAAAATGGTACTTGATACCTCCTTACTTAACGCTCAGCAATATAGGATACGTATCAAGGGTAAAGTGGAGCAATCCAGGGAAATGAATAGCGCCCTCCCCTACACCTCGGTGCAGTAGCTATTGAAAAGGGAGCCTTCTGGTCGCCGTCGACTACAGTCGCCAACTTTACTTTTTACTTATATATATATATATATATATATTAAAGACCATAAAAGTGACTTTAAGGAGACCCTGAATGTAGATTAATTAGTCCGGTAAAAACACAAATGGGTAAAGTTAGTAAAATTATTGTAAAATTTATTTGTGCCACACTTAGAATAGCATTGAATATCAATCAATGGCGTAACACCCAGGATTGCATTAAATGGTACAAAGAATATGACAAAGATAATAAACGTTCTTTGAAATTACGACACTGAAGAATTTCCCCCATTTATAACTGACAAAAAACTTGGAAAAAGCATTAGAATTATCAAGAGAATATATAGCGGTACCCAAAACTGAGGTTATTAAGCACTGCCGTAAAACACTATTATACCATGATGATAATATATGGATTAAAAAAGAGGCTTGTGGTAACTTCGATACCCCCATGGGAGCTATTGATGGTCCAAAATCTGTGAGCTTGTGGGGTGTTTACTTCTATGTAATCTTAACAATTTAGTTGATCCCTATAGTCACGGGCTTTACCGCGACGATGGGTTGATTATTTTGGACAATAATACCCCTAGAAAATGTGATACTATTAGGAAACTTTGCATAGCTTATTCAACGGATTTGGGTTCAAATTGGAAATCCAAATGAATCTTAAAATTACAGATCACCTAGATATGACCCTAAACCCATATAATGGGACTGTTCTTCATTTAGGAAGCAGAATCAAATCCCACGTTATGTTAATATGGGGTCCAACAACCCAGCTCAGGTGTTCAATCATATCCCTAACGGTATTGAACATAGGCTTTCAACAAATTCCTCCAATACAGATATATTTGAGCAAAGTAAACAGGACTATGAAAAAGCACTAAAAGATAGTGGCTACAATATTAAGCTTAGTTATATAAACAGCACAGAAACATCCAATATATATAAAAGAAAAATAGACGAAGGTGAATTCTTTGGTTTATACCTCTGTATAATATGGAGGTTGTTAATAAATCAGGTAGTGAATTTTTTAAATTATTGAAAATAAATTTTCCAGTAACAAACCCACTTCATAAGATATTTAATAAAAATAAGTTAGGGTTGTATGTCAAATACAATTAGTATCATCAATAAATTTAATGGAATGAAATAAATAAAGAACAATATAACGAGGCCCCCTAAATGTAATTGTAAGGATAAGACTGGGTGTCCCCTTATAGGCAAGGGTCGGTATGAATGTATAGTTTACAAAGTGGAGGTATATTGTAACGAACCGCACAATTGTAAAAATAAAAAGGTATACTCCGTATCCACCCAGGGAGCGTTTAAACAAAGGTACTATAATTATAAAACTAGTTTTATACATGAAAAAAAAAAAAACAACATAGTACCAGTTTATCTAATTATATGTGGGAGATTAAAAATAGGCAAGACATTGATCTAGTAAAATAGTAAAAAAATGTCGCAAATACAGGGCCGGTGATAGGGACTGTATACTTTGCAATAAGGAGAAATTGGCTATAGCTTCCTCTTCCAGACAGCGGTCACATCGATACTGCTATATGGATGCATCACATGGACTCTAACAAAACATCTGGAGAAGAAGCTAGACGGCAATTACACAAGAATGCTGCGTGCAATCTTGAACAAGTCCTGAAGGCAACTTCCCACAAGACACCAACTGTACGACCACCTGCCTCCTATCACGAAAACTATTCAAGTTGGACGAACCAGACATGCAGGATACTGCTGGAGAAGCAGGAACGAACTCATAAGTGATGTACTCTTATGGACCCCCACACATGGCAGTGCAAAAGCAGGACGACCAGCACGAACATACATTCAGCAACTATTTGAGGAAATAGGATGTTGTCCTGAAGACCTGCCTGAGGCGATGAACGATAGGGAAAAGTGGCGAGAGAGGGTCAGGGATATCCGTGCTACCAGCACGACATGATGATGACGATGAAATCAAAGGTCGGAGATATTGAACACCTGGAGACACAAAAGAAATTGGCTCCTCTGTAATTAGTTTTTTTTTTTTACTGCTAATTCAGTCCATATTTTTTAATATATTTTTTAATAATAATCTTTTTTTATATTCTAATTTTCCGTCCGGTGTAAGTTTTTTTGTAAAATATAAAAACAGGTTTTTCTCCATGTTTTATTAGTCGGGATTAGATACCCTGATGAGTCACTTAGGCGAAACTGTAGTAGGTTATTTCCTTACTCACGAAATAATTTTTATCACTATATATATATATATGGGAGGGTGCTCAGACACTTAAAAAGAATAGACAAATAGATACAATAAAATCGGGATCAATAAATATAAGGAAAATATAAAACGGTTCGTGAAGATGAGAAAGAAAAAAAAATTAGTTAAAATATCAAATGTCCTTAAAAACAACCTGTAAAAAAAAGTAATAAATACAACAGTTTGTTATACATAAATCGGTAGTGGTTGATTGGTTGGTTGGTTATGGAATATCAATCTTTGTAGGTTATTCTACACCAAATCTATTTTATATTAATTATCAGTTCTTTTTAAAACAATTCAGTTTAGCTTGAGTACACTGTTTAATTGTCAAAAACAGTTCTATTTCAGTCAAGCAGTTCTAATTCACACAATTCAGTTTAGCGTCAGTACAGTTTCAATATCAAAACAGTTCTATTTCGCACAATTCAGTTTTATATAAGTATGCAGTTTATTTCAGATAAATCAGTTTAGGATAATATGCAGGATGAATGAAAAAAAAAAAAACAGTGGACTTTCGAAATTACAGTTAGATTCTATTTGAATAAGAGAGGACCCTATTGGGTGCTACCACTCCATGTCAGAGTGGACCTGGGAGCGATGGCAATGATAGGTTACTCCACATTCCCCAAAGCTGCAGCAATACTGGAACCTCTCTTTCAGATTGTTTAGTGTCATATCCAGGGCACTCGTTCGGAAGCAGGTCTTACCCCTCTACAGTGATGCAGTCGACTGGGTAAATATGTAACTGTTGCGTTTCTTCTGGTTATGTTATTTTTCATAATGGCTCATCAAAATTTGAGGGGGTCTTTTTTATGTCAAATATTTTTATATATATGCTTGCTTATGATTTGTAAGCGAATATGGTTTAGTTAATTCTATTTCTAAACTAGTCAGAGTTCATTTCTTTGCTCCCAGTTATATGTTTTTGTGTATTGCTGTGTAAAATTGATAATCCGATTTCAAATTAATAATTTATTTGGACGAAGTAAAATGGTTTCAATTTTTGCTATCTCAGCGTAGTTGATCATTAGACATGTCCTTCGAGTATGTTTAACATGATACAGGGTTAGGTATATGTTTGATACAAGACCAGTTTAAGAAATACGACCCTGACAACCTTATAGTTAATAGGGCTTCAAATAACTTGCGGATTGATTGGATCGGGCCTCTCTGACCCCATCACCGTCTAAACCAGTAAGGTCATGTGACCACTAAGGTTGCCGGATCACGGACTCTTCAGCCAACAGAATCCCGTCCGGAAGCATTATGGGTCACCTCTCACGGTCAGCAGGTTGATATGTCTTAATCGTCTGCAGTGGGGCTCTCGGCATATTAGAGTGCTACAACCGATTTGATGGTAACTGTTATCTTTTTGATTCGACATTTTTTCACAGCGATCTCTGCTTTTCAACTGTTGATGGATTGCTTTCAATACTAAAAGCAAACAAAACCCCCAAAAAATAAAATAAAAAATAAATAAAAGATGTTCCCCATAGATAATATATTCCTGATGATAATTAATTATCCCCACGGTATTCTATGAAATGATATCCAAGAGCTTATAATATGCTGACTTTATGCATAATTTTCATGGTATAGCCAACTTCATAGGTTAATTAATACTAAAACTATCATCGAAAAAAAAAAACGCTTTTTGTACAATTTTCCCCATAATTGTTGAGATAAGGAGTCCTTCCCTTTCCCAAGAGTACCAGTGCGAACGTGAACGAAATAGCGTGACCGAAATTCGAACGGCCACACTATGCTGTCACAAATCTGCACGTTGGCCATAAGGCGACAATGACTCCTCCCCGCTGATCGTATCACACCAAAGAAGTAAGACACTCTCACAAAGGCATGTCCAGAGTATGTCATTAAACTGCATCTAAGTATGAGGCTTCAATTCGGGAAATCTGAGCAGTGTGGCATACTTCATTACCATTGTTCTCAGTTTCTTTCTATTCTATGATTAAAATATGTATTAAAATTATTTATGGTAAATATGAATTCTTAATATGATATAAATGTGTATAAATATTAAGCTACGAAAATGTACAATGTACTCTAACCTCTTGGTATATATCGTTAAAATCAAGCTATCAACTCTATGAGATTCTAAAATAACACTGTGAATTATTTAAAATGATGGTAACCCACATCCATAATATCACTAACAATTGTTGTATAGCCATGACCAACTATACAAACACATATGCATATGCATGCAAAATCATAACAACGACACAATAAAGACAAGCTGTTATGTTTTGACCTTTTGACCCGGCCAAAAATACCATTCAAGGTGACACATTCTAATGGCAGTTATGAGAGGATATCGCGTGGGCAGAAATTGGTTGATGAAATGGGACGAGGTAAAAAAAAATCCCATTACACTCTCATAGACTGACGCACCGGAAGAGCAGAACAGTTGTTTCCGCTCGATGACGATCACACAGGCAATTCCAAAGATATCGGAAGTGACACATCCCGATTGACAGATATCGGAAGAAATTGCGGAGGCGTGGAGGCGTGTACATATCAGCGCGTGGGAGTTTGAAGGTAATATAAGGCCAACGAATTGTACAGAAGGAGCACAGTTGAGTTCGAGTAGAGTTGGAGTGGGAGTAAAAAGAGATATGGTAGGGAAAACCACACCTGGCTGACGGGGCTCTTGGGAACCCCTATGGAGTTTGGGGACCAGAGAAGTTCTGATAAGAAGCAGTAATGAAAGCCAGCACCCAGCAGAGTGAACCCCAGGGCTCTGGTTGAGCAGTCCTAGAGAACGAGAAAGACACAACGCTGACGGCTCTGGGGTCAAAATATTTCAGTTATGTTCGTTCTCAGCTCCCTCTCACAGTAAAACCCCACACAACCTTTTTGAACCCTTGTGATAAAGTGAGAGGTAAATATTTTTCTAAGAAGTCTTCCTGCATGCGTCTTTATCGTTGCGTCTGTTTATTTATGGTGTCGTTATGATGCTGTAGATGAGTATATAACAAAGCGGCACAGTTCCTTAGAAAAAATATACCTCTCACTTTATTGAATGGGCTGTGTGTGAGAGGGAGTTGGAGACCGAACAGAACTGCAACGTATTGACTCCCACTCTATTGGCCATAACCGCGTTTCTTTCCCGTTCTCCTGGGCTGCTCAACCGGGGGCCTGGGGGCCCATCCTCACTTGGTGCGGGTTTTCTCTAATGCACTTATCTCCAACTCGTCTGATCCCCAACTGATCTGATCTCCGACTGCAACTGCTCAATCGGGGGCCTGAGGGCCTACTCTGCTGGGTACTGGCTTTCTCTACTGCATCTTGTCTCCAACTGATTGAATTTTCTGTGCACTGAGTTATATAATAGTTCAACACCCACCTTCTTCTTGTGGACGTCACAATTCCGTACTCATTCAACCTGTCCACGGTCAAGGTTATAATATCCTGATATTCCTCGACTTGATGCACCTGTTATTTACACAGGTGCATTTCCTATTTTGACAGCCCGGCCGGGTCGTAGGTCAATATTCAACACAATGATGAGAATAAACGAATATTTTTATGTATTAAATCAATCCTCCCGATATTCTCCAACAAAGAGACATGTTCATCAAGATAGAGATTCTAATTTGAATAATTTAGTATAGTTCGTTTAATTAATTGCCAAAGTTTCTAAGATGAAGGTTGATAATTTTTACCACTTAGAACATTCGGTCAACTGTCTTCTTCGATATTATCATATTCACATCGTTTCTACAGATGCATCCTTCAACCTTCCTCAGGTGTATCATTTAAACTTAGGAATCTATACGTAACTTCGAACTGAACCCTTTATTTAATCCACGTTGGTGGGGATATATTGTTTTAGTTCCAGTAACCATGTCCTGGTACAAGTGTAAGTATTCGTTGTTATTAACTGTAATCGGGATAAAACCTGCAATGATTTCACTTACAGGCGTTTATTCAAGTAAACGTCTTTTATTGTTGCACCATGTGTCCTTGTTGGTGTAAGGAATATTTCATAAAGCCAGAATCTTCAGCTTATAAAGAAAAAATGTGTTGCATCTTAAATCTTTAAAACAGTGAAGATCCTCTAAGTGCGCTAATTTTTAAAGTTCCTTAGTTCAATCCCAGATCGTGTCATACCAAAGCCTCGAAAAATGATACTTGATACAGCCTTGCTTAACACTCAGCAATATAAGGTACGTATCAAGGGTAAAGTGGAGCAATCCAGGGAAAGGAGTTGCGCCCCCCCTACATCTCGGTTTAGTAGCTATTGAAAAGGGAGCCTTCTAGTCGTCCTCGACTACGGTCCCCAACTTTACTTTACTATAATTATATCAATACTAAAGAGTCTCCATGATATTCCCTATTATAATAAGCATCTCCCATGACATTTCCTTGAAATTGCTGTTAAATCCCGAAAACGATGGTATCCACACCTCAATATTCTTGACAAGGATATATAACCTATATTCCTTGTCTAATTTCCCTGTACGGGTTTATTCTCAACAATACCTTTCCACGAATAGATTTGCTCTGAACCATGTAACATGTTCTGCAAAGTGGATTGCCTTCTTGGATGAATTTTACGATTCGTTCCATTGTTTTGATTGAGTGTTTTTTTTTAATTCCTATTTCCTTGTGGGGTTCTGCAAATGCTGTCTTTTAAATGTAGACCGATTGGTATTATTTAGGTTTCTGCTGCAATATTTTTAAGAATTCATATTGCAAGATCATTGCATAATTGTTGCTACGATATTGGGTTATATTCTATTTTCCTCTGCGGAGCATGGGGAAAATATGCCATTAATTAAAATGATTAAATTTAGCTTGTTTAAGGAATATTTTTCTGAAAGTAAGTTCAGCCATTAAATCAAAAGATTTTAGATGTTGTATGATATTTATTAATTCATTTCTTTATCAAAAGTTAAGTGAACGTCCTCAAAGTGCGTTAGTTCCATATTTTTTGTCAGGGGTTGTAGCCCTTTCACATTATCACAATTATCTTTCCGTAGTATTTTTCTATAATAAATACACAAACAAACAAACGATAAATCATTTGAAAAGATTTCTGGCGCCATGAAAAATTTTCTTTTCTCAGAAATACTTGCACGATGTAATCATATCTTGGTTTTCTTGGAATATAAATTCGATTTTTCACTTCTGGGCGTTTTGCCATTTCGTGTCTGCATTATAAACTTAATTTTTTAAAAATCATATTCCCTTCTCTCTATCTCCCCCTCACTTTCCCTTTTCTCTTTCTCTTTCTCTCTATGTGTCTGTCTGTCTGTCTGTCTCTCTCTCTCTCTATCCATCTATCTTTCTATTTATCCCCTTCTCTCTTTCTCTTTTTCTCTAACTCTCTCTTTCTTTTCATATCTTTATGTACTTTCGATATATTTTTTTAGCAGAGCTTAAATGTAAATAATACGCTTCAAGCTCACTTTGACCAACTTATTTCTTAAAATTTCAAATCAAACTAAACAAAGCCAATGAGTATTACATTTAATAATATATTAATAAATAAATGTAATTATATATCAAACAACGGATAGCTTTTTTTTCTGTCGTCATATATCTTTTTATAACAACATGCAAAAACAGGGAGATATATCGAGAGTTATTTCTTTTTAACGATCTATCCGCAGTTTCTCACTCTCCCCACTCTCTCTCTCTCTGTATAATATACATATATATATATATATATATATATATATATATATATATATATATATATATATATATATATATATATATATATATACTCCCCTACCCCCGTAGGGTTGAGTTCTCTAGCGAAGAAGTATTCGTGTTGCCATTAGCGCCTTTGCAAGTCTCTTCGTATTTGAATTGAGATCTCGGCGGCCGTTTGAACGGATGTATGTAAACAATACTAATTGTGATTCATAACCGTTTAAAAATGTACTTCGTAGCTAATTTCTCCTTGTAGCTAAATGGTTAGAAGCTTGGATTGGTGTTTCAGTCAACCGGGTTTCGATCCCAGCTACGGGGAGATACTGTCTAGCCACACTGATGAGTTCTGATAGAACGAAACAGATCTGTCTGTGGATGACAATATATATATATATCATGTGTGTGTGTGTGTGTGTGAAGATTGCATCCTTACCTTGTCTAAAGTTTCTGACATTCGACATGAAATGATTTTCAAATGTATGAGTTTACATTTAAAGATATTTATTTAGTAGATTATGAACGTTATACTAATTTTAATATTTTTCATAACTATCTATTTATCGAGCTTCACACTTTTTCCCTATTTCTCTCTGTCTATATATATATATATATATATATATATATATATATATCAGCAATGTCATATCTATTTATTTAACATATATTTAGTATAGATATGTCAATCAGATCTATCTATCTATCTATCTATCTTCCCAGTCCTTCCTTTACTTTCTCTCCATCGTTTATTTGCAGATATTTATCTCAGTCTTTTAAAAAAATCTAACGTTTTCTATTCGTCTTTTAGTATCTATCAATTCACCATTACACGATTGACAATAAATATAAAAACGTTTTTTTCTATTATTTTAGTATCTATCCATCTAGCCATCAATTCACTTGTCTGTCTCAGTCTTTTCATGTCTTTTTAACGTGTATTAAGTATAGCTATACCAATTGTATCTATCTATCTATCTATCTATCTAGATAATTCTCATGTGCTCTAATATACTTAGTGATATATTGTTCAAATAGTTTATACTCCGGAAAGTGTTTTTCATTACTCGAAGACACTACTCAATGCAAAATCCTTTGAAATGAATTCACCGATTCTTTGATGGACTACCTTGCCATTTTTCTTTTTATCCGGTGTCATATTTTTCTGTTTTCTTTTCCAAGATAAAATCGATACTAGGGCAACTCTACTGCTCTCTATATCTTCTTTCTCTCTTGATAAGATACTCCTCAGCCATCTTGACCTTGCGTGGGTGTCTGTAATTGTATTCTTTCAAGATGCTTATAAATGAAAAATTAAAAGAATCATAAAAGTCGATTTTCTCTTAAACCATTCCTGATCGATGTTTGAACATTTTTAGTAGTTTTTTCTCGCTTTATATAGTTTGACACATGGCAACTAATAGTCATCAATGTGTGGGCTGTCCCCAAGTTGAAAATATTAGAGACTATTTCGGTGGAGTCCTTTTAGAAGTGGATTTAAGACATACAATACCATCGATATTTACCAACCCCTCCGTCCAGGCCGGATATGACACAAGGTCGATTTTTCAGCGGAGTTTAACAGGTTTGAATTCAGAGTTTTCCTTCTCCTAGACTAGTTGCCTCACCAAGGCTGAAGAACCTAGTCTACCCTACTATTTACCCATAGCGGGAGCGAGAATAATTGGATTTATACCTTTCCCAAGGGTATTAGTGCTATGTGAAATACAATCTGTCTCGGCCAGAATTTGAACTCGTGTCGGCGGGTCCATTTCCTACGACGATAACCATTACACCACGGGCACCACCATATACATTTTCATCTACTTCCTAAATCCTCTAAGCATCTTCAATTGCTGTGAAAACGAGTTTAAAATAATCCTAACAATTACTAAATTCACAGTATATTATGGCCACTGAGAGAAAAACTACAAGAAAGAGAAAAAATACATAAGTATCAAGACTTTGCCTGAGAACTGAACAAATATGGTGCATGAAAGTGATGGTGATACCAATTGTAATAGGTGCGCTCGGTACAGTAGCGTTTGGTACTGGAAATGGTGGACTTCTAAATAAGAGGACGAGTGGAGACCATCTAAACTACAGTATTTACAAGATCGGCGAGAATACTGAGATGAGTCCTGGACACTTGAGGAGACTTGCTGTCACTTAGACTCCAGTGCAAAATTATCTGCTATTGCTGGTGTCAAAAACCCTCTAAGGAGAAATAATAATCAGTATACTTTTCCTTTGCGTTCTTCTTTCACTTTTTGTGTGTTTTTCACATCGGCGTTATTTGGTAGTCTTTCACTGGAGACTGCAAGTTTTCTGGGATCTCCAAGACTCTTAAAAAAATTTTAGCTGACCTCACCATTCCTCTGGTTTATATCATTATCATAATCATGTCACGCTGCTAGCATGGAATTCCTGACCCTCTCTCGCTACCCGTCTCTATTGTCCATCACTCCCGGGTACAGAGATGTTGTATATAGGTTCTAGCTAGTCGTCGAACCTTTGCTCGTCCATGTAAAGGGGGTCCACAGGAGTACATTACTTATGAGTTCGTCCTTAGTTCTTCAGCAGTATCTGGTTTTTCTCACTTGGATAGTTTTTGTGGTGGGTGTTACGTGGTCACACAGCTGCTGTTTTGTTGGGATTACAACCAGGACTTATTTAATACAGCTCTCAGCATTCTTATGTAATTGTGGTCAAGCTTTTCCTCCATACATTTAATTAGCGTCCATGTGGTGCATCCATATAGTAGTATTGACACGACCACTGCTTGGAAAACGCTGCGTTTTATTTGATCTGTCAAATCTGACTTCTCTATGACCAATAGCTTATCAATAGCAGAACATTTGTTAGCAAGACACGTGTTAATGTCATTCTCGGTTGATAAAACGCTGCTCCGAGGTTGGTGAACTTGTCCACTAATTTCAGAGGACCACTCTTTAACGTGTCACTCAAACCCCAGTGAAAAACCATCAGTTAACACTGATGTGAAAAACTCACTGGGGTTTGAGTGACAGCAAGTCTCCTCAAGTCTGCAGGACTCGTCTCAGGATTCTGGCCGTTCTCAACAATGCTATTATTATCATTATTATTATTACTACTACTACTATTATACTCCTTGTGAGTTTTTCACACCAGAGTTAGCTTATGGTATTTAACTGGAGACAGTGATAGAATGTCTTCTCATGTCTCCAGTACTCTTCTCAGTATTCGAGCCGATTTCTGCAATTCTGTAATCTGTTTATTTGTCGCTGCCTGCCACCAGACACGACTTGACACATGGTCAAAAGACCGAAGGCCGATTAAAATGGGGATAAAGGGGAGGGGAAGGTCGGGAACGAGCCGATACTCGAACCCTGCTGGTCTATGTTGCTCATCGGCTCACTTGGTGCAATATGAGCTTGATGAGGCAAGCAGTTTCACGAATCCAAATGTGCGTCTGGGCACGTATGCCGGGTTATGGCTTGAACTCGACACCAAGGTCTAGTGCCATACATAGGTTTCGAGAAAGTCCGCGGGGACCTCTCTGCAATGCTGTAATCTGGATGGTTTTGATTCTCCAACTGATTTCCGATTCCTCCATTTTTATTCAAGCTCCAGGGAACCGTTCTAAGGGCACAAACAACTATAGATGGAATCACCTTAACAACCATGTTCTACAGCTTCTTCAGTTCTCTGACAAGTTTCAAGTATTTATCTATTTCTTTTGTTTTTGCTTTCTTTATTTTTTGCTTTCTGGTCAGCGGGAAACACGACTAATTCTTTTTTTTTTTATTGACACTGGTCTTCTGGCCGGGATTAGGTGATCCGTCTGTCTCTCAGAATTTTATGAATCCCATTATCTAGGACGGATTCTGGCTTGTGCATATACCATGGTCAAATCTTAATCTCTTACACTATTCCCTGTGGATTACCTTTCTCACCCAGTCGAGTTTGGTCTTGTACTGCTTGAGAGCTAGTTTCCCGCACCTGTTTATTTTGTGATTAATCTTTTCATCTTTTTCCCTACGTGACCAATCATTACAATTTTGTTTCTTATTATCGGTTTTCGCTTCCTTATAACTGCTCCTGTTGACGTTGTTTTGAGTCGCTTTTAGAAGAGATTCAGTTTCTCTATTGACGTTTCTTTTTCATAACCAGGTCCAGATTTTCCCGTGTTCAATGTTGCAATTTGTTGCTTGAAATCTGCTCACAGTTCTTTTCCTTCCCATTTCTTTTTTCCTATTTTTTCAGTCTGGTATTATGTGGCCAATACTGTTAGTGGCTGCGATTATTTGTTTTTCTTTGCTTTTGTTTTTGTAATCCTCAAGTCTTTGTATTGATACGACTATGCGTTCATTAAAGGTTAATCCTCTTCCTCTGTCTTTTTATGGCTCATGTGCCAATGAGGAAATAAGGAAGGAAATTCTTGAGCATAGTCATGAATTTACTTTTATTTTGGTTCAGTTGTCTGAGTTCCCCCCTTGTTATTTTTAGAATTGATCGGATTATCTTACAAGGGGATCTAATCGGTGGTTTATAACTTAGAATAACTTTTTGCCACAGAGTTTGGTTTCAAGAAAGTTTCCTGTTTTTCCTCTTCTTTTTTTCTTTTATCTCCGCTTATTTGATAATGTCCAATTTCAATATTCCCAGGTACATGTAATTTTCCATTTCTCCAAGCGTTCTGACACTTTCTTGATTTGGCTTTTCGAGGCCTTCCGTTATTTCTCTTTTCCTGCTATTCATAAGCATGGCACATTTTTATTAGCTAAAGTTCACTTCTATGTCCTCGTTGTATAATCGTACTGTTTATTACAAAGTCTCCATTTCTTTTTTCCTTTTTGGCTTGATGTCGTTCATGTGGATAAGATTTGCAATGTTTCTCTTGCATTCATTTTTAGTATTTAATTTGTGAGTTGAGATCTTTGATTTTAGTAAGGATCTGTGACATCTTCATCTACGTCCTCAGGGTCGGATTCTTTTTTACTTTACAATATCCACCATTGCCTATCAAGTATTCCATTTCCGCTGTTACGCTGCCTTTGTCTGCCGGTAGGATTATATTTCCTTCGACTGGTTGCGATATGATGCCTTGTCCTTTGAAATGGTTGATTTTGCTGGCTTTGATTTCTCTAGTGCTTGTTTCACTTTCGATATTAGCTCATTCGTATGGGCCTTTGAGTTTTGAAGGCTGCCTTGAAAAAATGCAATATGAGTGAAGGTAAAAATCGTATTTATAAGTAAAATGTAGTATCCCATAGATTGATTGACATTAGTTTATACATCTCCAAAAGCACTCTGTATTATCCAGTTGGACGGATTGCGCTAGTAATACTAGAAAAGAAGAAACCATTCTTTCTCGACTACGTATAGGCCACACTAGATTAACGCACGACTTTATTCTAAAAGAAGAACCTCCCCCTAAATGTCCATGCAGAAAGCATTACACAATTAGGCATATTTTAATAGAATGTACAAATCTATCTCGCATCCGGAAAATTTTTTATAAATATAATAGTATGAAGGAATTATTTGAGAAAATAAATCCTAATAACAAAATAGAATATCTGAAAAGATTTGGCCTTCTATCAAAGTTGTAGGCTCATAGACCAACAAATTAATTATATAAAAGATCAAATGCTGACTTTAGCAGACAACTCAAGACTGCATATCGTTTTATTTAGATGTCGTTGGTATTTGTTTATAGCGTTCAAATAACTATACGCATAAAAATTATACCAAATAAAAATAATAAATAAAAACGTTTTCAGCATAAAATGACCCGATGGGTTGGCATGCCGTAAAACCTAACCAACCAAACCAACCAACCTATTAGGATTTGGTTAAAGTGCTCGAAAATGAAATCATGAGGAGATTGTAGATTTCCTCTACAATTGGATTACAAAGAATACTTACAATAGCTTAAAACTTTTACCCGTTTAGGGGTGACGAAATTAGAACTGTGTAACACGGGAAATTAAATAAAGGGTTATGTTCAAAGTTCCCCATAGGCTCCCAAGTTCGACATGAATAATCTGAAGGAAGCCAAAAGATTATCTTTGGTTTGGTTTCTTTGTTTAATGGCATATAAACCTTTGTAGGTTATTTAATGCCAAAGCGATTCTCCAAGAAGAACAGTAGTGGTGCTATTTAACCCATAGCTGGGGGGGGTTAGGGGGTTCATACCTTTCCCAAAGGTATTTGCCCGAAAGTGAACGTAATAGCGCGACTGGAGTACGAACACGCATACTACGATTCCGCAGTTCATCGCTTTAACTATTACACCACGAGGACACCCCGCCCCAATATTATCTTTGTAAATATAGCTCGAAAGATTAGGATTATAGTCCAAATATTCTGAATGATAGAAATTGTCAAGCTCCATCATAAAAAAAAATTGGACAAATGAAAGTTAGTGTATTGACGAAATATACATTTATCATATTTACCAAACCCCTCCGCTCGGGTAAGATATGACACAGGGTCAATTTTTCAGCGGAGTTTAACAGGTTTTAATTCAGAGATTTCTTTCTCCTAGACTAGTTGCCTCACCAAGGCTGAAGAACCTAATCTGCCCTACTATTTACCCATAGCTGGAGGGAGAATAATTGGATCCATATCTTTCCCAAGGGGTATTAGTGCTATGTGAAATGCAATCAATCTCGTCCAGAATTTGAACTCGTGTCGCACTGTTCATTTCCTACGACGATAACCATTACACCACGGGCACCACCACGGACGAAATATACATTTATGTCTCTTTATATGTAGGAGTCGTTAGCAGTTGTAAGTGTGAATAACACGTCGAAGTACATGTTTAATATTATTTCAAAAAAAGCATTATTTTTTACTTCACAATTGTTTTGCCCAGTCAGCTGGATGGGGGGGGGGGCTGTAGAATACATCGACCCCACCTAACGAGTGTCCTGGATATGAAACTAAACAATCTGATGGTGAGGTTCCAGCAAAGCTGGAAATTTGGGGAATGCGAAGTACTCCTTCATTTCCTTTGCACCCTGGTCCACTCTGGCCCGGAGTGGTAGCACCTGATAAGTCCCTATCTATGGGTTAAAGAGAACTAAACTGTGGACTTATGCTTAACTGAATTGTTTGAGTATACTGAATGGCTTGAAATAGAAATGTTTTTTGGCAATTAAACCGTACTTACATTTAAACTGCGTGCTTATACTTAACTGAATTGTTTAAAATAGAACTGTTTTTCGACATTAAAACTGTATTTACACTTCATTGAACTGTTACATATGACTGCTTAAATAATTTGAAATAGAAATGTTTTTGACAATTAAACTGTATATTTATGCTAAACTGAATTGTTTTAAATAGAATAGATTATTTACTTCGAAAACCTACAAGGAAACCCACCGAAAATAACACATGAACCAATCACCAGAATAATTAGTAAACAATTAGACATTAAACTAGGACCGTTAACACAAGAAGAACTTGGTTCTCAGAAAAATTAAAAATAGGAAAGCTGCGGGGCTGGACGAGATTCCCCCAGAAGTATGGAAGACCAGATAATTCGACGACATACTGCTCCGACACTGCAACGCAGTATATAATCAAAATCCGATAGATAGATGGATGAAGGGATGCATACTCCCCTTCCCTAAAAAGGGGGACCTTGGATAAGCCAAAAACTACCGAGGCATAACACTTACATCCATAGCAGCCAAAATCTCCAATGCCCTACTACGAAACCGCATAGAACCCAAAATCGACAACATACTTAGGAAAAACCAAAATGGCTTCCGAAGAAATAGATCCACGACCTCATGAATATTAACCATCCGTAGAATCCTTGAAGGTGTACGGGCAAAAAACCTACAAGCGACATTAATTCGATTCCATTCACAGAGGAAAGATGAAACAAATCCTACTAGCGTACGGCATACCTAAAGAAACCGTAGCAACAATAACGATTCTCCATAGAAACACCAAAGTAAAAGTACGAGCACCAGATGGAGACACAAAATACTTCGACATTGTAGCAGGAGTACTACAAGGGGACACGCTGGACCCGTACCTCTTTATCATCTGTCTAGACTACGTACTTAGAACATCGATTGACAAAATCAGAGAGAATGGCTTCGAGCTAACGAAGAAAAGAAGCAGAAGGTACCCCGCAAAAACAATTACCGACACCGACTACGCCGATGACATAGCAATACTGGCAAATACACCCGACCAAGCCGAAACACTACTGCATAGTTTGGAACGAGCAGACGCAGGCATAGGCCTCTATGTTAATGCACACAAAACGGAATATATGTGCTATAATCAAACGGGGGACATCTCCACTCTAGAAGGAACCCCTCTTTTACTAGTAGACAAATTCACTTACCGAGGAAGCAGCGTCGAATCAACCGAAAAGGACATCGAAACGAGGTTAACGAAAGCATGGACAGCTATCAATAGGCTATCGATTATATGGAAATCAGACCTAACCGATAAAATGAAACGCAGTTTCTTCCAGGCAGCGGTCACATCGATACTGCTATATGGGTGCACTACATGGACGCTAACAAAACGGCTGGAGAAGAAGCTTGACGGCAATTACACAAGAATGCTGCGAGCAATCTTGAACAAGTCCTGAAGGCAACACCCCACAAGACACCAACTGTACGGCCACTTGCCTCCTATCACGAAAACTATTCAAGTTAGACGAACCAGACATGCAGGACACTGCTGGAGAAGCAGGGACGAACTCATAAGAAATGTACTCTTATGGAGCCCCACACATGGCTGTGCAAAAGCAGGGCGACCAGCATGAACATACATTCAGCAGCTATGTGAGGATACGGGATGTTGTCCTGAAGACCTGCCTAGGGCGATTAAAGATAGGGAGGAGTGGTGAGAGAGGGTCAGGGATATCCGTTCTACCAGCGCGACATGATGATTTGCATAAAAATTTATTTGGTGTTAAATAACCTAAAAAGGTTGATCTGCCATAAAACCCAACAAACCAAACCATTCACTATTATTGACTGCAAAACGTTCATTTCTCTCTCTCTCTCTCTCTCTCTCTCTCTCTCTCTCTCTCTCTCTCAAACATACCCACACAACCACACTCCCTCGTACACATATGCGTACACACATGCACCAGCAAACACGCACATTTGCACGCACTTTAAAACATACACATACACACACATACACTTACATGTAGCTTTACACAAACCCACTCGCACGTGCATATCTTTCTACATATATACAAAATATAAAGTCGGAAAGAAACCTTTGTTTCCTCTCTCTTCTTTCTCTCTGTGTTTCGTTTCGCAGAATCTCATACCTACCAAGCTTGAGACTGAAAGAGAGACCCGCTTTTAATTCAGCAACGATAAATTGCCTTTTGTCTATTTCGTGAAATCAACACTGCAGGAATTTTAGCATTAAACAAAAAAGAAAAGGAAATCTTAAATGAAAGCAGAAACTTTTACTTTGATTAAATGTAAACATATTTTCCTTGAAACTTGCTGTTCGAATCCGAGCTGCAACTCATCAACATCAGATTTTTTTTTTACAATTATTTTGAACATTTCCTTTTGTTTCATGTTTCATCATCATCCTCCTCCTCCTCAGTTGAATTTTATTTCTTTCATTTTATTGTTTTCCAAGTCAATACATGCAAAGAATTAAAATCAGGTCTTATTTAAAGGAATGAATTAGAGAATCTAATCATTAACTTATATGCACATTTTTATTCAAATACTTGTTTAATTGCTACCTTATTTATATTGCATATATTTTTCAGACTATTGTCTTAATATTTGCTGATGATAAAATAACATCCAAATTCCTGGATTTTTCGAAGTTTCACGAGGATATATTCTAATGATTTCAAAGATGATTTTGGTTCATTTTATTCTTCTGTCTTTAAAGCAATTTCAGGAGATAATTTATATGATGACCCATAAGTCACTATTTAACACCACCATTTATGTGAGAAATCGAAAGTAAATATATAGAACCGAACAATAGGCACAAATATAGATACACACACACCTATATATATAGTCATCCACAGACAGATTGTTTCGTTGTATCAGAACTCTTCAGTGTGGTTTGACACGTAGGACGCTTGAAGCTGGGATCAAAACCCGCCCAACTTTCCGTTAGACTTAGTATCAGACCGCTCGGACAACAAGCGAACCAAATCAACGCAGGAATTATAAGGCATTATTTAGTAGCCTTTGTTTATATTTACATTTTGTAATCAGTCTTCCTCCGCGAAGCCCTCTTCCTCCCTCTTTACTTGATTCATCTAGTCTTTCAACGTCAACTCTGGGATGAAAAGCCTTATGTATGATCATTATTTTTCTTGTCTATTTGTTGGAACACTTGTCTGGTCCACTTCAAGTATAGTCCCGAGTATCTTACGATGAGGACAGCCCAGGTATTTATCCCTTTGACAAAGTTCCTGTTATATATTTTTTTTAGTATTATTATTATCATTTTTAATATCATCATTTTCATATTTTCTTTCAGTCTAGTGATTAAGGTATTGTTTTGGCACATGTTTTCTTATAAGACTTCAGCTCTGACATGTTTCCCTATAAGTTAATTACAAGCGGCAATTTTCGTTGTAATTTTTTAGCCATGATAGACAACTTTTGTGGAATTCGCTGAAAATTGCATTCTTTGCTTGCCATTTTTTTTTTATGAGAAAAACCTTTGTTTTCTGCAAAACTAACACCACATTTTTAATAACTCCTCGTTGAGGTAATTTTGAATATACACAATGTGAGTTATAAGAATTTATTTTGCACGATATAATTTTTAAGTTCATAGGAACTTTTTCAATTTGATTATTATGATTTCAAGACGCTTTGTCAGATGCTTGAATTAGCTAACCTTCCCAAGCATCACGTCGGTTAAATACATTTCTATATGCTCCAGTGCATAAAATTCGGGAGAATGGTTTTTACAGGCTGTGGATAGATAGACGTTCATGAATTCAGTTATATATTCACCTTTTCTTTTTTTTTTTCTTGACAGGGATAACTCATATTGCTTATAGAAAACTCTTTAATTAACCTACAATCCAGACGTGAAATTGCTTCCACGAATGTCTTTCACGATAAGAAATGAAAAGTTGATACGACGAGGGAGAGTCAAAAGTTTTGCAATATTTGAATACTTTTCCAAGAACGCTAATTACAATTTCATTATCATCACGTTCACGTTACACAGCTTTTTTTTAGCTCTCTGGCACAATGTAAGTATTTTTCTATGTTTTGGATTTTATTTATATTAACTGTGGTCTACTGGAAAGACAATTTCTTTAGATGTTAGGTTATATTATTAATTAACATGAGGTCTGGTGTCCTGGTTAGGATTGGGTGATCCTTCTATATCTCACAATCCCAGATTATATATATATATATATATATAAAACCAGTTGTGATATTTTTTTATTGAAGTTAGAAGGACAGCAAGTTACCTCAACTCTCAAGATATCTTTAAACCGTGAAACCTAACCTTAGCAGTTTTTGGGTCTGTTTTGATTCTTCCTTTCAACGTAAGTTCAGTCTCATTTCCATGTTCTGAAGGACCATTTGACATATCACTATGATCCTCAACTTCCACAGATTTTCAGGCAAGACCCTAATGTCTATTTTTTCGCTTTCTTCATTTGATGGTTTCTCTAGAATGGTAATATTCTCTAGAAGACGAGTTTTTTCTTAACGATTATTGACATAATGTGTTGGCTTTTGCTCGAGATTAGGGGATACGTTTTTACCTCAAAACCTAGAGGATTTAATAGTCCTCATTAGGAAAAAATATTGTTTTGGAATATACCAATCGTTTTTATGGTCAAATTTACATCGCTTGCAAAATTTCCAGTTGTGTCTTTCACCAACTCCAAATTCTTCTTCGTTTATACTTTTATGCCAATTTGAGGCAGCCATTTATTATTTTAAATCTTGCATGTTCTTGCCACTAATAGTGTCTATTTTAAAATGAAATACGATTGATAAGAAGCCTCCTCAGTTCTCCAGAAATCTTCTTTATAGTCAAGCTGATGATAACAGTGGGATATCACTGGTCTCTATGTTTCCTCTAACCTCCAGCTCCTTTCGTCTCCTTCCCAAACGCATCAACTATAATCACGATCATCTTCACCATGGAAATCAGACCTGACCGATGAAATGAAGCGCAGTTTCTTCCAGGCAGCGGTTGTATCGATACTGCTATATGGATGCACTACATGGACGCTAACTAAACGGCTGGAGAAGAAACTTGACGGCAACTACACAAGAATTTTGAGAGCAATATTGAACAAGTCTTGGCGACAACATCCCACGATTCGGCAACTGTACGGCCACCTGCCTCCCATCACGAAAACTATACAGGTTAGACAAGCCAAACACGCCGGACACTGCTGAAAAAGCAAGGACGAGCTCGTGAGTGACTTACTCCCATGGACCCCCATATATGGCCAAGCAAAAGCAGGACGACCAGCATGAACTTACATACAGCAGCTATGGAGATAGGGAGAAGTGGCGAGAGATGGTCAGGGATATCCGTGCTGGCGGCACGACATGATGATGATGATGAGTAGTAATAATACTACTACTACTAATAATAATAATAATGTCGTGCCGCTAGCACGGATATCCCTGAACCTCTTTCGCCTCTTCTCCCTATCGTTCATCGCCTCTGGCAGGTCCTCAGGGCTACATCCCCTATCCTAACATAGCTGCTCTATGTATGTTCGAGCAGGTCGTCCTGCTTTTGTTTGGCCATATGCGGGAGTCCATAGGAGTATATCACTTATGAGCTCGTCCTTGCTTCTCCAGCAGTGTCCAGCATGTCTGGTTCGTCTAATTGTATAGTTTTCGTGATGGGAGGGAGGTGGCCGTATAGTTGGTGATTTGTGGGGTGTTGCCGCCAGGACTTGTTCAATATTGCTCGCAACATTCTTGTGTAATTGCCGTCTTGCTTCTTCTTCAGCCGTTTAGTTAGCGTCCATGTAGTGCATCCATACAGCAGTATCGACACGACCGCTGCCTGGAAGAAACTGCGTTTCATTTTATCGGTTAGGTCTGATTTCCATATAATCGATAGCCTATTGATAGCTGTCCATGCTTTCGTTGACCT
The DNA here is from genome assembly GCA_963585895.1 of Sepioteuthis lessoniana. NCBI lineage: Eukaryota > Metazoa > Mollusca > Cephalopoda > Myopsida > Loliginidae > Sepioteuthis > Sepioteuthis lessoniana. The sequence goes on along the minus strand of OY757931.1, from coordinate 76,426,819 downwards.
CGTTTCGATGTCCTTTTCAGTTGATTCAACGCTGCTTCCTAGGTAAGTGAATTTGTCTACAAGTAAAAGAGGGGTTCCTTCTAGAGTGGACATGTCCCCCGTTTGATTATAGCACATATATTCCGTTTTGTGTGCATTAACATAGAGGCCTATTTTGTGTGCATTAACATAGAGGCCTGCGTTTCATTTTATCGCTCAGGTCTGATTTCCATATGATCGAAAGCCTATCGACTGCTGTACATGCCTTCGTTAGCCGTGAGTCGATGTCTTTCTCGGTTGATGAGACACTGCTTCTGAGGTATGTGAATTTGTCTACCAGTTTCAGAGAGGTTCCGTCGAGTGTGGAAATGAGTAATATTAATAATAATGATTATTGTTATACTCCTTGCTATTCATTGGAAACTGGAAGATAGAAATTATCCTTGGGTCTCCAGGACACTTCTCGGTATTCTGGCCGATCTCAACAATGCTGTATTATAGATGGGCATGGTTCGGCCTCTGATTTTTTAACTCTTCTACTGACCTTTCCAAGCCTTCATGAACCGTTCCAAGTGCATCAATTGCAGTTTCTCTAACCGTCTCCTTTTCGAGTTTACTGGCAAGGTCCGAGTACTTGTACCTCTTATCGCTTTCTGTTAATTTTACTCTGTGGTGTTCCGGTTCGGCAAAGGCAACTATTCAGCTGCTTATCTTTTTTTTCTTGAATATCACTTGGTATGTTCGTCTAGCCGACATAAGTTGTGATCAGTTTTTTATCTCAAAATACCAGAGTAGTTAGTGCGTTTCATTTTCCAGGGAAAATTCTCGTTTCACCATGTACCATTTGTTTCAATGTTACTTTTATTGCACAGCACACATCGGTTCAACTTTCCCACCAATTCATGTCTATTTTTATATTACCTTTGTGCGAGATTCCTACATTCGCTGATCATGCTACTAATGATTTTGTATATTTCACCATATGACCTTTATTTGCTATTCTATTGCAAATTATCAAGTTTATCAAGGAGGTGCCCGTGGTGTAATGGTTATCGTCGTAGGAAATGGACATGGCGCAACGAGTTCAAATCCTGCACGAGACTGATTGCATTTCACATAGCACTAATTCCCTTGGGAAAGGTATGAATCCAATTATTCTCCCTCCAGCTATGGGTAAATAGTAGGGCAGACTGGGGTATTCAGCCTTGGTGAGGCAACTAGAAGGAAAACTCTGAATTAAAACCTGTTAAACTCCGCTTAAAAATTGACCTTGTGTCATATCCTGCCTTAGCGAAGGGGTTGGTAAATATGATTATCAAGTTTCTCTGTAATATAATCAGCCCATATGTCGATATTTTGTCCTGCTATTAGAAGAGATTCGGTTTCTCTATTAACGTCTCTCTTTTGTAGCCATGCCTAAGTGTCCTCATATTTGCTGCTTGAAATATCCATATGATTATTTTTCTTCCAATTTCTTCTTCTTAGATATTGTTACTTTTCGAACTTATGTTGTCAATGCCGTTTCTCGTCGTTGTATTAATTTTTCTTTCAGCTATTTTTATGTTATCTTCAAGTCCTCGAAGTCATGCATCTCTATAATCTTCAATATTGGCGAGGCCTTTTCCACCTTTTTTGAGGCATATAGCGTGACTATGTCATCGCTTGTACATAAGGCCTTGTACATCGACATCAAAGTTCTTGTGGTCGGGTCCATTTTTTAAATTATCAAGTCCTTTTTAAGAATAGTCCCGTGTATGTTACAAGAGGGCAGAGTCCAGGTGTTTATCCCTATGATAAGATTCCTGCGGGAGAAATTTGGTTTGAAAGGTTTTCTCGTACGTCTAACCTATTCCATTCTTCTTTTTCGTTTTTTTTTTCATTTCGGCTTATGTAATGGTCTTTGATTCAATATTTTCAAGTATATGCATTTTTTCCTTTTCCATGTATTTTAATTCTGTTTTGATTTGGCAGTTCTATTCCTTCTGTTATTTCTCTTTTTTTCATTTTTCATTATGATCATGGCACATTTTTTCCATGCTAAATTTCATTCCCATATACAAGCTGTATATTCTTAGTGTTTGTTTCAAAGTCTCTCCTTTTTTTCATTCTTTGCAAAGAGCTTGATGTCGTCCATGTACATAAGGTGACTGATATTTTTGTAATTTAGTAAATTTTTTATCCCCAGTAGAGTTCCAAGGAACATTCCTAGGAAGTGAACTGAGGGCTAAAAATTTACAAAATTGAGCGGTATCACATCTATTTGAAATAATTATAGCAACAGCGTATCTCCCTAGAAAACGCCTTTCTGAATTATCAGCTACGCCATTGTTTTCCTTCTGTTGTTTATTCCATTTTCCATATTTTCTTCTTCTTCTTCTAGTTTTTTTTTTCTCCTCAGGGTTAGCTGATGGTCTTTCACTGATGTTTGAGATACAAGTCTCCTCAAGTCTTCAGGACTCTTCTGAGTATTCTGACGGATCTCAATAATGTAATTGTTCGGATGGTCTCCACTCGTCCTCTAATTTCCATGTCCTCCAGTCCCTTTAATAAATCTTCGTTGACTACCAAGAGCACTAATTGTGATTACTATAAATGTAACTTTGGTGTGCCACATTTTTTTCAATTCCCTCGCAAGGTAGACGTACTTATTCTTTCTTTTACGCTGAGGTCAGCCGAAATAGCAAAGTTCAAAATGTTTTAAGTTCTCTTTTTTTTGAAGATTATTATAAGGTTTAATCGTCTGGCCGCGATTAAATGATCTGTTTGTACGTCAGAATCCCAGAGGAGAGTGTGTGTCATTCTCCTGGACAGATGCTGAGTTGTGCATTTAATATTTTTTTGATATGGTCAAATTTGAATTTCTTGCACATCTTCCAGTGGATCACCTTACCCACCCACTCGTGTCTAGTCTCATACTCTTTCCGAGGTAATCAGTAACGTTCACTTTTTATGTGATTGATTGTTTTGTCTCTATCACTACATAATCTTCATTTTCTGTTTTGTTGTGTCTAATCTATTCTCGTTTTGATATGAACCGTTCTTATGGCGTTGTTATGTGCTGCTATTTGGAGAGATTCTGTTTCTCTCTTAAAGTTTCCTTTTCTTAGTCATGTCCAGGTTGTTTCATGTGAGATGTTGTTTATTAGTCATTTAAAAAGCCCAGGGAGTTGTTTTCCTTTCCATTTTTGTTTCTTAGTTATTGTTATTCTGTTGTACATCGTGTTATCAGTATCGTTTTTGATGGCTGTTATCAGTCCTCCTTCGTGTTTTTCTATGTAGTGTTAGAGTCGTCTTATCGATGCGTCAATGCAGTCTTGTGTGCTGGCAAGTCCTCTTCCCCAACTCTTTTCTTGGTAAATATACTCTATCAACATCGTGTCTGGGATATAATGCTTTATGCATTGTCATTAGTTGTCTTGTTGTTTGGTCCATTTGTTTAAGTTCATCTCTGCCCCACTTGAGAAAGGGTCCTGCATATCTAACGAGTGGTACAGCCCGGGTATTTATTCCTTTAATAAGGTTTTGTCTCGAGTAGTTTTCTGCTACTAAAAGAGATTCCCTTTCTCTGGTAGAGTTTCCTTTATTTAGCCATGTCCATGTTTTCTCGTGTGAGATGTTGCTTATTATGCGCTTAAAACGTCCGTCGAATTGTTTTTCCTTCCCCTTTTTTGTTTTTTGGTTAAAGTCGTTCTGTTTGTCCTCGTGTTGTCAGTACTGTTATTGGTAGCTGTAATCATCTTTCCTCCACGCTATTCTGTGTAGTATTCAAGTCGTTAATTATTATCAGTATTTTTTATTCTACATCTTAGGAGTTTTCACACCAGCATGAGCTGATAGTCTTTCACTGGAATATCAGTGACATCAAGTCTCCTCAAATTGTTATAAATTGACCCTCGACCAAGCCGTCAATCAAGAGATTCACCTGTGAAAATAAGCGGAAGAACTGCGGAAGCAGGTGAACGTTTGAAAATGGTATAACCAGGTGCCGGAGCAGTTCGAGTCAGTTGGAGACAAGATGCCGAAGTAAGAACCAGCTGTAGACAGAGGGCTTTGGGCCCTCAGTGACCCACGGTTCAGCAACCCCAGCCAAGATGAGAAAGAAGTGCTGCTATGGTCGAAGAAGAACTTGGGGGTCAATATTGCAGTCTGTCCCTGTCTCCAACTCATCTCTCACACACAACAACCATCACCCCTTTCGAGAATAAAGTGTGAGTGATATATTTTTTATAAAGAAGTGTATTCGTTCATTCATTGAAGTTCATATATTATGTTGGATTATGACTCTCCTTACATTACGGCTATACAACAAAGTGCCCAAAACTGTTCTCAGTAGTCTAACCAATCGCAGCAATATTTCAGGATGGTCTCAATTCGACATTACATTTTTAACTCATTCTGTTCCCTTTTCAAAGCATTTACAGACTGTTCCGCGCTCAACGATGACAATTGGTATCTCTGGTAGCCCCACGTTTCACTGCTTTTTTTAGTCTTCAGTTAAAGTCCTAGTATTGGTAACCCTTGGAGTTTTCTTTCATTTTCACTTTATGGTCTGTTGGGATGGTAAAACCAACTCTAGTGAGTTCTCTTTTGCAAGCTAATTATCACTAGGTCAAGTCTTTTGGCCGGAATTACGTTGTCTATTTTTATCGCAAAAACTCAGAGAACTGCATCCATCTGATCCACCAGTATGGATTCTTGTTTGTGCATTTATCATTTGGGAGTATATTCAAATTTCAATTTCTTGCACGGTTCCCTGTCTGTCACCTTTCCTACCCAATCGGGTTATGTCTAATATTCCGATGCGCTTATTCGCTACATTTGATTATTATATGAGGAATGATTTCGTCTCTATCACTACATAACGAACATTTGCCTTTCTATTTTAGCTTTATACTTATTATTATTATTATTATTATTATTATTTACTCATTTGAGTATTTCACATGAGCGTTACCTGATGGTCTTTATCTGGTGTTTGAGTGACTGCGAGTCTCCTTAAGTCACCAGGACTCGTCTCAGTATTCTGACCGTTATCAATAATGTTGTAGTTTGGATGGTCTCCACTCATCAGCCAACTTCCAAGTCCTCCAGTCCCTTTAGTAATCCTTTAGTTACTGTAACAAAAGCACCAATTACAATTGATATATTTGTCACCTTCATGTTCCACAGTTTTCCAATTCCCTAGCAAGGTCGCGGTACTTATCCTTCTTTTCACATTCTTCCAGTTTTTTCTCTGGTCAGCCTGAGAAAAAAAGAGAAATTGCAAAATTGCGACTTTACTGGGACAGCAAAGTGGACAATTTTGCCATTTTTCTCCTTTTTTTTTGTTGATTATTATAATATCTGGTTTTCTGGTCGACATTCGGTGATCCGTGTGTATGTCAAAGTCCCATATGAATTTATGTGTGTTATTTTCTTGGACAGGAGCTGGGTTGTGTATATACCATTTATTGGTATAGTAAAAAGTAAATTTCTTGCACATCTCCCTGTGGATAACCTTGCCCATCCAATCGTATCTAGTCTTAAACTCCTTCTGTGCTAATTTGCTGCATTCGCTTATTATGTGATTGATGGTTTCATCTCTGTCACTGCATAGCCAACATTTGCTATGTTGTTGCGTCTTATCTATTCTCGCTTTGATATGTTTGGTTCTTACGGCCTTGTTTTTTTTATTATTTTTTTTTCTACTATTAGGATAGAGTCTGTTTCTCTCTTAAAGTCTTCTTTTCGCTAGCCACGTCCAGGTTTTGTCATGGGAGATGTTGTTTATTAGTTGTTTAAAACGCCCATAGAGTTGTTTTCCTTCCTATTTTTGTTTCCTAGCTATAGTCATTTTTTGTCCATTGTGTTATCAGTATCGTTTCAGATGGCTGTAATCAGTCCTCCTTCGTGTCTTTCTATGTAGTCTTCGAGTCGTTGTATGGTTTCGTTAGTTAGAAGACATTTAACTGAAGTGGATGAAATGGTTATTTTCTAAGAAAATTAACTCAGGAAGACCAATTCTAATAATGGACGGCGCTGTTATCTTTTCATTTGGCGCCGAATAAAGTGTATTTTTGTTTCGTTTTGTTTTGTTGTTTATTGCATAGAATATCAATTTTTACCGGGTTAATTAAGGCCAAAACCTTCCTTGTAGAACTTCAGTGATACTATTTTGCCTGTAGCTTGGAAGGTAAGTGTGTTAATTCCTTCCCCACTCATATTTGTCCAAAAGCGAACATAAAAGCTCAACTGGATAACCCTCTTTAGAAAAGCATAATCGCATGTCATCAACCTCTCGCTCTTGAAATGATGAAATAAAACTAACTCAGGAAAAGACTATGAAATTAGTAAAATTAAAGCTAATTCAGCTTGGTTTGTATCTTTTTTCAGCTGTAAATAAATTAATAACAAGTCGTACTTAAAAATATTTGAACGGATAACTAAACATTCTGGTTTTATAATGCATACCTTTGACAAACTTTATAAAATGATCAAAATCAATAGTATTTTTCCAAGTTATGTAGACGAAAATATAATCAAACCAACCAATATGGAGGAAACTATTATTGAATTCATGTTTAGTAATCCTCTTTGAGCATTTATGACAGCCTAAATTTACATGCTAAATAAAAACAATGAAACTAAGTGAATATACTCTTTTGCTTATAATTCCATAACTTTTCCCTGAAATAGTTGGGCAGACTGGCTCTTTATCCTTCTTATCGGAAACAAAATAAGAGTAAAAATATCGCTGAATTGAAAATTTGAGATTTGTTTGAAAAAGATCTGTGACACGCTGGTTTACCATACCTCTTTAATCAGCCACTCTAGACAGAATAACTGGTCGTATAAATGCCTCCATTACAAAAATAAATAAATGAATAAAATTAAAAAAAAACAAAACAAAACAAGAAAAAAGGAAATCAGCTTTGTCATTTGTTAATGTTGGCATACTTAATAGTTTTCATAGATACTGATGGGTTAAATTTCTAAACTCTAACACAAGTGCTCTGATACTATTTTCGCTGCGATATGCCATTTTTGATACTTTTGGGTAACATAAAATATTTAAAGAAAAATAATTCTTTATTTAATGTAAAGCCTATAAACAGAGACAGGTAGTCATTTGGTCAAGTATTGTACTATTAGATTCACCATCTAGTCACGTAGATACCACATATACCCTTCACATACACACACGCTCGCTCTTCTTCTCTCTATCACCACCCACTTCTATCGGCTATCGCTCTCGTTAAGTCCTTTAGACTACATTAAGTGTCCAAACAGTACTTGTGAATGTAAGTTTTTGGTTGTCGGTCAGCACTGGTGTGTCCATACGTAGGAGTTCAAAGAATATCGATTAATAATTCGTCTCTGGTTTTCTACAAATGAACAGAAGGTTTACACAGAGAGTTTCTGAGATGGAAGTTTAAGCCAATGAAGTTAGTCGACCATTTCTCATACGGCAATAGTCATATCAATTTTACAAAATAATATATCAACATACGTATAAGAAAGGCATGAACTACTCTTAACTGGTTGTCAACTAAATGGAAATCCAGTGTCTGATTTAAAAAAAATGCGAATTCTTTCAAGCTGAAGCCGTGTCTGTACTATTTCATGGCTGCACCCCCTGTACTTTAGAGAAGAACGAGATGAAAAAGTATGATAGAAACTATACAAGGATGATACAAATATAAATGTATAAAAACCATACCAGAAATGAACAAAATTACCTGTTAATTTTATAATATTCAACTTATTGTCAGCATTACAATAATATATTTATATTTTACATGAATATGATGATGATCAACATAAAAAAATCGACTTCCTCTTTTCCTCAAACTATCCTTCTCTATTGGTCTTCACTAATTACGATTCCTCTAGACTGCATTCAATGTCCTCAGAGAGCTGATGGTTTTTCATGGTCAACTAATACTGTGAGGAGTCCTGGAAACTTGAGCAGATTTGCTCTCTCTTATCCTCCAGTGGAAAAACGTCAGCTAATGTTCATTTTAAAAGCTCTTAAAGGGGTTGAATTACAATTTCTTTAAGAGCAACTTTCCTTTGGAAAATTCTCAAAAGAGTAAAATTAAAATTACTTTAAGAGCAACGTAAAATAATGACAGGAACCGATATGTGACAGGGATGAGGTATATTATGCAGAAGAATAAAAAGTGTATGTTATGTGATGACAGTGATACGGCTAATTATATATTAAGTCCATGTATTCCTACATCTGCTGCGTTCCGCAAAATATCTTGTTTGCCTAATTTAGATTGTTTGTGAGATGAGTAATAGAACATGCAGCAGCTTTTTTGTGGGTTGCTGCTTCCAGGATTTGTTCAAAACATCATACATCATCCTTGTGTAGGATTTTTTTTCCTGGCATTTTTCTATTCAGTAGTATTGACATTACTACAGCTTGGAAAACTCCCCGTTTATTTTATCAAAGAGATTAGATTTCCATAACGTCATCAACCTGTCAACAATTCCGTTTCTATACGTATGCTGATATCGATTTCATTTGATTATATATAGATACATAGCGATATAAACTGTTCAAAATGGATCAGCCTACATTTATAGTCTTCTATTTCAAAGCAAACGCCATCTTTTTTTTCTTTTTTAAATGAAACATCTTTAAAATCTCTTTTGTGGAGTTTTATATTAACAAATCAAAAGATGACACTGAATGTCGAATGTAAAACTCCTGTCAGTTCAAATTGTACCGAAAAGAGGCGAGAATACAGAAACAAACGCCTATAAGAACGGGCAATACGGTGAAAAAGGGCCGCCCATAAAGACTTTAAAAGATTGTGTATCTGGGATTTTCTAGTCATATATTTTGATGAATCGACAAATCAAATACAATGTATCAAAGGATAAATCGTTTGTACTCTTTTTCATTAGAGAGGCTACACTTGCTCTTAAAGTGCAAAATGCTACAAGACTATACTCTCTCTTTCTCTCTCTCCCTTTCATTATTTATCTGCTGAAATAGTGATTTTTTTTCTTTCTTTTGTCAATCTTAATTTTCCTTCTGAATACACTCTGTATTAAGGGTTTGATGAACGTGGAGTCACTACTTCATTGGTGTTATTCCCAGGCCGACTTAAACTCAGGGATTAGTATCTTTTTGGATCATGTCTCCGGGTTATTCAAATCTATCAGAAATAAAGAAGTGTTAATTTGTTTGAAAAACATTGTGGAAATTCATTTTTAAAGCAATTATAACTGGATACGGCACTTATCAAAAAAAAAAGTTAGCATAAAATTTAAGTACAACATCTCGACATCTTGTTATTTTTAATCTGCTAACTCAACTCAACCGACGGTTTTGGTAGAAACTTTAGAAGTGACGAATCTAGTAGATAAAAAAAAAGCAAGACTAATCCGAGAATAAATTCATATTGCAACTTTACTTACTCTTTGAAACAATCCTGCGCACAAAAGCGAGTGACACTTTGCTCTTCAGCCTAAAAAGAGCAGACTTTTATTAAAGAGAACATTTATCAGTGGCTTCACTCTATATCTGTGACTATCCATTGCACTCTCGACCTGATTTCTGCAAGCGATTTTCCTTAAATTGCAAGGGGGTCCTAATAGCCACCTTGAATATATAAGGTTTTAATTTTTTGAAAATAAATTTGCTTTACTTCTTTCCCGCTTCGACTCTGCATTACTAAAAGGATTAACAAATATTTGCGCTTCAATTTACAGTTTACTATGAACATCAAAACGGCAAACCTTTCATTTCTATCGAGGGATCATAGTACTTCTACTTTATTTATTTTTAAAAATTACTGCGCTCTCTAATTTCTTCAGCTACATCTTCGAGAGAATTATACGCATGCTCACATGGAGACACAGACAACTTCGACATTGTAGCAGAAGTACTGCAAGGAGACACACTTACCCCATATCTCTTTATCATCTGTCTAGACTACGTGATTAGAATATCGATCGATAAAATCAAAGAAAGTGGTTTCGAGCTGACAAAGAAAAGAAGCAGAAGGTACTATTTACCAACCCCTCCGCTCGGGCAGGATATGACACAAGGTCAATTTTTAAGCGGAGTTTAACAGGTTTGAATTCAGAGTTTTCCTTCTCCTAGACTAGTTGCCTCACCAAGGCTGAAGAACCTAGTCCGTCCTACTATTTACCCATAGCTGGAGGGAGAATAAGGAGGTTCATACCTTTCCCAAGGGTATTTGCCCGAAAGTGAACGTAATAGCGAAACTGGAGTACGAACTCACGTACTACGATTCCGCAGCTCATCGCTTTAACCATTACACCACGAGGACACCACCAAAAGAAGCAGAAGGTATCCCGCCAAAACCATTAACGACGCCGACTACGCCGATGACATTGCGATTCTGGCAAATGTAGCTGCCCAAGCTGAAACCCTACTGCTTAGTCTGGAACGAGCTGCCGCAGGCACTGGCCTCCATGTCAGTACACACCAAACAGAATATATGAGCTTTAATCAAACAGGCGACTTTTCCACACTAAACGGTAGCTCTCTGAAATTAGAAGACAAGTTCATCAACCGAGTAACCAGTGTCTCGTCGACAAAGACAGACATCGACACGCTGCTAACAAAGTCTGCTGGAAGTCAGACTTTACAGATAAAACGAAACGCAGTTTCTTCCAAGCAGCGATCGTGTCGATACTGCTATATGGGGGCACTACATGGACACTAAATAAACGGATGGAGAAAAAGCTTGATGGCAACTACACAGGAATGCTGCGAGCGATTTTGAACAGGTCTAGGAGGCAGCACCCCACAAAGCAGTAGCTGTACGGTCACCTACCACCCATCGCTAAAACTATCAAAGTTAGACGAACCATACACGCAGGACACAGCTGGAGAAGTAGGGACGAGCACATAAGTGATGTAATCCTATGGATCCCTTCACATGGCCGAACAAAAGCAGGGCGACCAGCATGAACCTACATACAGAAGCTTTGTAAGGATACGGGGTATAGCACTGAGGACCTGCTGGAAGCGATGAACGATAGGGAGAGGTGGCGAGAGAGGGTCAGGGATATCCGTACTGATAGTACGACAAGATGATGATGATGAAATGCCCTTGCACTTACGAGACTCGGCTAAAATGTTCATATGCTGACCAGATTTTTGTCATTGTATATATGATAATTAAGTTTGTTTTGTAACATAGTAATCTTTGCGTTCCACACATTTCTTCCATCTGTGTTGTATTGCTTGGATCCCATTAGTCGAAAATGTAAACAACGGATATGACATAATCATACGAACGTTACAGCCCATCGTCATTCATATATATACACTGTGCCTATGCTAATAAAAACTCATATAGATACAACCACACCCACATGGTTATACATACACATATTCAACGTCTGCACGTATGCATACACATTTAAATACGCCCATATCTACATTCACACACACACACACTCACACACACACACACACACACACGGACCTATATAACATCATATATATATATATATATATATACGACGCTATTTCGAATACACACAGTTACAAATATTCAAGCACCTACAGACATAGTCATTATTGTATCAAAATAGATACTGACAGAAGAGCTTATTGTATCACAAAAAACATAAGCAAAAGAGATGAGATAAAACAAAGCAAAAAAATCACCAACCAATCAACCTTTGGCCAAAGGGAAAAGAAAATATCAAGAATTATTATTCAATTATATTCTCTGTCTTATAAGATAAAACTTAAAAACTTTGAACATGAAATATTACTTTCAGTTCTTTTGAAGATATATAGAGAAATATTACTAAAATCCTGATTATATGTAAAAGTAAAGTTGGCGACCTTAGTCGAGGGCAACCAGATGGCTCCCTTTTCAATAGCTACGACACCGAGGTGTAGGAGAGGGCGCTACTCCTTTCCCAGAATTGCCCCATTTACTCTTGATACATACCTTATATTGCTGAGTGTTAAGAAATGAGGTATCAAGTACCATTTTTAAAGTCTTTGGTATGACGCGACCTGTGATTGAACCCAGGTCTCCCGGATCATTGGCGAACACTCTACCAACTAGGCCAATGAACTGGTGTATGTGAACATAACCAGCGAAAAGGACACCAAATAGTTAAATATTTATTTGAACTGTAATCCTAAAGTGTTCTCTGAAAGTAAACCTGTATTTAGTCACTTTTGGAAGAGAATAAAGATTGGGGGGATCTAAGCTTAAATATATTGATTTAATATATATAATGATGAAATAGAACAAAGGAAAATCTAGTTTTTCTTAAATAGAAGTACGAAGATCAGTAAATAAGTTTCCAGTCTTTATTCGTATGGGCACTTTTATTGATAGTACACACATGAAACTCTAGTCCCCTTCGAAGTAATATCTTCCAGCTGCAATACACTTGTTTTACCGTCCCAACAACTTCTGGAAGGCCTTAGGGAAGTCCTGTTTTGTGACTGTGTCAGTGACCTTCGTCACAGCCTCTTTTATCTCCTCAATTTTCTCATAACGACAGCCTCTGAGCTTAGGGAATAACCAAAAGTCACAGGGAGAAAAGTCTGGAATATAGGGAGGCTGACGAACTGTCTTGATGCCCATTGTGGTCAAATAGTCAGTGACAAGGATGTAATTATAGACTGGTGCATTGTCCTGGTGGAAATGTCACAGACCCGATTTGAAGAGTGCTGACCTCTTCCCTAGGAATCTCTTCCTGAACTCCCTTAAAACCTCAACATAGTAACCCTAACCCTAACCATTTGGCCAATAAAATCTAGTCTATTGACTTCGTTACTCTTCCCACATCTCTCATCATCCCTCACAAACTTTCTGCCTTCCTTGAATCTCTTATATCACGCAAAAACTGATACTCGATTCATGCAAGATGGTCGAAAAGCAGTCTGAAGAATTCCATACGTTTCTGTGGCATTTTCTTTCCAAGTTTAAAACAGAATGTTATTGCAATTCATTCTTCTAAAGTGTCCTCACGTCCAGATTGCATTTTTGAAATTCACCAGCTGTGACAATCAGGCTTTAGTAGGGTGTATTCCAATTCTTGCTGTAGGCGTTCATTTGAAGCTGAAATCCTAAAAATTTGTCAGTACTGAATTTTCAAAATTTTGTCCACAAATTTAATGGCCAGCACAAAAATAAGCAGGAAACTTATTGAATACATCACTTATATTCATCATCATGGGTTGCTGTTACTCTCCGAATTCAGTGAGTAGCCAAGTCCTATAACGTTTACTTTTGCTTTGATTTTCTGTTAACTAAATAAGATTTTTTTTTAATCTACTGAATACGATTCTTTTCTCATAGTAAAGAGCACAACACAGTCTTTCTAAAATCTATTCTTCTAATTCTACATTTTGCTCATTTAAATTTGGTTAGTTTTATTTAGAAACTATTGTTTACTCGTGTGCGTAATTCATGGGTCATAAAGTTAGTTTATGTGTATTCATAAACAGTGTGCTATGAACAGGAGGCTACATAAAGTCATTGTTAGAGAAGAGTACAGCTGGTTTAAAGTTAATTATTTCCTTCTTCTGGATAGGTTGGTATATCAAGATTAAAGAGCAAAAGTCTTAATCCAAAAGCAGGAGATGGCACAAGAACAGTTTTTAAGCGTGCTACAACTGGTTTGAATTCGGTGTTTTCTTTAACCAAGATTAGGTGTCGTCCAGGGGGTAAAGAAGCTCTTTTGTCTTCCAATTTACACAAAAGCAGAGGAAAGGACATTGAGTCATAAATTTCCGAAGGGAATAAGCATGAAATGAAACACAAATTGCCTCAAGACTTTTCTTTTTTTATGTAGAGGAATTATATTGTGAATTGAATTACCACGACCAGAAAACCCGGCAAACTCCTACATACGAAATACAGAAACACTGGACAACTGTTTCAACTTTATTAGGTCTCATCAGCAGTGTATACAATCATCTCCACCTCTGGAGATCAAACC